>JAGDYQ010000062.1:4387590-4500718 GCA_021962125.1 Bulinus truncatus
TTTTTTCGATAATTGACATAGACTGGAATCTACTTATGCATGGCAGTTGATCATTGTATAGCAGAAAATTGAAACGAAGCTTATAGTCTGTTTCAAATATTGAAAAATAAAAGTAGAATTTACTGAAGCGTAGAATTTTGACCCTTCATGGTTGAAAATAAACACAAGCCATTCGGTCATACTAAACAGGAGTAGAATCAATTGGCATATATTCCCATAGGCTACCAGATAATGCCATAATTTCCTACATATTCCTATAAGCTCCCATATATTCCCATAAGCTCCTACATATATCCATAAGCTCCTAATATTCCTAAAAGCTCTTTAAATATTCCCATAAGCTCCCATATATTGCCATAAGCTTCTAATTTTCCCATAAGATCCCAGATATTACCATAAGCTTCTAATTTTCCCATAAACTCCCAGATATTCCCATAAACTACTACATAATCCCATAAGGTCCCACATATTCCCATAAGCTGATGCATATTCCCAAAAGCTCTCAGATGTAGCCATAAGCTCCTAGATATTCCCATAAGCTCCCAGATAATTACATAAGCTCATACATTTTCCCATAAGATCCTGATATTTCCATAAGCTCCTACATATTCCCATAAGCTTCTTTATATTTCCATAAGCTCCCAGATATTGCCATAAGCTTTCCCATATTCCCATAAGCATCCTCATATTCCCATAAGTTCCCATATATTCCCAATCTCTCTCTTTCTTTCCCTCTCTCTCTCTCTCTGTCTCTCTCTCATTCCTTATCTCTCGTTTTCGATAATTGACATAGACTGGAATCTACTTATGCATGGCAGTTGATCATTGTATAGCAGAAAATTGAAACGAAGCTTATAGTCTGTTTCAAATATTGAAAAATAGGAGTAGAATTTACTGAAGCGTAGAATTTTGACCCTTCATGGTTGAAAATAAACACAAGCCATTCGCTAATACTAAACAGGAGTAGAATCAATTGGCATATATTCCCATAAGCTACCAGATAGTGCCATAATTTCCTACATATTCCTATAAGCTCCTACATATTCCCATAAGCTCCTACATATATCCATAAGCTACTTATATTCCCATAAGATCTTTAATTATTCCCATAAGCTCCCATATATTGCCATAAGCTCCTAATTTTCTCATAAGCTCCCAGATATTGCCATAAGCTTGAAGATATTCCCATAAGCTCCGACATATTCCCATAAGCTCCTAATAATTCCCATAAACTCCTGCATATTCACATAAGCTCCCAGATATTGCCATAAGCTCCCAGATATTCCCATAAGCTCCCAGATATTCCCATAAGCATACTAATATTCCAGTAAGTTCCCATATATTCCCATTCTCTCTTTCTCTTTCTCTCTGTCTCTCTCTCTCTCTCTCTCTTTCGTTATCTCTCTTTTTCGATAATTGACATAGACTTGAATCTACTTATGCATGGTAGTTGATCATTGTATAGCAGAAAATTGAAACGAAGTTTATAGTCTGTTTCATATATTGAAAAATACGAGTAAAATTTACTGATGCGTAAAATTTTGACCCTCCGTGGTTGAAAATAAACACAAGCCTATAGTCCCATTCGCCAAAAACTAAAAAAGAGTAGAATCAATTGGCATATATTCCCATAAGCTACCAGATAGTGCCATAAGCTCCTAAATATTCCAATAAACTCCCAGATATTGCCATAATCTCCCAGATATTCCCATAAGCTCCTACATATTTTATAAGCTCCTAATATTCCCATAAACTCCTACATATTCCCATAAGCTCCTACATATTTCCATAAGCTCCTGCATATTCCCATAAGCTCCCAGATATTGCCATAAGCTCCCAGATATTGCCATAAGCTCCCAGATATTGCCATAAGCTCCCAGATATTGCCATAAGCTCCTACATATTCCCATAAGCTCCTACATATTCCCATAAGCTCCTACATATTCCCATAATCTCCCAGATATTGCCATAAGCTCCCAGAAATTCCCATAAGCTCCTACATATTCCCATAAGCTCCCAGATATTGTCATAAGCTCCCAGATATTGCCATAAGCTCCCAGATTATCACATAAGCACCCTCATATTCCCATCAGTTCCCATTTATTCCCATTCTCTCTCTCTCTCTTTCTCTCTCTCTCTCTCTTTCTCTATCTCTCTGTCTCTCTCTCTCTTTCCTTATCTCTCTTTCCTTATCTCTCTTTTTCGATAATTGACATAGACTTGAATCTACTTATGCATGGTAGTTGATCATTGTATGGCAGAAAATTGTAACGAAGTTTATAGTCTGTTTCATATATTGAAAAATACGAGTAAAATTTACTGATGCGTAAAATTTTGACCCTACGTGGTTGAAAATAAACACAAGCCTATAGTCCCATTTGCCAAAAACTAAAAAGGAATAGAATCAATTGGCATATATTCCCATAAGCTACCAGATAGTGCCATAAGCTCCTAAATATTCCAATAAACTCCTAGATATTGCCATAATCTCCCAGATATTCGCATAAGCTCCTACATATTTTATAAGCTCCTAATATTCCCATAAACTCCTACATATTCCCATAAGCTCCTACATATTCCCATAAATCCTAATATTCCCATAAGCTCCTACATATTCTCATAAGCACCTACATATTCCCATAAGCTCCCAAATATTGCCATAAGCTCCCAGATATTCCCATAAGCTCCCAGATATTCCCATAAGTTCCCATATATTCCCATTCTCTCTCTCACTTTCTCTCTCTCTTTCTTTCCTTATCTCTCTTTTCGATAATTGACATAGACGTGAATCTACTTATGCATGGTAGTTGATCTTCGTATAGCAGATAATTGAAAAGCTCCAAGATATTGCCATAAGCTCCCAGATATTCCAATAAGCTCCCGCATATTCCCATAAGCTCCTGCATATTCCCATAAGCTCCCAGATATTCCCATAATCTCCTACATATTCCTATAAGCTCCTACATATTCCCATAAGCTCCTTATAATCCCATAAGCTCCTAAATATTCCCATAAGCTCCCAGATATTGTCATAAGCTCCCAGATATTGCCATAAGCTCCCAGATTATCACATAAGCACCCTCATATTCCCATCAGTTCCCATTTATTCCCATTCTCTCTCTCTCTCTTTCTCTCTCTCTCTCTCTTTCTCTATCTCTCTGTCTCTCTCTCTCTTTCCTTATCTCTCTTTCCTTATCTCTCTTTTTCGATAATTGACATAGACTTGAATCTACTTATGCATGGTAGTTGATCATTGTATGGCAGAAAATTGTAACGAAGTTTATAGTCTGTTTCATATATTGAAAAATACGAGTAAAATTTACTGATGCGTAAAATTTTGACCCTACGTGGTTGAAAATAAACACAAGCCTATAGTCCCATTTGCCAAAAACTAAAAAGGAATAGAATCAATTGGCATATATTCCCATAAGCTACCAGATAGTGCCATAAGCTCCTAAATATTCCAATAAACTCCTAGATATTGCCATAATCTCCCAGATATTCGCATAAGCTCCTACATATTTTATAAGCTCCTAATATTCCCATAAACTCCTACATATTCCCATAAGCTCCTACATATTCCCATAAATCCTAATATTCCCATAAGCTCCTACATATTCTCATAAGCACCTACATATTCCCATAAGCTCCCAAATATTGCCATAAGCTCCCAGATATTCCCATAAGCTCCCAGATATTCCCATAAGTTCCCATATATTCCCATTCTCTCTCTCACTTTCTCTCTCTCTTTCTTTCCTTATCTCTCTTTTTCGATAATTGACATAGACGTGAATCTACTTATGCATGGTAGTTGATCTTCGTATAGCAGATAATTGAAAAGCTCCAAGATATTGCCATAAGCTCCCAGATATTCCAATAAGCTCCCGCATATTCCCATAAGCTCCTGCATATTCCCATAAGCTCCCAGATATTCCCATAATCTCCTACATATTCCTATAAGCTCCTACATATTCCCATAAGCTCCTTATATTCCCATAAGCTCCTAATATTCCCATAAGCTCCCAGATATTGTCATAAGCTCCCAGATATTGCCATAAGCTCCCAGATTATCACATAAGCACCCTCATATTCCCATCAGTTCCCATTTATTCCCATTCTCTCTCTCTCTCTCTCTCTCTCTCTCTCTCTCTTTCTCTATCTCTCTGTCTCTCTCTCTCTTTCCTTATCTCTCTTTCCTTATCTCTCTTTTTCGATAATTGACATAGACTTGAATCTACTTATGCATGGTAGTTGATCATTGTATGGCAGAAAATTGTAACGAAGTTTATAGTCTGTTTCATATATTGAAAAATACGAGTAAAATTTACTGATGCGTAAAATTTTGACCCTACGTGGTTGAAAATAAACACAAGCCTATAGTCCCATTTGCCAAAAACTAAAAAGGAATAGAATCAATTGGCATATATTCCCATAAGCTACCAGATAGTGCCATAAGCTCCTAAATATTCCAATAAACTCCTAGATATTGCCATAATCTCCCAGATATTCGCATAAGCTCCTACATATTTTATAAGCTCCTAATATTCCCATAAACTCCTACATATTCCCATAAGCTCCTACATATTCCCATAAATCCTAATATTCCCATAAGCTCCTACATATTCTCATAAGCACCTACATATTCCCATAAGCTCCCAAATATTGCCATAAGCTCCCAGATATTCCCATAAGCTCCCAGATATTCCCATAAGTTCCCATATATTCCCATTCTCTCTCTCACTTTCTCTCTCTCTTTCTTTCCTTATCTCTCTTTTTCGATAATTGACATAGACGTGAATCTACTTATGCATGGTAGTTGATCTTCGTATAGCAGAAAATTGAAAAGCTCCAAGATATTGCCATAAGCTCCCAGATATTCCAATAAGCTCCCGCATATTCCCATAAGCTCCTGCATATTCCCATAAGCTCCCAGATATTCCCTAAGCTCCTACATATTCCCATAAGCTCCTTCATATTTCCATAAGCTCCTTATATTCCCATAAGCTCCTACATATTTCAATAAGCTCCTTATATTCCCATAAGCTCCTACATATTCCCATAAGCTCCTACATTTTCCCATAAGCTCCTACATATTCCAAAAAGCTCCTAATATTCCCATAAGCACCTACATATTCCCATAAGCACCTACATATTCCCATAAGCTCCCAGATATTGCCATAAGCTCCCAGATATTCCCAACTAGACAAAGACATTGACTAACAAACTATAAATGTTTCTAAATGGTTGCCTCAGGAATATCCTAAAGATAAGGCAACTAGACAAAGTAAGGATTGAAGAAATGTGGCAACTGGCAAACCAAGACCCAATAGACCTACTAATATCCTGAAGGAAATGGAGATGGATTGGCCACTCAATCAGGAAACCTGCTGAAGACTTTACAAAAATGGCTCTGCAAAGGAATCTCCATGGCCAGAAAAAGGTTGGACGCCCAAAGACCACTTGGAGAAGGTCTTGCGAACAAGAGGTAAAAAGTTGCAACCAAACATGGGTATAACAGAAAAAGACCTCCCAAAACAGACTGCGCTGGAGAGTGATTGCAGATGCCCTTTGCTCCGCAAGTCAAAGAATTAAGTGACTTTGATGAACTGTGACAAGGAAATGAGAAAACAACATAGTTGGCTTTGAAAGAGGTCATCACAAACGTCCTTGGCAATCATCTGTCTACTGACTTTGTTCATCTGATGCTGAGTGAATTTCAAGCACATCAATGTAACATGTCACTGAAAATTCCTTTTCTTCATTCGCATTTCAAATCCTTTCCAGACAATCTTGGGCATGTTAGTGATGAGTACTTTGAACACTGTCTTCAGGACATTTCCATATTATCGAAAACATATAAAGGCCATTGGAATCCAGCAATACTGGTTGAATATTGTTAGATATTAATAATAAATTGCCCAACTCTTTCCTATTAAATGAACGCAGAAACAGAAAGTTGTAAGTTTTCAAGACATTCTAAGATGTGTAAGATGGAAAAATTGTATTGATTAATTGAACACAGTTTCATATGCTTTTTTCATAAAAAGGATATGTGATAGAAAAAAAAAAGATATATTATTTGGATTCAACAGCCCAAACTCCTTCAGAGCCTAAGAAAAACAGTTCACATTTATTGCCTGGTATTATTTTCTTTAAGTAGTTTACTAAATTTCTATATGTAGAGTTAACCAAATTAAATTTTTTATCTGCTTTACGTTTATTTAACTCTTTTCACTATTTATAAATTCTTATTTCAGTAAAATTAATTAGAATTAATTTTAAAACTGGAATAATAGTCCAACATTTATTTGAGAATAGCAGAAATGAAATACAGAGTAGTACATTACAATTAAACATATTTTTAGATATAACTGTAATGTAGAATTTTATCAATTATTCACTTTAGTGGGAAAGATAGTTATTTAAAGGCATTAAGTTATTTAGCTAATAAATTTGATGAAGTCCTAAAAACTGATGTGTCTAAGATGTTCATTTCTGGTAACATTCAGCCCCAATCCTCATATTTTTTAAGGAAATTATTTTAATGAATAAGAACTTTAAATAAAGAAGTGGTCTATTCATGAATAGTTGAAATACTGTAAAGCGTGTGACAATTGTTGTCACATCCTGCAATAATATATTAAAGAACAAGTAGATAACAGATAACTTTTGGAATAAATAAAAAACATTCCATCGAAAATTAAAAATTCAGCATAACAGTCAGCAACCATTACCTGGTGCAAATACGACAAATCAGAATTAATAGTTTAAGTTAAGTATTTACAATCAACTCCTAGTGCAGATTTCACCAAAATATTTTTTTCTAAACGGGAATTTTTTTGTTTAAAAAGAAGTCATGGTGTGGTTAGATATTGCAAAATAATCTATTAAGCTAGTTATAAAAAATCAAATTGCAGCTTTAAAAGCTTATAATAATTAGATTCTTATAACTAATGCTATTTTTTTCCCCATTAACCATACCAAGCCTTTTACCTTTTTCTTTGACCAGAAGCTTCTGGCCAGATTTTTCCGATGCCAGCATGGAAGCCACAACTGCGTTTTTCTCTGCAATTATGACTGCTTGCGACTTGGGTCGCAGTGGGATTGGGTCCAGGTCCTCGACGACTAAAGAGGGTCTTTCAAAAGTGGGCGACCCGCCGCTGACAGTAGCCCGGCGCTGTTTAGCATCAACTGTCACGGGTAGCGTAGACTGCGGAGACTCAGAACCACTTCGAAAGACATCATTATCTGTGTCATTCCCATCAATCGTTTCTTCTGGGGATTCCCTGATGATAAAACAACATTAAAAAAAAAATTTATAAAACTACACAATTTTAAACCCACCACATAAACCCTTAAGTGAAATATTTATTCACAAACTGCATATTGAAACGAAACGAGTGAATTACAGCCAGCAGTAAAGAAGGAGCATATAATAGACTAAATGACAATATGGCCGGAAAGCTTTTTTTTATTTTAAAAAAAAAAAAGAATTACTAAGTATTTTACTGGAACTATTGCTAATTCATTTACAGTGAAGTTAATGTAATGTAACCCACATTTGTGCAAGTATGCATTGTTGTTTGAATTTTAACTTCATGGCTTTTTTTTCTGTCATTATTGTGTCTGATTAAAATAATATTGATACATCTAAATATGTATTTTTTTATCTGAACAAGTTTTGTGAAACCACTACATTTGTCATTATTTAAATATATATGGTATGCAACATTTCTGAACTGTTTATTTTATTTACTTGTTTTGTCCCTAATTCAAATAGTTATTTTTTTTTTCTAATTGAAGTCTGTCTTTAACTTATTTGGAATAGAAATTAAAAGAAATTAATTAACAAAAATAAATTAAAATATACATTAGTTAAAGACTACTTTTAAAGAAATTAATGTATAAAATCTAAAGTAATCACCTTTTTAATGAAATTAATGTATAAAATCTAAAGTAATCACCTAAATAAAAGCCTATAAATAAATAATATATAAAATTTTTTGCTTCTTTTCAGCTTGAGAATTCAATAGTATTTATCATGCTACAATATGGAAAAAAAAATGTAGTTTTTACAGCTAATTGAGAACTCACTACATTCAGTCGGAATCATCATTAGATGAAAAAAAAATATCCTGGGAATTTATGGTCACACACTGACACAATGAACAATATAAGCACTTTATTCTAATTTTAACATTCCATAAGACTGAAGTAGGTCACTCAGGTAGATACTGTAGTAAAAAAAAACACACCTGGCCCATTTACCCAATGTATGACAGCAAACAGTATGGTCAGTAATGTACACATCCTTCAGCCCTATGTAAAACGCTCAGATTTAATTCACAGCCTGATACCTAACACTGTAATTCAGAAGTGGATTCAAAAAGAAAGAAAAAAAAAAAGAAAAACAGGCCTAGTTTATGTTCCCTATATGAGATAAAAAGGTATAACAAACCATTCCTCCTCGGTTCACTGATTCCCACAGATCGTCACATTGGATAGTATCCTTTTTTTTATAATTTCAATGTCATTTTTTTTTTATTGTCGTGAAAAACTATATTTATTTCTCTTTTGGTTATGTATAACTAAAACTATATTTCTTTTTCTTTTGACAATGTATTAACCATTAAAACAACTGGGATAATATTAAATTTTTGTTGAAGAACATTTTTTTTAATCAAATGTAGGGTTATTAATTATGTTCACAAACAGGTGGAGATGAGTGGCTTTTTAAAGGGTATTTACCCAAAAAATGAATGAGAATAAATGTTTTCCAGAACGTACCCAATGAATGAATGAAAACAAAGGTAAACAAGAACGTACCCAATGAATGAATGAGAAAAAATGGGGAACGAATATACAGGTTTTCTTGTTTTTATGGAAATTACAAAAAAGAAAAGGAATTCACAATGAGATTGTATGCTTATGATTCCGTCTTCATTTAGTACATATGGCTATGAGATGACACTGAAGAAGTACCTATATCTCTTGAATCTATAAAAAGTTCCCTTAGCCCCAACAGGCCATCGGGGCAGATGAAGCGTAGAATTCGTCTATTTCTATAACCTCGGCATATAAAAGGATTATGTGGTTAGCACAACGCCCAGCCGCCTTTACCTCCCCAACCTAAGTCAGGTACCCATTTAAAGCTGGGTGGACTTGTGGGACAACTTTGAAACACATTTCGTCTGGAAAAATTCCCATGGTTCTCACTGAGGATCGAACTTAGGACCCTCAGGTCGACAGTCAAGTATCTACACCACTCAGCCACCCGTCCCTTGAATCTATATTAAGCCCTGAACAGCCACAGTAATAGATTTTTATTTGCTCTTTTGTACACTCCCCCAAAATATTACTGCAACGACCATAGCGGCAATCTCCCATATTCAGGCAGTAGAGCTACTGCGATGGGTGCACCCATTTATCAGCAGTATTCAGGACAGACTCACCCATAGCGACCCAATGAGATAAGAACACATCAGTCTTTAATTCAATAAACAATATATGTTTAAATTAAACAGTATAAATTAGTTACACCAGCCTTGATCATTTGAAAACAAAAATCATAATAACCCTAAAGCATGAAAATCATAACGCATGTAAAATACTGAATAGAGTGCCAGGTTGTTAAGTTTGAACCAACAAACTAGCAAAGAGAAGACAGAGTTTTTTTTTTGCTCATTAGAAAATATACTGAAAATGATTTATTAAAGTGGATTTAATTGTTAAAATGTGTCCGAAGGCAAATTAGTACTTACAAAAGTTTGAAATGTTACATAATTTATAATATAAAAATAATATAAAGCTGCATAGACTCAAAAAATCTAATGTAGTGAGGTAGGTGATTCTCCAGTAAAGCATAACAGTGAATAAAAAAAAAAGTAAGTAAAATAACTTGTTTACCTATATTCAATTAGCTTCCTCTTTAGTTGTGTATTGGTAGGGGTTTTTTTTAAAAACTTTATTGAAAAAAAAAAATAATGGTCCCTAAACAGGATTTAATTGTATTGAGACTGTAAACAGGTATACTTGGACATAATAAAAAATAATCTATCCTGAATTCTCAATCAATTCTTGAAGAGGGGTGGGGGGTGCAGAATACAATGAGTTGTTTTTCTTTTTTTGATTATCAAAAATAATACTATAGCAGAAAATTATTGAATGGATCAAGCAGATCTGGGGGAGAAAAAAAACAACAACACTTACTCGCATACAAAGGATGAGGCTGGATGATAGGCACACTACCGCAGAGAGCAATATCAACAGGTGAAAAGATTGTATGACAGTGGAAAGACTAAAGTGGGAATATTTAGGAGGAAGGAAAATGGTGCAAGAAAAGGATCTGTCATTTGTGAGTCTGACAGTGAAGGATGGAGATGAGGATCAGTCTGGATGGAGACAAGGCAGACCACGGTCGTAGTGAATAGATGTGGCCCAGACTGTCATGAACAGTTAATTTATCAATCCAGAATTCGTGAGCCTCTAGACATCTTGCCAGAGTCATGCACGAAACTTATGTTACTCATTTTTCTTTTGAAAATCAAATCAGTTTTCATGCATTATTTGATAAGATAAGATACATTTGATGTTATAATAATATACATGGAGAAGCTAATGATAAGAAAATGAGCTTTGAAAAAAAAAAATTGCAATAAATACAGGTAAAATCTTATTTCAAGGATCTTGATTAGGAGATTTTTGTTGGGTTGGGGGGGGGGGGGGGACAGGGATGTTTAAACCATGTTTACCTGCACTTGACAAAAATATTACAATTAAAAAACGTTCCCAGATTTTTGGTTGTATTTAAAAATCAACAAACATCATCCTTGCATCAAAATGCAAGTCTTAACTGATATAAAAAATTTCAGCTTGACAAATCTTGACTGAGAAGGTATCAGTTCTAAAGATAGTTTATAACAGCTATATCAAAAAATTTTCCCAAATCATGAGGAATTATTTTACTTTTTTTTTTTCATCAGTTAGCTTCATTGCATCAAAACGAGCTTAAATTACATTTCAAGAGAAATATTTTGGTGTTGGAGTCAATTTGAACAGAGGAGAAATAAAGAGCCCCTGCTGAATAAAATGATGATACTGGAAATAATGATAATGTAATAATGTAGAGCGAACCAATGAGTTGGTCCATTTCTTATAAATGATCAAAAATATAACTTTCCCAAGAATGTTTTGGTCACAATAATTAGAAAGTAAAGTTTCCCTTACAGCGCCTATACAGACCATTGTGGTCAGATAAAGTAATGTTCATCTGTTTCTGTCGCCACATCTATTCTATGGGATTGTGTGGCTAGTACAATGCCCAGCTGCTATTTTACTTTCCCCTACAAATGTCAGGTACCCATTAGTAAGCTGGGTGGACTTAGGGACATTGATCGGACCAGTGGAAAGCGATCTATCACACTGGCACCGCGTCCAGTGTGTGTCACAATAAAGTCTAAAAATTGCAGTGGTCCTAATAATTTTACTACAGGTCAAATGAGTAAATAAATATTGTCTTCTGAATTAAACAAAATTCATAAAGTTTATATGGATACTTAATTACTAGACTATTAAATGTATTATCTACTGCTCGTGGTGGGACGGATGGCCGAGTGTACTCAACTGTCAACCTGATAGTCCTGAGTTCGATCCTCGGTGAGGCCCATGGAATTTTTCCAGGTGAAATTTGGTGCAAAGTCGTCCCACAAGCCCACCCAGCTTTAAATGGGTACCTGACTTAAGCTGGGGAAGTAAAGGCGGCTGGGTGTTGTGCTAACCACACAATCCCTTCATATGCTGAGGTTATAGAAACAGATGAATTCTACACCTCATTTGCCCCATTAGGGCCAAGAAGGGAAACTACTGCTCGTAACATTTACTAGTTGTGCCTTATGGAAAAAGCTCCAGTTCTTCAAGGATTTCTCAACACAGAAAAGCACTAGTCACTTTTGTTTGTCTACCCTTTCATAACAAAGTTGAGTAGAACCTAGAAAATGTATGTTCAATCAAACACCATGGGTCACACTATGACAATCTAAAATTAAATTAATAAAGGGACTAAAAATTTTCTGTTTAGGTTCATTGTCAAGTGGCTAAATATCAATCACAAAATTAATCTAATTCAATACATGTATATGTGTACATTGATGATTTTTCTGTGTGCAAACAATTTTATTTGTTAAAATAGTAAATTTGTTTGGACACACATTCTCAACCAGTTTAGTTAATAGCCTTAATGATACAACAACACTTAATGATACAACACTTTATGTTATATGGTCTAAGATTTACACTAGACAAATTAATGACTTTTTGTGTTTTGAGATGCCATCAAAGAACAGATAAAGGAAAACTTTTCAATGCATTTTACAAAAAGAGTGGACGGGTGGCCGAGTGGTGTAGATACTCGACTGTGGACCTGAGAGTCCTGGGTTCGATCCTCTGTGAGAACCATCGTGAATATTTCAAGGTGAAATGTGTTTCAAAGTCATCCCACAAGTCCACCCAGCTTTAAATGGGTACCTGACTTTAAGTTGGGGAAGTAAAGGCGGCTGGGCGTTGTGCTAACCACACAATCTCTTCATGAGCCGAGGTTATAGAAACAGATGAATTCTACACTTCATCTGCTCCGATGGCCAGATAGGGCTAAGGGAAGTTTTTTTACAAAAAGAGTAGTGTAGAGGGAAAAACTGTCAACCTGAAGGTCACGGGTTATACCCCAGAATTGTTCACACTCAGGTGAAAGTCTCACTAAGCTGCATAGTATAGGTAGCTGACATTAGTTCATAATGCATGGGCATCTTGCTTGTCACCTACCTTTGTCCTCTGTGGAGCCTCCAAAGCTATGGTGGCGACACAAACACCATCACATTTCATAAAAGATTATTAAACAGGCAGAATCCCACTTACTTGGTAATGTAGATATCTCCACTGGGGATTGAGGATGAAACATACTCTTCCAATGTCGGACGCTGAGGTTTATCCCCTTCTTTAGATCTTCGTTTCTTTGTTGTTTTCGGTAAAGTAGCAACTGAAGGAACATGTCTATTAAATGTAAAAAAAAAAAAGTATTATTTTTTAGTAATTATTAAGTCTGAAATATTTATATTGATGCTTTACTAGAGAATCCTACAAAAGCAGGTCCACAAAGGATTTTAATTATTAATTAACTCTAAATAACAATATTTTTTTATCAGTTACAAATAAAATTAAAACTGAACATAATTTTACCTGTTTCCAATCTGACGCCGGTTAGGATAATTCCCATAAGGGGTCGTATGTCGTGGTCGCTTTTTCAGCAACATTGCCACCTCTTTTGGTTTCTCTCTCAATGCAGCTACAAGTTTAGCCAGCTGCCAGCCTAGCTAATAATTAAATATAAGGAAAACAGTAAAACCTTCATAGAATCAATCGTCAAAAGAAAATTTCATAATTAAAAAATTTCTTTTTTTTTGGTTTCAATGTAATAAATAGTACGGAGAATGAAAACAGATATTATTTTAATGGCTGCTATCTGTTGGGTAGACTCAAGTTAGCACAAACTTCATGAAATTTAACTCATCGATTACTAAAGCTCATACGTACCACAGTTTGATTATTAACTTGAAGAACTTCATCCCCTTTCTCTATTTTACTACATAAATGAGCAGGAGACTTAAATAGAATTAAAAAAATACATTAAAAAAAAACCATTAAATTTATTGTAAAAAAAAAAATCTTGGTACATTTGTTATGGTACTTTACGCCAGGGCTCGATTTACCGCCGGGAATGCTGGGGAATATCCACGGCACTGAGAACTGTCAGCCCTCGGCTCAGCTTTAGCTAATATATCCCAGCCGGCAATGAAATCATAGAAATTTATCCCCATCTCTGCAGAAATTTTGTTTCATCCCCGACACTGATTTTTTCTTAAATCGAGTACTGCTTTACGCCACAAACAAAATGCTAGGATGTTATGCAAAAAGATCACAAATTTACAATTCCTCGTTTTACTGTAAAGAATCCCGCTTTGGAAACTTATATTTCTGTCCATAAACTGATTTACTAAGTATTCATTAAAATAAAAAAAAAAATAACTTAATGAACATCTCATACAAAAGATTGCCTAAGAATTGTCTGACCTAAGATTATTATCTATTAAAGTTCTGGTTAGTTTTTTTCCCTTCAATTTATTGTCTCTGTAAGTAAATTCCCTTATGCCCCTAAGGACTCATCAGGGCAGATGAAGAGTAGAATTCATCTGTTTCAGTAACCTTGGCATATAAAGGGATTGTGTGGTTAGCACAACGACCAGCCGCTTTTACTTCCGCAACTTAAAGTCAGTTACCCATTTAAAGCTGGGTGGACTTGGGGACTTTCACCAGGACCTGAAAAAATCCCAAGGCTTTCACTGAGGTTCAAACCCAGGACTCTCCGGTCGACCGCTCTACACCGCACGAGCATCCATCCCCATTGTCTCTGAGCCTGCTGGTTTTTTACGCAGACACTGGACAAAGTACCAGTACAGATGCAGACACTGGGAAAAGTACAGACACTAACTACCCAGCACTGGGCTTAATAAATACATATTCAAAAATGAACTTTAAAAAACAAAATATTTTTCACATTCTTTATGCTCATACAGTGGGACGGATGGCCGAGTGGTGTAGATACTCAACTGTCGACCTGAGAGTCCTGGGTTCAAACCTTGGTTAGGCCCATGGAATTTTTCAAGGTGTATTTGGTGCAAATGCATCTCACAAGTCCACCCAGCTTTAAATGGGTACCTGACTTAAGCTGGGGAAGTAAAGGCGGCTGGGCCGAGGTTATAGAAACAGATGAATCCTACACTTCATCTGCCCCTATGGCCCGTTTTTTATGCTCATACACAAATAAATATTTATATTTTTTAATGCTATGCAATGTTGATGAACTATGAGTCTAATAAATCAGCTTTAGCACCAATCAAATTCTTTGAAATTATTATCATTCCCTCAACAATATTCAAAGCTAAAATCTTCAATAATTCAAAGAAATTCACAGGACAATTCATACAATGAGTAAAGTATTTAAAATACTAACTGTGTCTTTAATAAATCCAATTATATGACATCCAAAATAAGAGGACTGGATGTTCATTCCCTACATTAAAGAAATTAAAAATAGAAACTATTCAGTTATTTAAGTAGTAAATAAAACAATAAAAAGTTAATTCTTATATTAAACTAATTATTTATCAAATGAGAATTAATAGTAAGAAGAGCAGAAATCAGTCTTAACATAAGGAAATTAACAAAACAGTAATCACCAGCTCATCACCAGGTTTTTTGCGAATGGTGGCCATCTCTAGAGATGCAGGTTGTACAACCAAAGATTCCTTCATGTTTAGCACTAATTCGTCACAATACTCTGTCATGCCTTGACACTACAGAAGAGAGACCGAAATTAAGAATAAATGATTAATTAAACATCTTAGCAAAACATAGAAACTGCCAGGTTTACATTCAAGAAGAGAAAAAAACTGCTTACTGTTTTGACTATTGCACCCTCAACTTCAGGGATTCCGCTTTCCTTCTGTGCAACAGTTACTAATTCCAGCCCTAATTTAACCAAGGAATTTCTAAGTAAACTAATTCCATGAATTGTTTCAAATGGGGCTCTGAATAAAAAAAAAAACACAAGTTTCATAATCTCATTAAAAACAGGGATAATATTTTTAAAACTTTTGTAAAAGTCTAAAAATTTTAATACCAATCTGTCTGTAAATAGCTCGAACTAACAGAGTAAAGAAATTTGAACTAATACCAACCTATCTAGCCAGGAAGTTAAATTTTTAAGGGTGGATATGATATCACAAACCCCTGACAAGATTGATATTGAAAGACGGGGACATTCTTCTGGGGCAGAAACATTTGCCTTATTCAGGTCATTTTCTCCATTGCGAGCCAATATTTCATTGTGGAGACTTCGAGCTTTGCAGCCCAGCTGAAGCGCAAGATGCTGTAGATTTTCTGTCTCAAATAAGTATCGCTGTAAATTTTTTAAAAACTTTTTGATATAATATCCAGCATGAAGTAAGTTAAAAATATATTACAGGCCCTTACAAAAATAAACTTAAACCTATTTAACTTTTTTTAATCATCAAACTAAATTAACATAAGTAGACGTATTTCCAGAAAAAAATAAAAAAAAAACAGAAATATTATCTTCGCCTTTTTTAAAATATTTCTCTTACAATTAAGATATAATAAACTTTTGGGATACAAAAAATGTAGTATTTATATAAGCATTAAAAAAATGTAAAAGAAATTTTCTCATGTTTACCAAGGATCTCAGCAAATCAACAGCCTCCAACACTAGTTCCTGATGACCCAATTTAGTAATACCTAATTTGTCTAAGTCAGAATGTGTTATCATTAACAGCTTTCTACCATCAACATTTCCAAGAATGAATTGTGGAATATATTCATGTATAGCATCATCTAGACCTGGAAATAATAAGCATGAGTCTATAAGTTTAATCAATTAAAGAAAACATTTACAACTAATTAATGCATGACTTGAAATTCACTAGACTATTGTCCATCCAGTCTAATGTGACAGAAGGGCATGCCAGAAATTGATTTGTATAATGGATATTATTTCTAACTATCAGATAATACAGGGGCTGTAAAGGCGTGAGCCAGATAGATATTCTAAGGTTTACTAAATTAATATTATGAGTGTAGAAACAAGTATTTTTTTCTATTGGTAAGCAAAACTTTTGAAGGGGCTTTCATAAAAAAAAATTTTTAACTTAATCTTTCATAGGTGAGAGTAGTTTTGGTCTCTTATATATAATTCGGGAGATGTGGTCCTGATATTCATTATATAATGTTCTATTGGAGATAAAAGGGAAATTTCGTTGTAAATTTATCACTACATAAATTTGTATTTTTTGGTGGGGAGGGAAAGTTAAAAACTGTTGATGTAATTTTAATTTTACGGAAAAGGTCACTGAAAGTTTGACACTTGTTAGCAGCAGAGGGGGGGGGGTCTAAAAAGAGCTAAATTCATTGACATAATAAATGAATGGACACATAGCATGGCTGTTAACAAGTAACTAAAGCTTAATTATGGCCTGATGTCTTAATGAAATGTCATGGATGACATGGGCAAAAGGTTTGAAGGATATAGACAGAAATTATTATATATTAATATATGTAAGCTGTTCATAAGACGATAAGAAAACAGCATTTCCTGACTATTCCCTGATAACAGGGCCAGGACAGATTGCCTTACTGTGATGTATGGTCACCATATCATGCATATCAAACTATCTAGTACATACATAAATAAAAGCTGTTTAAGATTAAGTAAACTTAAGTAAATAATTAATTAATACTATTATAATAGCCTATCAAACAGGTAGTAAACACTACAATTGTGACTAGTCAGTGTTAGGTAATCTACGCCTACGGTAGTGTCTAGTAGACTTAGTAGTAAATCCTGAGTAGTGCAGTAACTCTTTAGCTTATGTTAATATGAAAATTAAAATAAATACCTTTCAGCCATTTAGCCACATCATGTTCGTCCCAATTCTCAAACTGAATTAGTGCAAAGTACGCCATATTGTTTTAGATGATGTTATGTTGGATTTTTTTTTTTGTTGCTTGTTTTGCATATTTTTTAACTCTTTATTATTGTTATTATTTTAATGGAGTAGTCTCCCGTAGTATAAGTAATCAGAACTATTTGAATAGCCGATTACCTATAAATTACCCATTGAAAAAAAAGAATATGCTGTCCTATACAAAATAACTTAATATATTGAATATGATTGCAATTTTAATGAATGAAAACAAATATATTTGACGGTCCCTAAATAAGTTGACATAATTATTGAAAGGTTTAACTATATCATATTTATGATCAAACAACCTAGATAAACAAGAAATGAATGTGAAATGCTTATTTTTTTTTTAAGAAGTAAAATAATATAAATAATTATTTTGATTTTTTTTAATGTTTTGACAATGCTTAGATAGAATTGTTAATATATTTTTATAAACGTTTAAATAGCCGCAATATTACATTTAAGCTAAATATATAATCATATTAAACATTTTGTAAACATTATTATTATCGATTGCCATCTAAATTTTAAATAATGTAAATAAAAATGTATTTTCAGCTAATTAAATAGTACAGCTACAGTATTTTAGCGTCATATTTTGTGTACTGCTTACTAAATGTTAGTTTCTTAGAGCTATATCTATGGAGCTATCTCAGTGGACAGTCTCTGTTCAACCAAGCTAGTCGATTACGATATTTTAATCAAGTTTTGTATTCGATTAGAAACAACCATGCGCCAAAATCTTTGTTGATGACCATATAATATAAATATAACTTTCATTGGGTCAGTAATTATTGCCGTTCATATTATAGGTATGTTATTTAAATGCTCTTTTTTTAATTTACTTCTTATGTAAGCACATTTATTGCTCTTAATTAAATCTTTTGTGTAATGAATACCAATTCATTTCATCTCACACCTGTCTTTAAAAAAAGTCATCGGCAAGATACAGCATACTTTAAACTTAAACTTACTACTTAGTTACTTCATTCCAATATATTATTTAATAAATTAAAAACTGGCAGACCAAAAAAGAAAAAAAAAATTGGCCAGCTAAAAACTTATTGTGACGACATAATAATAAAAAAAAACAATAATTTATTGTAATTCGTTGGAGTCACAGTGCATGCAAAAATAAAAATCGCATGTATGTCATTTGTTGATTTTAAATCATTAAAAAATGTGCCATCTTGCACTTAGAAAGGTTCTTAAATCGTATTTGTTTAATGACATTCCCTTTTGGAATAATTAAAGTTAGTTATTAATTAATTAGTGTAGTTTAGCTTTTGGCTGAGTTGAGGCAAGACTTGAGGTTTACAATTTTGTTAAGGCAAGGTATATATCACTCAGTTAAAATGTATAATTTCAACCATTACTATGGTGTATTTAAAGTTTAGAAAAAAAAGTTTACAATTACTTGGGGGGGGGGTAATTATGTCAAACTGTTCTTAGATTAATGTATTTGTTTAATTAATAATCATGCTTTTATTTAATATACCTCTTTTCCTTTATTTTATAAAAGGTTTTCTCTACTTCGTGAGCTGATACTGTCAGTGATAGTAGAGAATGAAATACATTTTAGTGACTGGAGGTGTAATCAGTGGTGTGGGGAAAGGGATCATTGCCAGCAGCATTGGAACAATTTTGAAATCCCGTGGAATCAGAGTTACTAGCATCAAAATCGATCCCTATATTAACATAGATGCTGGTACTTTTTCACCATATGAGCACGGTAAGTGATTTTAAAGAAATAACATGAACCCAGACAAGGGACTTGGACACACAACATATACTGAGTCATCTGAATGTGATTTGTTTCATTACATTCTACACAGGTGAAGTATTTGTTTTGGATGATGGAGGTGAAGTAGATCTTGACCTTGGCAATTATGAGAGGTTTCTGGATGTGACACTCACAAGGGATAACAACATTACTACTGGAAAAATTTATCAGCAAGTTATCAGCAAAGAAAGGAAAGGAGACTATTTGGGAAAAACAGTGCAAGGTTATCATCTTTTTTTTTTTTTAACTTTATTTCTTTCTTTCTAGCTATCTCTATTCGTTACCTTCATATCTTAAAGTTAAAGGGCCTTGTCTTATTCACAAGGTGTATAATCTACTTCTCTATCTTCGGACAAATCTTCAAATGGTTATGACAGTATACTTACCATTATCTTGCTCAACGCATGCTAATTTGTCTAGTAAGGGTACAAAATATTTATTACAGTGGTTCCACACATTACCAATTCTATTCAAGACTGGGTGACTCGTGTAGCTGAAACACCTGTTGATGGAAATGAAAGAGCTGATGTCTGCATAATAGAGGTTTGCTAATGTCTTAGTGTAAAATTTTTTAGACTTGTTCTAAATTCGATCTAGTTGCTTAGGAATTTTTACCATTATATAGAAAATCTGAACCCGGTCTTTGAACAGGTAGTCCCCAGGGGAAACAGTCAAACCCTCCATCCTACCACTCAATTCTTTCTGAGACATACACTTCCCACTGTCGACTTCTTCAGACCACCAAACCCTTTTCCCACCAGCCATCCCCCTTAAGCCCCAGAAGTGGTCTCTTTTTTCGGTTTCTATGATTTGGACACTCTAGGTAAAATGGAAAGAAAATAGGTTGCCAAAAAAAAATGTGATAATGTCAATAATGGGAATTCAGGTGCATAAATATCTAAATTATGATAATTGAAAAGAAAAATAAATGGCAACATGGATTAAAAGGCTCATCACTGAGTGCTATAATAAGTTTGGTTGTTCCCTGTTTGATTATGTGGATTTCTATGCTTCACAAACCTACTTACAATCACTACTTTTACATATATATAGATTATTGGGTTGATTTATCAATACCTATAGCATTCATACATCTTTACCTCCATTACCAAGATAAAATCAGCTAAATAGTGTATTTGATGTGGTTTTGATATTTTTTTTAAGCTTGGTGGCACTATTGGTGATATTGAAGGCATGCCATTTGTTGAGGCATTTAGACAGTTCCAGTTTAGGGTAAAGAAGGAAAATATTTGCTGTGTACATGTCAGTCTTATTCCACAGGTAAGTAATAAAAATAAAGCTTCTTTTAATGGCTCATTGTTTCATGCTAGGTCTCTTTGAATTTTAAGAGGTTGCTTTGTTGTTGTTGTTTTTTTTTTTAATTTAGCTTGTTTCTTTATTTTAGCCAAAAACTACAGGGGAACAGAAAACTAAACCTACTCAGTCAAGTGTAAGAGAGTTGAGAGGACTCGGAATCTCACCTGATATAGTATGTTGTTTTTTGATTTTTTGGCATTTGTAAAGAATTTTTTTTTTCTAAATGCTTTTCAATCAAGAATTTAAAAAAAATTGACTTATAGATCAATAAGATTACTAAAGTATGCTGATATCTTAGATAAGAGTTGTTCTGTCAGATTATCATTAAGTTGAAAAATATAATTTATACTTAATCTATTAAGTTTTTGCTGCTGTAGATCATACATTTTGATTTTTCACGCTTCACTATTTCTTATTGATGAATTAATAAATATTTGTTCACAGATAGTTTGTCGAAGTGTTACTCCTTTAGCTGAATCTGTAAAGGAAAAAATTTCTCTGTTTTGTCACGTTGACCCCGAACAAGTAAGTATCATTATCAGTCACTTTTAAACAAGATCATCTGCAAAATTGTATCAATTTCACAATGTATTGTTTATGAAAACTATTTTAGGTATACTGCGTCCATGATGTCACATCTGTATACAGGGTTCCACTCTTGCTCCAGTCTCAGGGAGCTGACAATTTTCTAATCCAACGTCTACAAATAGATTTGTCACAGATTACTAACAGTCCACAGGGAATGTCCATGGCTAGCTGGGCTGAACTGGCAGATAGGTGAATTACAATCTACTCCAGCCTTCCTCTTGTTTTCTGTATTTTAAAAAAAAAAAATTTTTTTAAATGTCGATTGTTTAGAAATGTATTTTGGAGTTGTTAATTGTGTAAAATATAAGATTCATCTTGCATACCTAGGATCAACTGAAATCTATGCAGTTGTTTCAATTAACTTTAAAATTTAGCTCTAATGATGGTAAATAACGGAGTTGATGATGAATTTGTTTTATAGACATTTTCATGAGATATTTTCTTCATTGAAAGGATCACTTTTGTTTTGTTTCAAAAGTTTTTTTTATCTGTAACTCTCTTAATAAACACTCTGTTGTTGTTTTTAAGGCACGACAGACTTCTAAAAGAGGTTTGTATAGTTCTAGTTGGGAAGTACACAGCTCTTTCAGACTCATACACATCAGTTATCAAAGCTTTGCAACATGCTTCATTAGCAGTAAATCACAGGCTTGATCTTAAAGTAAGTGATTTTTTTTATTTCAACTTTAGACATTTTTAAATGGAAATATGAAATGCTTTCAATTTTCATAGCCATTAATTAATAAACTGAGTTTTGGGGGGTTTTTATGTGCTGATTTATAATTATAGATTTTTCACACATTCTTTTACAGTGTATAGAAGCTGCAGATCTTGAACCTGCCATGGAAAATGAAAACCCACAAAAATATTACGAAGCCTGGAGAGAAATGGTTGGAGCAAAGTAATTTCCATTTTTTATTTTTATTATTTGTTTTTTTTTTTTTTTATATTCTCACTGTATTCGGCTGCTGAGAATTGTGACTGACTACTGCTAAACATTTGTACAAGGTTAAGTTTAAATTTGATAAATATGCAAGAATTTTCTTTCAACGATTTCTCTTTTTTACATAACTTGTATGATTGTCTGAATTCATTTTTTGTTCATTATCAATATTATTTTTCAAGTATTATATCCTTTATTTCCAGTGGTGTAATTGTACCTGGTGGTTTTGGGACACGTGGCACTGAAGGCAAAATTTTAGCATGCAAATGGGCAAGGACTAAGAAAGTTCCTTTCCTTGGTTAGTAGCTTGTTTTATTTTAAGTCTTATA
This sequence comes from Bulinus truncatus, assembly GCA_021962125.1. Classification (NCBI taxonomy): domain Eukaryota; kingdom Metazoa; phylum Mollusca; class Gastropoda; family Planorbidae; genus Bulinus; species Bulinus truncatus. The sequence goes on from JAGDYQ010000062.1 coordinate 4,410,145, forward strand.
TGTTAAACATTTATAGTAAAGTCTTTATGTTATTTTTAATTTGAATTGTGTGACTTTTTTTCTTTCTCTAGGAGTCTGTCTGGGTTTACAGTGTGCAGTGATCGAATTTTCTCGCAATGTGTTAAGTTGGGAAGATGCCAACTCCACAGAATTGGATCCAGATACTAAACACCCAGTGGTAAGGCGCAATAGCAATCTTGTGAATGTGTCCTTGTTTATTCATTTCTTTAATTTGAAATCTCTGCAACGTTTGACAATACTCTCCGTCTGTTCAGGTTATTGACATGCCGGAGCACAACCCTGGAGACATGGGAGGAACCATGCGACTGGGAAAACGCAAAACAGTTTTCAAGACTGATCACAGTGTTTTAAGTAAGCATTGTGTTTGTCTACTAACCTTTTTGGGGGCTATTAGAGTTTTTTTTAGCTTAATAGCGGCCAGATTTTTGATGTTGGTAATCCTATATTTGAATAATTTGCTAATAAAAAGGATATATTGACATTAAAGTATTCATTACATTTTATTAAAAAATTTTATCCTCACATGTTGTAAATTATATATAATATTGCTTGAACCTTATTTTTTCTATAAATGGCTTTCAATAAGAATGACAAACACTGTAAGAGCATTATTTAAGTTGTTAAAAAATATTGTTTGGAGATTCCGTTACCTCATAGAAATCCAACTACATGAAACTGGTGATTTCATAAGAGTTACTTTTCAGCAATATATTTTCTATTATAGCATTTTAAAGTTTATTCTGGTTTTCTCTAGATACATTTTTCATGTTTACTGAGTCAGTATTGACTATTTTATTTAGTTTTTTTAGATTTTTTTTCTCTGTAGAATTTTAATTACACACAACCATATTTTTCAAATAGGAAAATTGTATGGCAATCCAAGCTCAGTTGAAGAAAGGCACAGACACAGATATGAGGTAATGTACTTGTTAATAAATAGTATGAATATTTTTATTTTTTCGACTTAATTTTCTTTGATCAGAGCTGCTTTGATCAATTTTTTAATGGAAATTAACAAATAATTTTTTTTTTTTTTTTTGAAATTTTATAAATTAACACACAAGTTTAGTCAGCACAAATTAATTAATGCATTACAGTCAAATGTTGCTATAATGCTATTGAAGGGAACTCGAAATTTGTTCATAATACTGAAATTTTGTTACACTGAAATTGGGAAAGAGGAGGGGGGGGTTCCAACGCAAATAAATGCAAAGATGGTATGTTGTTTTACTATATTTCAGAAATATTTTGCTCAACCTGTTACATATTTCCTCACCCATTATTTCTTGGTCATTTAGATTTCCAAGCTCATTACCTCAGTGGTCATTGAACCAAGGGGCATAACTCACTTAGTTTTTCTCAACTGTTATTCCATGTGATTTACTTCCATTAATGCATAAGAAACCCGTGCATTTTACCTGAAACGGCCTTCACACTCATATTGTCTCATTTATTAGATCATGAAGTAAATTAAAAACATATTTTGTTTAAAAACTTATAAATAGCTACACTCAATCTGAAAGGTGCAAATTTATCAAATATGCTGAGATAAGAGGGCAAATTAAATATCTGCAAAGCAACTTTTTTTTTTCCGCAATGCTGAAAGTAAGAGTTCCTTCCAACGATGCTTTTTAACAGATGTTATATATTAAGGGCAAGGGGGCCTTCATAATAGCAATATTTCACTGTATTTGTATCCAAAAAAGATAGTGTTACTATACTCCATTGGTAGCCTAATACGACTCTAGAGCTACATTGACCCTTAAGTGAGTTTTCTGTGGCTCCCATATTATTTTATTACTCTGTTCACTAAATATTGTTAAATTGATAGTTGTGCAGCTCTTTACAATAATTTTACTACTCACAAAAACCTTGATTGAATTGGGTTTTTTACTTACATTTTTACTTGATTATTTTTGTCAAAATTTATCAATTCATGTGTTGCATTGAAAAATTCATTTGATTTTCTTAAACTGCGTTAATGGCAATTAATACATAAATTTAAAAAAAAAATATTTTCTAGGTCAATCCCAAAATAGTTGAAAACCTGGAAGAAAAAGGAATGAAGTTCGTTGGCCATAGTGAAGATGATGAGAGGATGGAAATAATGGAGCTAGAAGGTTAGTTAAAAACTTGAAACTTTCACAAATTTGTAAAAAAAAAAAAAAAAAAAAGAACCTTATTTCTGTGGAGTTTTAATAATAATTTTTAAATTCAAGTGTCATTCCAGTGTATATATTCTGAAGTATTTTACTTTCAGGTCATCCATACTATATTGGAGTTCAATACCATCCTGAATATATCTCCCGCCCTCTGAAACCATCTGCCCCATATTTGGGCTTTCTTCTTGCAGCCTCTAACAAACTTGAAGCTTTTACCAATAGGGGTTATAAATCATCTTATTCTGAAGAGTCAGACAGTGATGAGAAAATTTTTGACGCTGTTCCTTGAAGATGAATTATATTCCATGTGCTCTTATGCTTAAGTTACCAAAGGGTACATCTTAAATTGCAGACATTAAACTAGATTTTTTTTCAATAAATTTGTTAAATCTGATAGTGTTGTCAGTATAATAGTATTGTCATTCCGTTGTAATTTATTGCCAGATGTTGATTAAACATATCACAATTCCTTGCTTAATTTTTTTTATGACAGAGACATTTTCAAATCACCTTTTATCCTTTAAGAATTACTGTTGAATTTTTCCCCCTGCATTTGCCACATTCTTTAGTCATTGAATTTGTAATGTAAGTTGTTTTTTTTTTAAAATGTTTACCTCTAATCAAATAAGATTTTAATTTAATTTATTCAACTTGCAATGTATTTGATATTGTAAGCTAAATATTGTCTTTACTTTTGATTCAAAAGCTGTTACAATTATTTAGTATTTGGATGATGTATTTTGCATGGAATGTTTTACCCTTATGATGCACAAAAAAGAACACAATGTAGAAATACGCTGGATGCTATTTCAAGAATTTTTTTTTTTTATTATCTGCTGATATTTCAAAATACTCTGCTGCTCTTAAGTGTTCTCTTTGGTTTGTTTTATAGCTTACTGGATTGTATTCTCTTCCGAATGTAATTAAATTTTTTGTCTTTTTTTTTTTGATGTCCAACAGACTATCAAGATTTTATTTACAGATATGAAACAATAATCTCATTTTAAAAAAATGTTTAGACATTATTTTTTTTTGTATCTATAATGTGGTGACTTTGTGTTCAGGAATTCACATCTGTTCACCTGGTCTTCTGACCACAATTTTTGTATAAAGATGTTTTTTTTATGACCATAAGAATCTTTTTTTTTTTCTTTACATTTTACAAATAAAAGATTATCATATTTTATGAATTTTTTGAGTCAGTTTAGTTCTGTCTTGTATTTGTAAAAATACATATTTATAGATGTGAGAGCTGTAACTCAATTTCAGGGTGTAAACTGGTGCTTACCGAAATCTATAATGCACATGTAATTTATAAATCCTTTCAAGGCTTAGAGGAATTCATCTTAATCCTGTAACTACGATTGATTAAGTTTAGCATATTCAATATTACTGATGCTACAATAAAATAACTGAATCCAGGATAATTATAACATTAGCTTGATGAACCTGCTAAACCATTGGTCATTTCATGAAAAAAAATTAAATCCATGTGACTTGTTAAAGCCATGCGTGTTTTATTTTTAACCAACAGGTTGTCTAAAATAATTTCTTTACATTACCATTTGCTTGAAAAAATAATTAAGGTTTTATTAATAAAATGAATTATTTTTTTTATATAAGCTAGATAGTGTAATAGAAAATTAAATCTATATAGTCTTATTAAGTCTGTTGTATCAGATGCCACCTAGCAATAAATGGGGTGTGTGTGTGAAGTCCCACTAATGGGACAGGTTTTTATGGTGCCCTTCTTTCATCCCCACCATAACTGATAGTGCAATGGCCATGGAGGCACCACGGTTGATATATCAGGTACTTGAGCCAAGACCTGAAAAATTTCATTGGTCTTCAGCGGAGATCGAACCAGGTACCTTCAGGTAGACAGTTGAGCGCTTTATCACACAGGTAGCCCTGTCCATTCTTGTATATTATCCGTCCCCCAAATGGGATGTGTAACAAAGTCTAGTTTTGTTACTGCAAATAAAATGGGGTGGTTAGCAACCTGAAGCACCCACTGGCAAAATGTATTGAACCAGATACTGTAAGTTATTGATGAAAATATCTACATGTATTAAAATTGATTAGCTTACTCAACCCACATTATAAAAAATTTTTAAAATGTAAGCAATTAATTCATTATTATTAAAGCATTGCTTTAACTGTAAATACTGTAATGAATAGTGGTTCCAAGTTCCTAAACATATGTTGACACCTTTTAAAGGCATAGCACATGACTTAATTTAAAACATTGTGGTCTAATATTTGAGCTTCATTTAACTTCAAAAAAACTCCAGAATGCCTGCTAGTAATAGTAGTCATTACCTTCAAACATTAAGCCCATTTAATAAGAGCCTCAAAATGTTTCAGTAGGATTGAAAATATTATGAGTATCTGATGTCATTTACACGAGCTAAAAGTTTGCCCTACTCTAGTCTAAGGTCTACTTCAATTTGGTCGGGGGGGGGGGGGGAGGGAGTGATGTCTTTAAAGCATTTAATTAAAATGGTGTATAAAAATAGCTGATAAAAAACACTCAAGTAGCATATGGGTGGCCAAATTTATTACATAGAGTTGAGAAATTATCATACAATATTAATACATGTATTGATATTGTACACAGCACCAATTACAAAAAAAATGTGCTTTAATCAGTACAGAAGATTAATGGTAATTTCATACAAATAGCAGATTTATGGAAACAAATAAATCAAATGTATATTTTAAAAAGTTCTTTTCTAAACATCAGTTTAAGCATACTTTTCAATATTAAAGGTAAACCCCTGACTAAAGTATGCATCATAATAAATTAAACAAATGAGCAACAAAAACAAAGTTCATAGTAACAATCAATGTCCCTACTAAAGTGTCTAAAATATATTTTTGATAAAGTATTTAAAAAAAAAAAAGGGTATTTTATGTATTAATGACAAAAACAGATCTTTAAGAAGTATTGTATACATTTATGTAAGTCCACCATTCTCTAAAATCTCATTATAAGATGGGACAGTCATGGAGCTGTCATCGATATCCTCAATGGCAGAAGAGACACCAAGGAAGCCAAAGCCTAGTCAACCGTAAGACAACTGAAACATGAGTTGTGTACCAGTCTGTGATGCAGGCCATGTTGACAGAGAATATTGCCACTCTTGAGTTCATGACATTACAAAACCAAAGAATTGATTTGTTTTGTTTTTTTTTCATCACGATAAACTAAATTTATTAGTAAATTAATTATTCGCTTATATCAAGCAATTTAAAACTCTGTAAATACATCACTGGATAATGTCTTTGTCGCCAACATTTTAAGTGTTGCTATTCTTTCCATCAACAATGTCCAGCATTCTCTAAAGAAAAAAAAATTTAACTGTAATTTAAGTAAATGTATGAATTATAAATTTACTCAACATAATGTTTTTCTAGTTAAAAGATATAAATTAGAAGATAAATTGATAATAAAGTAAAACAATAAAAAAAAAAAAAGAAAACTAAAAAATGGGATACCCTCAATGATAATTCTTGTTTTCCAGGAGAAATTCCAGCTAATTTTTCGCGAAGTAATCTGAGTGCTGGCTCTACATTTGGCAAACTGTTTGCACCTGTTGATTAAACAATACGTTCTTTTAAATGAATTTAATATAAAGTATAAATTAAATAATTTTTTTAAGCAATAAAAAGAAATAAATAAAGTGCGGGTCCTTAAGGTGAAAGGGACTCAACATTATTCTATTAAATATGCGTAAGAATTACCCTTGCACAGATAAAGAAATACCTTTTTAAAATTTGTAGCATTTTAAGTCAGTCTAACATGGCTCTAAACGCTTCAAATAGTCAAATAAAGCTCCTTTAGCCCTCAGATACTCAGATGTCATAGAGGAAAATGGAATGTTTCTGTAGCCACAGACTAATAAGACTATGGCTAGCATAACGCACAAATACATCATAAATGTATATAATAGTAGTAAAGTTTCCTTAACCCAAATGGGTCAACGGGCAGATGAAGTGCAGAAATTTTCTACATCTATAACCTCGGAATATGAAAGGATTGTGTGCTAGTTAGCACAACACCCAGCTACCTTTACTTCCCCAACTTAAGTCAGGTACCCATTTAAAGCTGGGTGGACCTGTGGGACAACTTTGAACCAAATTTCACCAGGAAAAATTCCCCCATGGTTCTCACAGAGGATAGAACACAGGACCCTCAGGTCGACAGTCAAGTATCTACACCACTCTGCCATCCGTCCCACTTATATATGGGTAAGGCTAGTCTGGTTAAAAAGCTTCATTTAAAATCGTTGATAAACCTAATAACATTAAATGATGTAAGGTTATCTCTATACCCATGAATGTGAAAATCTGATGTCTGTCTTTCTATTTGTCCCTTCACTAAAGTATGCAAAAATATAACACTAAAAAAGTGTGCACGCTTATAAATTCATTTTGTATTTCCAGATATATTTTGACATTTATATTAAAAGTTTTTTCTTGAACTGGTATGTGTCTATATAGCCAATAAATTAAATTCTGTTAAAATTAGATAGTATTAAATGAAGTATAATACTGGTCTCATAGTAAACCAAAGTTCACAGACACAATAACACAAACACACAGTTTCATAATAAGTTTTTTCTTCATAAACAACAGTTTTGATTTTGACTACAAAAATTACTGCTATAACAATTTATTCTGTGTAAGTTGAAAAATGTCAACTAGTAAATTGCAATCCATGGCAAAAAAAAAAAATATAGATTTTTACTACAAATTAGATGGCATGAATTAGCTCTTATTTTTTTACCCTATTAAACATTAGAAATGTTTTAAGTGTATTTTGCATTCTTCTTTAGCACTGATTGTAATTGATAAAAAAGAAATACATGTATCAATATATTTTACTTATAATGCCTAATACAACTAAAACATAATGTCTAGTTTTATTATGTGATTCTTAAAAGTATTTTATGATCCAATTTTTTTCTATCTTATTAGTGAATAATGTATTACTGCAGAGATTAGTTTTAACAATACCCACCCCCTTGTGGTGTGTTTCTCTTCAGGTAAGGATGATTGAGAACTCCATCTGTTGTAGGTCTGTCGGCTACTTCTCTGGTTAAACATTTCTGCCAGATATAAACTTTTCAATCTTAATAGTGTTTTCAAATCACTCAAATAAATAAAGTACTCTGAGTAAAGATTAAAATAAATTATCTTTCACGCATTGCGACAGGCCAAGCGAATGAAAACTGACAGGTAGTGGAAAAAAGAGCTTTTGAGAGCATGAAATAGTTTGGTTTTTTTTTTTACAGGGATTTTGGACTACTTAGTATATTATAAATTGATTCCTAGCAATAAATTATTTAGTGGTTTAAAGATCTCAATAGATATAAAATAAATATTGTCCTGACCTTTAAGACATCCATAAGAGCTGGTTCACCTGTGTCTGGGAAAGGTATAATATAGCTTGGATTAACAATGGCATTCAACTTCTCTCTCATAGGTAGAAACTGGAAGGGAGTGTGGCCGTACACCATCTGGTACAAGATACATCCCAATGACCATACATCACTCTTCTTTCCAATCTAGAGAAAGAAAGTGCAATTACACAAAGATAGACAGGTACAGACGTAATTAAAAACAAATTGTTTTACTGACTCTCTTTAACTATAGTTAAACGAAACAAAGTTATTGCAAAAAATGTTTAAAACAAGTGCTGAATAGAAAAAAAAAAGATCAATTTGAATGCAATAAATAAATGCACCATGACATTTGAAAAAACCAAGCAAATGTTATGACTTAATATAATAGAATTACTTTAAATTTTGCTATTCCATTTATCTCCATCAGTGATTCAGGACTCATGTAACTAGGCGTTCCAATTTTTTCCTCTTTGATTATGCTTGTACAATCATTCTGTATGGCATTGGCGATGCCAAAATCAATCAGTTTCACTTTTCCGGAAACCAATAGGAAATTAGCAGGCTTCAAATCAGAATGAATCACACCTAGAAAACAAATATTTTAAAATCTATCAAGGATGATCTCTAAATATGTATTAAGTGGAATTTCTTCTTTTTTTTTTTTTTTTTTTTTAAATGTCTTTGACCAATATAGTGATTAGACAAGAGGTGGTTACTTAGATAAGCAAATTACTTTCTTGGTGCATTGCATGCACAGCTTCCACCATTTGTTTCCAGTAATGGCCTACAGTGAAAGCATCAATTTTTTTTGTCTCTTTTTGTCCTATCACTTTTTCAAGATCAGTTTCCCCATATTCCAGCACAGCAAACAGTTTTTTTTCATCATCATTATACTCCCTATAAAAAAAAAAAAATAATAATAATTTTTGTTTAGCATATAAAATTTCAAAAAAAAAAAAAAAAAAAAAGTATGCTTACATGAGGCACATATATGACTTCATATTATATCCAATAAAAAAAAGGATATGTTTTAAACAAAAATTGACAGTTCAAAAGGTAAATTTCCAAACCGAGTCATTACTGATTGGAACTATGTAAGTTTTTATATAAAGGAGCTGCCAGTGTAATAAAAGATACATTTAACAGCTTAGATTGTTGAGATAAAGTATCACAGTGAAATGTCGCCATAACGAAATTGGTGGGAACTCGTTATTTACATATACATGTATAGTACTGAAATTTGGTTATACTGAAATTTGGTTATACTGAAATTTGGTTATACTGAAATTAGGGTGGAAGTAGATTTTTTTCCCAGTGTCTTTTTTTTTTTTAGCATTTCATTCATTAAAGGTATGATATAAGATGTGTATGTAATTTAAAATAATACAAAATGGTTATTTTTGATGTTTAACTTAAGCTATATTTAGCAAAATGTTTTCTATTCATGAAATTTTGTACTGTACAAAATTAGAATAAATTAAATTTAGGAAGTTGACACCATTTATACTTACACATGATTTTTCTTCAATGCATTAGATTTCAGAATGTTTATCAAAAATACTGTCTAAATTATTAAATACATGTAATGCATGATAAAAAAAATTTTTAAGCATGATGCAGTTTTAATCACATTTAAAAAAAAAGATAATACATCACAAAATTTCAAAATAAATGCATACACAAGTAAATGAAAAATATCTTTCTCAGCATATGGCAATCACTACCCATGTGGCATATTACTTGGCTCGTAATGCTGTCTGTAATTTTAACCCTCTAACCTCTTACCCCTTAACTCTACATGCAGCACACTGCTCAGATTAGTAAAGTTACTTCATTTGATAGTGTCGCTGACTTGTTACAAAACGGTTTCCTTCTTCCCCCCCCCACTCCGACATCTTTATTGCAAATACTTTTTTTTCTTATTCCTTAATTGTGTAGACTTCTTTTACATCACTTGGACAGTTACAATAATGATTTCTTGCATAAAATCCTCCCTCCCTTCCCTATCAATCCCGCTTATTATCAGTTTTTGATAAGTTGAATTCAAGCAGACAATTAAAATGGGGAAAAAAAAATTTGTATAAACAAATGTTATATCGGTGAAGTGCCCAAATTTGTTTTCTATGGCTGAAAAAAATTTGTTACACTGGTATTTGCAATAATGGCATTTCAATGTACAAATTGACATGACCATAAAAAATTACTTTTAATCCTTTTATTTTTTTAACAATTTTATTGAACACTTAAAAATCTTAAACCCAAATTTACCAGTTTAAGTATCAATAATTTACCGGTTTAAGTAACATCAATAAACTAATTACAAAGAACCCATGACAACTTACGAGTCAAAAAGTTTTATCACAAGATCACAGCTCTGAAGCTTCTTCAAAAGTCTAATCTCATTTAAATAACCATCTCTGATAGTATTACCAACAGACTGAAGATCAACAATTTTGAGAGCCCTTATGTTGTTTGCGACAGGATCAAAAACTTGATAAACTTTTGCTGAGCCTCCTCGCCCAATCAAACGCAAGACATTGTATGGCACACCATTGACATATTTCACTTTCTGATTGACCTGAAATTATTAGACATTGAATATTTGAACGTAAAATATTTATAACTCCAACTGCCAATATTTGTAAACATTGTTCATTAAAATTATCAAAATGTGTTTGACTGTTTAACTAACATATAATATTAAAAACTTACAATGGCCGGTGGGATAACAGGTGCTGCAATAGCCATGCCAGATGCTGCAAAGCTATGTACTGAGCTGTTAAACATAATAGCATTGCAAAAGTTATATGCATAAATTCAGATAAGATATGAAAATAATATTACTGAAAAACAAATGCATAAAAACAGCTTTAGAGACAACAAATTTTAAAGTCTGCCGAGCTTATCTGGATATCTTATAATACTTGTCTGTAAGTCTAAGACATTTAGGCAGTGTGTGAACTACTGTATGCCTCAGCTCTAAGTTAGAGGCGCATTACAGGCTGTTAGGAATAGGGTCAAACTGTATGAAAAGAGCAGCTTCTAACTCTAATAGCCATGAAACTATTTAAATTTACCATTGTGCTTCTCACAGAAGTATAACCTAACAAACATGCCGTTTCAAAACGTCTACTGGTTAGACCTAAACTACATAAATATTTTAAAAGTCAGTTACTCAAACCTACTATGTGGCACTGCTGCAAGCTGTATCTGTTCTTCTCTCTTCTGTGAATGTATTAGACTCTGGTTTATGAGAACAAACAGGATTGGTATCTCGCTTCTCTCTAACAGTTTCCATGCTGGTGGCACTGTAAGAATTATTGCCGGTGCGGGATAGTTTGTCAGATGCTGACACATTTGGTTTAGGTATAGTAGTAGGTTTCAAAGAGGTGGAGAGCTCATCAGCCTTACTTCCAAAAACAGCATTGGGCATTCTGTGACCAAAATCTGATGTTGAATCTAACCTCAGTAGGCCCAGGGGCTGGCCAGAATTGGTATTCAAAGTTTTAATGACTGAATTGTGCATCATGGATTCACTCTCTTGATTGGTAGAAACTTTAGTCGATGGTAGGACAGGATGGCTAGTGAAATGGGAAAGAACTTTTGTTGAACATTTAGACTCAGATGATTGGAAAATTGATGCCTCTGGAATAGTTTCTGTGTCTTTTCTGTCAGGTGATGGACCACTGGTTTTTTCTAGAATAACAGAAGAGAAAAATGGATTGGAAAAATTGTGTTATATCATTTTTTATAACTTATATGTTTATTTTCTCTAGATGATATAGTTTACCTGTTGATGGACACGGTCCAAAAACAGATCCTGAAGGAAAATCTATAGTATTTCTGTTTTCTCCTTCACTCCAATTTTTCAAGGCAGTATTCACTTTGACTCGCATTGGTGGACCAAGAGCAGTTTTCAATCCATAAAAATGTGGCTTGCTAAAAGAAATTTTAAAAAGGCATAAAAACCAAAGCATACTCATTGAATACTCAAACATATTTTTCATACTTTTTTTTTTAAAAAGTATTAAAGTACAATGAAAGCCTAAACAAAAAGGAGCGATAAAAATTTTACCTAGCAGATTGTTTTGATCCATTATCTGGCATCGGCATTAAATTTGGAGTGCTATGATGATGGTTTAGCCTTTTCTGGGTACTACTGGGCAAATTATGGGTAGAATTTGGCGTTTCTGGCAAACCAGAAAATGACCGAAATGATGTCAGAGACAAAGGATTTCTATCACAATGACTTTCTTGTGGGTGTGACTCCAATCTACAAGGAGGGATATTTTCAATATCTTGTTCTGATTTGCCAGTGTCTGGTTGATAATGGGAAGGATTCCATTCAAATGTTTCTTTATTTTGGCTGATAAAATCAAAATTCAGAAATCAGAAAGAAAAATATCAAAGGGGGTTTTAAATATTTTAAATATAAAAAACATTCTCTGTATTTAAACACAATTCAAGTTATTAACAGAAATGTAAGTGATACCCAAATGATTTGCCAAAAAGTGAGTTGCTCCATTCTTCAGATGAGTCTTGACTGCTAACGGGACTGAAATTGTTACCTTTAAAAAAAAAGTAAGTGAATAAGTGGAAAAAAAAGCTCACACACAAAAAAAAAAAAAGAAGGCTTTCTAAGCATGTCATCTGAAAATAATCCATTTATAAAGCGGCAGTAGGAGTGGTTAATGGTGGCGGCGGAACAAGAAAAACCAGTCTGGCAGATGTCATAACTAGAATAGACTGTTCAGTGAAGCCATCTGTTGAAAAAGTGTTTGTAACCCTGGTTAACAGCCAACAATCAGGCTATACAGGAGGTGGACCAGATGAGACAACCATAAAAGTAAATAGGTCAAGTATAGTTAGCTGATTTTTTGCAGAGAGAGGGTGAGTTCATTTTTTCACCACTATTAAAAGTATAAAATAAAATACATAATTCCATAGGCTTAGATTATAGAAATATTTATAGAAATTATATTGACTAAATAAAAGTGTGAGCACCTAACTGAATCGCTTGTGCACTTATGAATGAAATGACAAACTTTCAACACTAAAATATTATAGACTTTGTATGTCTTTTATGCTATATTCATTGCTAGCATTAGTAAATCCATACTGGTGCTAACACTTTTATTTAGTCAATATAATTTCTATAAACATTTGTATAATCTAAGCATAACGAATTATTTTAACTTTTTAACACCTTTAAATAAAGGTGATTGTTTTTTTTTTAATTCACAAGTTTGCAATGCAACAACAAAGCCTTGATTTATTAAATGATAAAACTAATTATTTCAATACCAGCCAATTTCACCAGATCACTTGACTTACAGATAATGAGTCAGATAAGGTAGAGATGCATAATCAATAGGTAAAAAAAAAAATTGATTGGATAATGTAGAGACTTAGCAGCATCCAGGTTGTAATACTTTCTAATTTTCTTTTTCAAGAGTGTATTGATAGATGCTCAAAATAATTAATGATAGTTTAAATGGTACACAAGTGGTTTCCAACTGGAATGAATATCTTTGAAAAAAAAAATGGCCTCATATTTTACACAGATTGTTAAGCATGTTTTTTTTTCCTTAACATGTTTAAAAGCAAAGCTGGCAAAAATTTGCAAAAGCTCCCCTTCATTGACAGCACAGCCTTAGAAGCTTTCCTTACAGGCCTTTTATTAAATTTCATAGTTTTCAAAATTTAGTTATTTGCTCGAATGTAAGGATATGTAAAGAGATTTTTTTTCCTTAAATTTTAACAAAAAGAATTATTTTTAATAATTTAAAAAAAATAACTTACAAGATTCATCATTCTCTTCATATTTTAACAGTTTTGTTTTGCCTTCAGCAAATCTCTCCAGCGCTTTGTTAATCAAAGACAATGGCTGAGCCCCAAGTGATGAAGCCTGTTGAAGGATTTCTAAGGCTTTATCTCTGTTCCCTGTTAAAGATTAATTAGTAAACAAACTTGGAGTTAAAAGGGAGATGAGATAAACGCTACACAAAAAAAAACAAAAGGCTTCCAGAATTTCAGAAAAAGAAAATGTTAACTAAGCCTGGTGCAGATTTATTTATATTATTGACCCACGCTTTTTGTAACATATAAATACCTAACTTAAAGAGTACTTTATAAAAGTGCATTTAAAATCAGATAAATTTCCAAGCATATAAAAAAAATGAAAATTCTTAACAAGAGATGGCAGTTGAGGAACGTGATACATGTAATACAGCCTTGTCAAATGATGCAGGACAGGAAAGTTTGACATAAAACTAACCTTTTTCAGTTTGTGTTAAATTATTTGTTAGATCAACTGACCTTTCTTTATTTCCAATTCAGCACATGCAATATGAACTATTGCAAACTGACGGAGTTTTCTGTGTGCATATGAAAGGACTTTCTCAGCTTCTGCTAAACTATCATGTGTGGCATTCAAACTAATAAGGAACAGTATGAAAACAAAATAATCCTTCATAGTTTACATTAAAATGCAAAGAAACTTTGCATTAAAAAAACGTTTGAGAAATTATAATAGATCAAATGAAAAATAACAATAAATCTGCTCAATATTACTCTAAAATTATGTTGTTTTACAATCATACCTTCTAAATTCAGCATAATCAAGAAAAAGTTGTGCACGAACAATTGAATTATTATTCGTTGGAATTACCTAAAAGCAAAAATAAAAAATGATTCACTTTTTTTTTAAGGGATACACCAATAGAGTCTTCATGTGGTCACTTCTGTTATAAAAAGAATAATTTAAAATGAGATAAATTAAGAACTCAAAAAAATTTAAAAGAATTAATTCACAAGTGATTCAGGCATTATATAAAATATAACAATTGTTCAAATCTGCCTATAAAAGTGCAGAAAAAATATATAACTTTTAACTGTGACAATATGTAATTGTAGAATCAATAAGAAACTTAAACTTTTTCTGAATAAAAATTATACTGGAAAAAAGGGTAAATGTCACTTACCTTGAAAGCATGGCCGTATAACTTATCAACTGTTCTGACATGTTTACTTTTATCATTAGTATCCACTAATAACTTCACCTGGTCTATAAGATCTTTCCAATCTTCTGGAGGATTGCCAGCATTTGCAATATAGGCAATCTTTGAATTTAAATCACTTACTGAGAATGAAAGAGAGCTGCTGACTAACAGATAAAGATAAAAATAGTTAGAGCAAAAGCTGCAAATATTTTTTTCTTGCTTCAGTTGAACTATATGCCAAACTTGTCACGCCTGAAAACTTTTCAGCAAAGATTCTTTAAATTAAAAACATAAGATATTGGCACAAGCAAAATAAATTTTATTTTAAATTGCTTTATTTTTGAACAAACAAAAAAATTTAATTTCAGTTCGTTCCTTTTTTTTTTTGGGACTTTGATAAAATTCTATTCAACATCCTGTCTATAAGACAGAACTGGGCAACATACGACCTGTCTCAGTTTTTTCTTTGGCCCGCAGAGGCATCTGGTAAAAATTGTTAAAACTGCAATTGTTTTAGTTATTGTATACTTATGTCATAAGTAAGAAAATATTTCTGTATACATCTTGTATTTTTTTTAATGGCATGCACTGTATTGTAAAAATGTATTTGTTAAACCATATGTAATTGGTACATACATTTTTTTTTTGAGTTATAAACATATTTCTGTGTTCATCTATTGTTTTTGTTTTATCAATTAAATGTGATGTAATTCATACAAAACCAATAAATATCATCATATAGGGATGATATTGCCCTTTGCTCTCTACAGCCACGTTAATATGGCCCATGGCCATATACTGTTGCCCACCCTTGTAATACACTATTTCCTACCATATTTACCAGAAACTTTTTAATTACCTTCCATTTCTTGAACATTGACTCACTCTGAAAAAAAAAATTAATAATTTCATACTTTGTTTACTGGTATTATTTTATCATAAGTGTTTATCACCAAATATTTATTAAAAATTTTTTTTCATACTTGATTTTTTACAAAATAAAGTAGAACAGCAAACCTAAAACAAAACTAAATTTTCATTGATATAGAAGATGATAAAGGTTTTGTTTAAAAATATATCATAACATGATATATGAGATTTTGCTATACAAGTTGTAGATATTTTTTGTCATAAGTACTGAATGGATGATTTTTCTATCAGTGGCATGGTCTCAGTGTACATGTGTGAGCAACTGAGCATGTATTGTTTAATAAAGAGTGTAATTGTTGTGTGTGTAGGAACTGTGGCATAGCCCAATGAAGAAAAAAACAAGTAAAATAAAATAAAATTAAGGGAGGTATCTAACATGTTTGATACATCATAGTATTCATAGAGAGTAAAGAGTAGCAGTGTGACCAATGAATCTACTTAAAAATGGTGTTAAATTCTTATATAGAACTAACAGAAGGTAAAAAGATTGCTTTGTCTATGTATAAGATTATACAGTTTTTTTACTTTGGAATCAACCCAACTAAACAAATCCAAATTTGTTGAAAAACAGATAGAACAAAGAAATCAAATGAAATATGAATTGAATGACTATAATTAATTTCAGTAATTTCACAAAATTTATCACAGCTACCCACCCTGGCCTTGAATATTTGCTATGATGATTTATGTCAAATTAATTTTTTTTTTAAGCCAAGACTGATTCACTAAAATAGTATACTAGCCATTCATTAACATAGATTATAGATCATCATGGGCTCAGACATGGGTATGATAATATAATGATTAAACTGTCACTGTCATTCATTATATTGTTGGTTGTTGGCGGTCTGACTGTGTGATCTATGACTTTGTAGTATGACTATGTCAAGTGACATGAAGTGCCTTATTATATAGTGGGTTGTTTTCTAATTTAAATACCATGACAGCCACAGCACAAGCAAAACAATAAGTCACCCGTCTTACACTACTCAACAAATAAATATAAAAGTCTATGGCGATTGATTGAAAAACAGACAGATCTCCAGAAAAATTAAAAAAACCATATACAAGACAATGATCCGGCCAGCAGTAACATATGGTAGCGAAACATGGACCATTAGCAAACAAGCAGAAAATATGCTAAACACTTGGGAAAGGAAAATATTTAGGAAAATATATGGGCCAGTAAAGGACAATAACGAGTGGAGAAGTAGAACCAATTCAGAGCTGTACGAACTGTACGAAGAACCAAATATAACAGCTGAAATTAAAATGAATAGATTAAGGTGGGTAGGGCACATAGAAAGAATGGAAAACAACAGAGGTCCAAAAACGATTTATAAGACAACACCCAATGAGAAAAGGCCTAAAGGCAGGCCAAGAAGCAGATGGTTGGAGGAAGTGGAGAAAGACCTTAAAGCCATAGGAGTGAGAGAGTGGAGGAAGAAGACCCTGGATCGGGAAAAGTGGAGAAGTGTAGTATGGCAGGCCAGGGCCCTAAATGGGCTGTAGAGCCAAAGGAAGAAGAAGATGGCGATTGATTAAAGAGCCTTTTTTCTAATTATTTATGTTTTAATCAGTTTTTTTTTAAATAAATAATATCAGCGGGTATCACCCTATTCACCCAGACTTTAACACAAGACAGTCACAAGTGACAAAGATAATCGAAAGTTAAGTAAAAACTAATTTGCAAGGTGCTTAGTTTACATACAAAAATAATGTAAGAAAGTATTTTAAGATCCTAATAATAACAGCAGTACAACTGTAATAACTGTAATTGTACGTAACTTACCTACAAAACTAATTTTAATAACTAGTAATTTTCCTTGAAATGGAAATCGACATTTTGAAAACTGTAACGTTTAGCTTAAACATTTTCTATTGGTTATTTGCTGGTGTAGGAAGTTGCATTGTAATTTGGAATATAGGTCAGGGTTAATGTGTACATACTTTCGCGACTTAAATACCCGGTATATATCATAACTGGATACAGATTAGTGCATAGATAAGACTTAGTAGTACCGATCTATAATTATGTTATTTTATTTTTTTATACGGACTTGCCTAAATTGATTTCGATTTTCAGTTTTATTGAAAAAAATCACATTATTTGTCTAACTATGATTTAAAACAAAGAAAGCAGAGCGCAGTTAGTGTATTGATTAAAAAAAAAAGTTGTTTTTTTTTTAATATTAATTGTAGTAGTAAAGTTCCCTAAGCCAAGACGGGCCATCGGGCAGTTAAAGTATAGAATTTACCTGTTATTATAACCTTGGCATACGAAGTGGTTAGCACAATGCCCAGACGCCTTTACTTTCTTCCCCGACTTAAGTCACGTACCCATTTAGCTGGGT
Organism: Bulinus truncatus; assembly: GCA_021962125.1. Taxonomy (NCBI): domain Eukaryota; kingdom Metazoa; phylum Mollusca; class Gastropoda; family Planorbidae; genus Bulinus; species Bulinus truncatus. The sequence continues at coordinate 4,428,024 of JAGDYQ010000062.1, forward strand.
GGACTTGTAGGACGACTTAGCATCAACTTTCAAATGGGAAAAAAAAAATCCATGGGTCTTACCATCAGGTTTACGATCGAATATCATCTAAACCACTCGGCCATCCATCATTTTTTTTTTCATACAAGTAATTTTAATTATAATATACACCTTAATTTGAAATTCTCAGAAATGTTTAGGTCAATATATATACATTCAGTGGCGCAACCAGCAAAAAATGCTGGGGGGGGGGGGGGGCTCACATTATGAAAAAGACAGTTTGACAGTATTTTTTGTAACTTTATAACATAAATTATGTATTGATGATTTGGCCTGGGGGGGGATGCCCATTAATTATGTCAACAAAATAGGGGGGGGGGGGTCAGAAAATTTTTGACAATTGTTGACAAGGGGGAGGGGGGAGGTCAAGAAAAGTTGACGTCAACAATGTTACTTTTTTTAATTTAATATAATTACTTAATAAATAGGAAAATTAAGCAGCGTTTGTAGTTTTGTGTTACACTCTACTTAACATTCAGGATTTTAATTAAACTAACTATATTCCTACTAATTTTGCCACATAAACATTTTGGAAGCCACCTTTTTTAGGGGGGGGGTAATCAAAAGTTGACGTAATTTTATAGGGGGGGGTCTCTGGAAGTTTGACACGTTGTTGACAAGGGGGAGGGGGGGGGTACAAATCGCCAAAAATTTGTTGACATAAATAATGGACAGCCCATTGGAGGGGGGGGCGGCTCAAGCCCCGCCCCCGGTTGCGCCACTGTATACATTTATATTATAGTACAGTAAATAGATTGATACTACTTTATACATATTTCTATTACAGGGGAATTATGCAACCACTTGAAATTAGAATGTTTTCAAAGTAATATTTATTTAATAGCTTTACTTAGAAATATTTATATATAGGATATTATATATACATTTATATTTTAGACGATTAAGTACATTAATGCCACTTATTATACCTATTTTTTTAACGGAAAACTCCCTAACCATTTCAGACTGACTTTGGAATGGTTTGAGGTTTTCTTTTTATTACTGTAAATGGGGTTTAATATAATAAATTCAAAAAATTAACAGGCAGCAATTAGTCTTATTTAATTTTAAAATAAACCAGTGGCATTCCTTTCCAAAAACACAACTTTCCACCGCTCGAAACAGAGGCTGCTAATACCCCGGGTCGCCCAACTCTCATCAAGCGACTCCTGGGCCCTCGCCGTCCCCATACCTCGCAGTGGACAGAAAAGGGGGTATTGGTATTTTGTGTACCATTGGAAATCTCTCAGTCACAGTGAAAATATTTGTCATGATAGATACAACATTGTAGTGTCAATAATTTTGTATTTTAAAGTCCATTATGTGTCTAAATTTTTCTTCTACTTGATCTTTTAGGACTGTCTTATTGTGCCAGGCTTGACCAGATGAAGAGTCTGTAGCAGCCCCGTAGCGTGAAAATTTTACAGCAGGGGCCAGGCATTCTACAGCAGGGGCCAGGCAATAGAAGGGGGTGGCCAGGTAATACATATTACTAAGTAGAACAAATAAGCGGGGGGGGGGCAGACAAAACGCGGGGGGGGGGCGGCCCCCTGCTCACCCCCCCCGCACGCTACAGGCCTGGTCTGTAGTCTGACAGTAGGATGATGTTTAAATTATTTACTGTTTCGTTCTTTATCTTCGGTATCTTGTTTAGAGTTATTGCCATGTCTAGATTAAACTCTGTTTTTAGGTTTGACCTTAGTTTAAGGTCTGCCTTGTGCTCTTGAATGTTGAGCATTTCAGGAATAGATGATCTTCATCCTCCGCCACGTCAGTGCGACACATCTTGCACATTGTGTTGCTTGACGTGGGCATACTTTTAATACACCGGGCTACAGGCGTCATGTTAAAAATTAGTCTGTAGCCCACTTCTCTTGCTCTGGCAGTGATCTTGGTGTGCCGACTGTGTAGACTTTGGAAGGTGTCTGTAAAGTCTGACACATTCCAGATTCAGTCCCACTTAATTCTGTTGGTGAGTGGTGTCTGTAGTGTTTGTACTAAAGATGTGTAAATCTGCATAGTTGTTTGATGTGTGTGGCCTGTCAGACTTTGCGTAAGTGATGTTTGGAAGGGTGTGGTCTGTCTGCCAAAGTAGTGGGGTGTGTTGTTTTTTTTTTGTTTGTATGATGTTGGTAAGCATGAGGCCGTAGAGGTAAATAGCTAGTGGGTATTTGTTGGGTGATTTGGCTATGTCACCAGCGTACTTTAAGCGTATTGCTTGGAGCTTACAAGATAGATCTTGGAGTCCTATTCCGCCGTCGTTTTTTTTCTGTATGAGTGTTGTATGTTTTATGTTGCTTATTGTTGATTTGAAAATGAAACTGCGTAGTATTGTGTTCATATGTTTTATGAAAGTTGGTGGTTGTGTTACTGTAATGTAGAATATTGTTTTAGGTAGAATTAGTGTATTGGTGAGGAGGGCGCGACCAAAGATTGTATGTGACATGTGGCTGTACATAGCTATCACCTTTTTGGTCTTTTTTTTTATAATGCCCTCCCTCATTAAAACCCTGTGGCAGTTTCCCTTTGTTGTGTGTTTCTGTAAATATTTTGAGTGTAGGACAAAACCCCCAGCGGACAAAACACCACCCCCAGCGGACTAAACCCCCAAAATATAAAGATTGAATATAAGTCAATATTATTAATTCTTCTATATATACGAAGTTGATCATGGGCTAAGGGAAATGTTTTTCGATTTAAGAGATATCATGTCTGTCAACACAGTATATCATTAGGCATGTTTCTATGCTGTTTTACCTAAATAAAGGATTGGCTTTCGACCACTGAGGTTCTTATGCTGTTTGTTTTACCGTCTGCTATAAAATGTGTGTCTGGCGCGAGAATTAAAAGGTAGAATAAAGATACGGTCAGTATTGACCTTGGGCTAAAACCTTTAATTTTGTTTTTTTTTACCTTGTAGATAAGCTGCCTGTTGATGTAAAGTTAACAAGAGATTGACTTTTGACCACTGTGGCTCGACGGGCTAATGCAGTTTATTGGGATACTTTGAAACAAAAAATTCCCTTGAAAATACTATTTTTATGTATATTTTCATCCAGGTATTATATATTACATTTTTTAAATAAAAATGAGGGCCAAATAATAGACTTTATAATAAAAATAGGGGAGAGGTCCAATGGGGGTTTTGTCAGGGTTGTTAGTATCGAAGTATCGGTATCGGCCAATACAGTATCGGCGATACTTTTTCAGTATTGGTTGCTGTATTGCCGATCCTTTTTGTATCAAGTATTGATTTGTGTATCGCCGATACATTTTAAACGAAAAATTTTCGATACTCGATACCAATACTTTTCTATTGTCACTATTAGCTAATTGAAGAATAACAATAGCGATTTTAATAGATTGTTTTAAAAGTAATCTTCATAAATTCAATCACTGCTTGTAATGATAACCATCAACCCTACCAATATTAATACCACCCACCTCCCCACCAAGACAACTTGGATCACAAGGCTGAAGTTGAATAAAACTTAAAGCGTGCTTGCAGTGCACTGAGTGCAGTTTCCACTCCACTTACTTAGCAGGGTGGTGCAACTTCAATACAGTCAGCTGTTCAGTTTTACTGCACGGCGACAGAACCGGCTTAATAGTAAAGTTCTGCTGAAGTAGACAGATATCTTGAAGATAACTCATCAGAAATGCTGTCATTAGCACCCTACCCAACCTACCCGGTATCCGGACAAAACCCCCAGCGAACAAAGCCCCCACGGACAAAACCCCCAGCGGACAAAACCCCCAGCGGACAAAACCCCCACTGGACCTCTCCCCTATTTTTGTTATAAAATCTATTTTTTGGCCCTCGTTTTTATTTAAAAAATGTAATATATAATACCTGGATGAAAAAATATATGTAAATACGTATTTTTAAGGGAAGTTGTTTTTCAAAGTACGCCAATAAGCTGCATTAGCATGTCGAGCCACAGTGGTCAAAAGTCAATCTCTTGTTAACTTTACAACAACAGGAAGCAAATCTTACAAGGTAAAAAAAACTAATTTAAAGGTTTTAGCCCAAGGTCAATACTGACCTTATCTTTATTCTACCTTTTAATTCTAGCGCCAGGCACACATTGTATAGCAGACGGTAAAACAAACAGCATAAGAACCACAGTGGTCGAAAGCCAATCCTTTATTTAGGTAAACAACATAGAAACATGCCTAATGATATACTGTGTTGACAGACATGATATCTCTTATATCGAAAAACATTTCACTTAGCCCATGGTTAACTTCGTATATATAGAAGTATTAATAATATCGACTTGTATTCAATCTTAATGTTTTGGGGGTTTAGTCCGCTGGGTGTTTTGTCCGCTGGGGGTTATGTCCGCTGGGGGTTTTGTCCGTGGGTGTTTTGTCCGTGGGGGTTTTGTCCGCTGGGGGTTTTGTCCTACACTCAACCTACCCAAGCATTAAGAAACTATAATGCTGAGTTGATCGGCTAGTGCTGAGTTGAGCTCCTGCTTTCATTAGGTTGGCGTATTTTTATGCCATTGTGTTCTAGGCTAAGCAATGATTGTTTTGAAATGATGGTCGTCTTACGTGCTGCCAAGTAGTGAAATAGTAAAGAAAAGTTCCCTTAGATCTGACGGGTCATAGGGGATTCATCTGTTTTTATAACCTCTGCAGATGAAGGGATTGTGTGGTTAGCACAACACCCAGTCGCCATTACTTCCCCAGCTTAAAATCGGGTACCTATTTAAAACTTGATGAACTTGTGGAAAAATTCCCATTGTTCTCACCGAGGATCGAACCCATGACTCTGGAGTCAACAGTCGAGTATCTACACCGATTGGCCAGCTGTCAAGTACTAAAGTGATTAGCATTAAATTTGTGCTTTGACATTTTTTTAAACTTGAAAAACTTGCACTCATTATTATTTTAAATAAAAATAGTTTGTTGTTCTCAAAAGTATCGGTATTGTATCGGTATCGATTTTGGCAATACATTTTTACTTGAGTATTTGTATTGGTATTGGCGATACTATTTTCATGAAGTATTGGTATCAGGGGCGCCGAGAGCCAACACGGGCCACAGGGCTGGACATCATTGCGGGCCCCTTGTCAAAATACAGTCAATTCCGGATATAGTCATACAAAGAGTATATACAAAAAGTTTTAAACTAAATTTATTTTACTTTGCCCCCGTTAATGCACTATCGCCGTTACAGCTACACAAGTTTTTCATGACAATGAAATTTTGTGGAACTGACTTTTACGACATGCAGAGAGAAAGCTACAACAAAACTTTGCGGGCTTTTCTTCTTGCAAACACTTCAATTATATTGTTGTAGTCAATCGTTCTTGCAAGTCGACCTTCCACTGCCAGCATTCCAAGGCTGGTTAGGCGTTCTTGACACACTGTCGACCTCAGAACATTTTTAACTCGGGCTAATGTGCTGAAAGATCGTTCTGCTTGAGCAACGGTAACCGGAAGTGTGCAGAAGATAAGTAGCATAATGACTACGTTTGGAAACAGTACATCGATTTTCAAATTGTGTAAACGGTTCAGCAAGTCAAAGGGCGACAATCTTTTCTGCCCGAGGTTTGCAACGTGTATTGTTTTCAGATGCTCCAACTCATTCAACAGATCGGCGCTAACATCAACAACATATTTATCCGCCAGGTTCTTGGCTGCGATGAGGACGTCTTCTGTATTCATATCATGATATTTCCACAGAACGCCAAACAATTCGTCCAAATTCTTCGCCGCTTCGTATCGTGTTGTTAAATTCGCAATCACGCAGTCAATCACGACGTAGAAAACAGAACGCTTGAAGTATTCGTGTCGATCCTGCTGATCATCATTGTCGTCAAGAATCGTTCTGTCTGGCAATTGTCGTCTTCGTTTGCGTTTGTCTCTTCCAAACACAGGGACTGTTCAACACCGCAACTCTCAGCGATAAGTTTGCTCTCAGACAATATATCATCCCACTTGGATAGAAGCAGTTTTAAGTCAACAATGAGTTCACGAATATTAGCAACTTCGACATCAAGAGTTGCTTCTCTTGCCTGCAGCACCAAATTTTTAAAATTGATAGCTTTTAAAATTTTCAACCACAGCGATGCCATCAGAATTGATTCGAACGAAGACAGGTATGAAATCATGCCGGCTACATCAGAGCGAGTCTCTGGTGTCAAATTCAGTTCCTGCACTTGGGTAAGCGCCGTCATTATACCTGGCAAATGCGCTGCGAAAGGCTCAACACTATCGACACGAGCTGACCAGTGCGTTTCTGACGGATTGTGAAGAGAGCATCCGATGCTACTAGTCAAAATTTCCCATCTCTGCGGACTGCTGCTGAAGAGATTGTACAATTTCTGGACTACTGCAAAGAATGTTATCACTTGTGCACAGCACTCGGCCGAATGCACGCCACACAGGTTGAAACTATGACAGTCACACGTTGCCAAAGGATTGTTCTTCAGTATAATTGCTTGAGCGCCTTTGTACAAACCACTCATATTGCTTCCATTGTCATACCCTTGGCCGCGACAGTTCGTAAGCGATATGCTATGTTTTTTCAACGTGTCAATGATTAGCTGAGCTATATCTTTTCCCGTCTTCTTATTGCAGTCCACAAATGCAAGGAATCTCTCATGTAGTTCGAAGGTATCCAAGTCAGTGTTTAGATGTATGTACCGCAAAATGAAAACGGTCTGCTCAACATGAGCGGAATCCGGTGTTGCGTCCACAATAATTGAGTAGTATTTCGCTGATTCAACCTCATGCAGTATAGCATGGAGTACTTTTTGCGCACAGCAGTGAATAAATTCGTTCTGACTGTCAGCGGACAAATAGTGAACCTGCAAGCGTTCGTGTGCTGTCTGTGACTCTTTCACTTTTGCTAGATGGTTACCAATAACTGAGTCGTAACGACCAATCAATTCCAAAATGCCAAGAAAATTGCCATTCCCAGGATCACCAACAAGTTGACTCTTTCCACGAAAAGCCAACCCTCTTTCGCCTAAGAACAATGTCACATATAGTATTCGATGCAATATTTGTTTCCACATGTCCATGTTACTTTTGAGATTCTCCAGCATAAGCGCATCAATAGTTAAACCTTCAGTCAATGACTTCTGCAGCTGCCGCCATTGCATATAGCATTGCTTGTGGCTGCTGCTGCGCTCATGTTCAGGGATTTTGTCGTGCAGTTTCTTCCACCTATCGTTCACACAATGGCCCTGTGCAGATGCCAGATTTGATCGACTAGCTTGTGGGAGTTGGCTGAACAAGCGGCAAGGAAAGCAGTATAGTGACTGCTTGGCCTTGCTCCACACTAACCAATCACGAGGCGCAGTTTCGCCATTTTGAAGTTTGGCACGAAGCACTGTAGATGGGAATTAGCGACCAGAATGATCGCATGGAAATTGATATGGATGTTTGGCAGGGCCTCTACGCACAACCTCTTCTGCTTGCTCAGTTGTGAGAAAGTCTGCTAAATGACCTATGTCGTCATCTTCGACAGCGATACTATCAGTAATAGTAGGCGACTCACTGACGGTATTGACTGCGAGCGGCAAGTCCAGTACAGCTGTAGCCTCAGTATCAGACCCGGTAGGAGCGGTAGCGGTAGAATCATCGACCGCAGAGTTGTCGCTGTCAGATTTATTTTGAACAGAAATCTGGTCTGCGGCAGTTTCTTGGTCAGCCGTACAAGACTGGTCATCGGGAGGCTCTGATGTAAAACCAAGGTTGAGCAGTGTTCTTTGCTGAGCGAGTGTCTTTGTTTTTTTTCAGCTCTTTCTTTGCGCTTTAAAGCGCCAGATTTATGTCGATACATGCAATTTGTAAAAAAAAAAGCAGTTGCTATTTAGTCCACAGTCCACTTAACTACAAAAACTTATTATTTATGCCACTGTCAAGAGAAATAGAAAAATAAAATAATCTGTACCACTTGCCAAGTTCAATTTTGTTGTGACTGCTGTGCGTCGCTTCCGGCTCCCACGTGACTTGTGATGTTGTCTATCCCTGCTTCCGGGTATAATAGTCACGGCTTCCTAATTGCCCTGCCGATTTCCGAGATAGCTATTTTCGCTCGCGCCCGGTTAAAAAAAACACAGAGGCTCAGTCACAGAACTCGATCGCGCTTAAAGAAGGACTCTGGAAGGTATATAATAGGTTCTCTGCGTTGGCGGCTATGGCTTTGCTATGACACACATAGAATACGACAATGTCAATAACTATAGTTGGATTAAGTTAATTTTAGATAATTATGGATACATATAGTTAGTTATGAATAGATTTCAATAGACATATTATAAAATTATATTGATCTCTATGGCTTTTTCCACCGGGAGGAAACGAAGAGGTTTATCGATTGAGTGAATTCTGGCTTGTGATTGGATTGAGAGCAAAATGGGCGCGTACAAGCTTCACCCAAGCTAATCCCGGTGGAAAAAGCCATAGAGTTATCAATAGAATTTCACAATATTTCTATGGAAATCTATTCATAACTCTATGACTTTTTTCCACAGGTACCGCTTCATCTTCATTCTATGACTAACTCTATGATGGCAAATATCATACTCGGATTTCAAGTAATGTCTAAAAATAGTTATACACCAATTCACACTCGGATTGGTTTATGTGATCTAACGAGCCTTAGTAGTCGACTAAATTTGTAAGTTTCGTTCGGATTGGCTGCTATCGGCTGTCATCGACTTATCCTAAATAAACAAGAAGTCGTGAAAAATTGACCTGGTCGGGGCGGCCGGGCCCCCTTACAGATGCGGGCCCCCTGGCAATGACCCCCCTGCCCCCCCTCTCGGCGTGTCTGATTGGTATCGGTATTGACGATACAATTTAAGAGTATTGTTAACAACCCTGGTTTTGTCCGCTGGGGGTTTTGTCCGTGGGGATTTAGTCCGCCGGTGGTTTTGTCCGGATACCATTTACACTACTTGTATGGGGGAAAAAAATGAATTATATTTTAGTGGGAAATTTTCAAACAAAAAATGTTACCGTTTAATTGAAACTGGAAGTATATAACAAAACAAGCATACATAAATGTAATAAAATTAATAACACAATCATGTCATGTTATTATCATGGACATGCGCTGAGGATGCCCCCTACCCGATTCTAATAAAAAAAAATACATATGTGACCTCGATTGACCCATTCGTCTGCATGTAGGCATACGCTCTTCCCGATATAAGGCAAATTGAAACTGAATTAGCCACTTAATTTATCCAAAAACCATTCATGTAATTTTTTTTAGAGTCAAGGGCGCGATGCCGTTAACATCCCAGCTGCTTCGCTGTAAATGATCTTATTTTCCAATTGTTTCCGTCGGCGTCACTACTTGGTTTATTTGGTTAGTTATTTGACAGTTCGCTCGTTACATTTGAATCAATTACGGTAGTTTCGGACTGAAGTCCAACTTTTAACTCGCGTAAGTGATGTCCGTGGGGAGGGGGGAAGGGGTTATTTACTAATTACGTAACTCTCAAAAAGGCCAAGCCACCCGGGCCCCCAAATCCCTAGGTTTGGCGTTGAACTGTCTCTATATACTTCCCCCCTCCCCGACCCTGCATGTCTCACATTTATCATAACCCCAGGGGCCTCAAAAGAGAAATATCACGTTTAGAGGGCCACCAAGCTAAGGGTCCCTTCACGTAATGTGTAGAGCAAACATTTCCTCCTCAATGTAATTTTATATGACACATTTCAGCCGCACCCCCCCTTCCCCCAATCCCGTCATTAGACAGGCGCTCCCCACCTCCTCTTCAAGAATATTTAGGGATTTATATTATGTATTATAAATATGTGAACAGTCCTTAAGTTATCTTTATTTCATTATTTTAGTGGTTGTCCACACAGAATTTGTTTTCAACTCCCCCCCCCCCCTTCTTGCTGGTTTTACTCTTACAAATAGGAATTTTTGACAATTTGTAAGTGAATTATCATCAGTTAAGGGCGGATGATTTTTTTTTCTAGAAAAAAAAGTTTTCCTTAAACTTCCAATCAAGGAAGATAAAATTGAACTAATGCTTGGGAATTGAATGACTATTCTCATTTCTTTATAAGATAATTACAGATGTAAAAGAGTAGAGTGCAATTTCCTAGAACCAGTGTACTTTTTCTAAAAAAAAAAAAGGTACCGGAACTCCTATTTATGTTCATCATGTCATAAAGAAATAACACTGAATTTATGGTTCAGTGAGCAGTAAATTTTTGAATACAACAAAAAAAAAAGATGCTGGAACACCGTTCCAGAGCGTTCAGACTGAACAAAAAAAAGCACTGTCTAGAACTATGGATGTAGTAAATCAACAGTGCAATATAAACACATAATAATAGAGTATAATGTAAGTCAATTTTGTTTTATCATTTTTTTATTTTTCCTTTGAAAGACATTTAGTATTCTTTTGTTCGCTGCTAACACTTTTTAACAAAACGCCAAAATAAATCATTTATAAAAAATGTTTTGAGAGAAAAAAAAGACACGCGAAAGAAAATAGGGATACATCATGCAACCAAATGATTTTTTTTACACTTTTTTTTGCATCAGCATCAGATTGGTGATAACATGCCCTGAGGATTTTTCATCAGTTCATTGTCCAACTCGTACTTATTTGCTATTTATTTGATTATTATTTCAATTGTTAATTATGTCAGCACTTTTAAATTTTTTTCCCTTCTGATTCTTGAGAAAATAATAATAGATATAAACATTGTGTTAAAAGGGAGAGATTTTTGAAAACATTCCATTATTATTTAAAAACATGTTTTTTTTTTATTTTTTTTACAGACTTTTAAAAAGTATGGTACGTTTTTTGGTTATGGTAATGCCAAAGAAGAACAATTCGATAAGTTATTTAACTTTAGTTCTATTTGCAAACCAAAATATTCTGAAAAATAACAAAAAGTCAAATAAATTTTCAATGACAACCTAAAAGATAATTATGATTGATCCATAACATTATACATTTGTAAAAAAAAATTAAATGACAAAAAGGTAAGTACAGGTAAATAAATAAGATGTCACTTTGATTCAGTGGAGTTAAATGAGGTCAATGTGTTTAGAGCCCCTTTAAGGGGAGATAATTATATAAGGTCTGTGTCAGTCATGGCCTATGACCTTTTAGAATTATTACTTTTTTTTAACTAAAATAATTAGCTCAGTGCAGCACACACAAAATGTCCATTATTCATTGTCAATTTTTTTTTTGTCTGTTATGCCTTCAAGTTACCAGTAAAAGAGGATGTATGATGAATGTGGATGAAACAATGGAATGATTAGGACATGATGCTGTGCCGCCTCCCTCCGTCATAGACATGCTCCAGTACGGGCTTCAGCTTCTTCATGCCACCCAAATCTTGGAACGCTCCTTTACGGGGTGAGAGGGGAGTTGGGGAGACCAGCCCGTCCAGCCTGACATGGCTCTTGCTGGGCACTTTGTCATCATCTGTAAAAGTAATTTTGCCAAACAATTAAATGACAGCTTCTGGTAATGTTTACATCATATTATACAAATTATGTTTGTTGCTGAAAACGCATAATGCCACCACTTTTTATTTGCATATTTATTTATTTTAGTTTTGTGAGTCCGACAATGAGTAAATAAAAACAAACAGATGGAAGATGGTGGAATAGGATGTCCATTGAAGATGCAACAACTATGAACTCAATATTACACAACATATGAATGTTTAATATCATCTTTAACAAAGCATGCTCCATAAAAAGATTCGCCATAAGCATTTAGATAACATATGCAGTTGTAAATGTGCTGTTCTGATAAAGCCTTAATAATATGTATTATATATGTGACTAAATAAATCAATGATGTTTATAAAATCCAAGCCCTATAAATAAAAAAAAAAAACCATCAACAGAAGAATAATAATTAAACGATACCTGAGAATAATTAAACAATACCTGGGAATAATTAAACAATACCTGGGAATAATTAAACAATACCTGGGAATAATTAAACAATACCTGGGCTTGTAGGGCATGTAACTGAAGGTTACAGGATTGAAGAAACTCATACAATAAAAAAAGAATGCGCGGTTTCGGGGGGTGGGGGTGGGTCTTATTATTTTCATTGAGTGTTAATGTTGATATACTCACCAGAGATTATAACGTTGGGAATGTTGAAGGGAATGGGTTTCAATTTCACTTTGATCATTGGGTCAGGGCTGCCCTCATACACACCTCTCTGGCCAAGGTATGGGCAGATAACTCTGGCAACAAGTTTCTCCAGAAGAAACTGATTCTCAGACAGGAACACATTGTCTTGAATACTCTGCAAATTAAAAAAAAAATATACAGCAAAAACAATTCAATTAATTTCTAACAAACAATTTATATAATTTGATCAATAGAAAGAAAGCTTCAAAGCCAAAAAAAACCAAGTGCAAATAATTTTGACATCATAGGGATCCAATGAGCAGAGTCGAGTAGCTAGCTATTGTGATGGCCTGTGCAAGTTACATTTTTTTCTGAAAAGTGCTCTATCAGCACCCCCTTCCTAGTTTGGCACCCTGTGTGGCCCCAAGTGCCCCCTCCTATGCTACTGCCAATGAGTACAATGTTTTAGGGTCAGGCCTCCAAAAAAAAATGTATGTGCCTTAATGCAGCAGGCCCTCTTTCAATACCACATTACTTAAATTTGAACTGTCAACCTGCCGGGGATTTTCAGATCCTGGTTAAAGTTTTCTCCAAGACTCCCGTAGTGCCTCCTCCATGGTCATCGCACTATCGGCTATGGTGGGGGATGAAAGAAGGGGACAGCAAAACACCGTGGTTTATAAGATCTAAGAGAAACATCTCATCCTTACAGGGACTTCACAGATCTATTTTACACACAGTACGACAATTAGAGTAATATGATATGTATGATGTCAATTATAATTTAGACATCAGAAGAAAAATGAAACACTATAGTTAGTCTAACCTTTACAAAATTAAAAGCATTGATGTATATTAAAACAGAAAAGTTTATCAAGCACTGTTTTCAAAATTATTAAAATATCAAAATGACGAATCGGCCCGATAATTTGTGACATGCACACGTGCAGACTACCATTCACATTTTAATTAATTAGATGCTTCTTAGGATCTTGTTAATATTATTTTTGTTGAATCAAATTACTCGATACTCTCCCTTGGTCAGTACTGTAGTTGAATAATTAATAGTTTTATTGTTACCTGAAGAACAAGCAGCATCTGGGCAATGTTGGCAGGATATTCAACTTTACTGACAGAATCTAGGGCTTCTGTACATGGGAATAGGCAAAGTTAAGATGATTTATTACTATTTTATCAACCAAGGCATACGATATTAAAAACAACGAGAAAATCACTCTCCTACCACGATTCGTCTTGGACCAGGGATGGGGAAACTTTCAGAATAGGGGCCACAATGGGTTCTAGGCAGATGTAATTTGGGGATCCAAAGGAAAAATAATCGCAGATAAGGTTGGAGCTTGAAAATAAAGGCCGTTAAAAATCTTTGAAAATGAGGGGGCCTCCTAGGACAACGCCATCCGTACCACTAGAGTCATTTCCCTTTGTGAAGGGGGAAAAAAGTCCTAATAAAGGCATACTCCTCCCCCACCCCGGGCCCACCACTCCATAACAGTGGTGGTTCAAGGAAGGCAGCTGCCTAGTTTGGCCTAACTATAAGAACGGTCACGAATCCACGGGTCGGATCAAACAGCCACACCATGGTCCGTACTGGGTTCGCAACCTGTATAGTTTGACTATGTCTGGCCTCGAGTCATCAACATATGCCAACTTTGGGTGCATTCAGGGTTGGTGTGATTGTGAATGCAACGCCCATACAAACATATGGCAAGTAGCATCATGTTTATTTTTTTTATATTATAATGACTGATGACCCTCCCCCCCCCCCTTATTAATGGTTCTGTATGTGAGCCTACAAAGATTTCACACTTACCCTGGTGTATTAACAGAGACGGACTGAGGCCGGTTGAGGCCCCGGTTGAATAAGAAAATATTAAGGCCTTTAAAAAAAGGCCAACATCAGAAGAGCGTATGATTTCCATATACATTTGGGCTATCTAGGCCCCCCCCCCTTTCAAGTCGGGGGAACCAGGCGCGCGCCAGCCGTTAAATCTTCGTTAAAAGCTTAGGGTTATAACAATATAAAACTTGATAAAATGGTATTTTACTTTTTTTTGTGTGTGGTCTTACCTTTGATGCTTACTTTAAGGACTACAATATTTCTGAAAGCCAGTAAAGTGAGAGATCGAACGGTCTCGTCCTTGCTCTGTTGGTAGGAGAGATTAAAAAAAAGAAAATAAACGAAAATCTGCTGTACTGTTTGGATTAAGTCAGTTAAATTCTAGACAACTACACATTTACAAATGGACAAAAGTAATTGTAATATAACAAAAAGAAAAAATAAATGCTAGAGAAGTACGGCGGAAATATTTAACTTTTAATATCGTCTTTTTTGATGTCTTAATATCAACATTTGATTGGGTGAAAAACAGTTAATCGAAACACCTTTTTCTTGATGATACTATATACTAGATCCAGGCCCGTAGCGTGAAAATTCTACAGCAGGGACCAGGCATTCTACAGCAGGGGCCAGGCCAATAGCAGGGGGAGGGCAGGAAATAAATGTTACTAAGTAGAGCAAACAAACAGAGGGGGGGGGGCAGACAAAACGCACGGGGGGCCCGGCCCCCAGCCCCCCCCCACGCTATGGGCCTGACTAGATTACTGTTAACAGGGTCGGCTTTAAGATAACCATGTCCTGCCCCCCCCCCTTTTCCAAGTAAAGGGAAGGGGTGGTGGGGGCGATGACTTACTTACCAGTGATGATGTGAGCGGGTACAGTACGGCCTGTAATATAGGTAAGATTTCTTTGAAGAAATAATCCCAAGTCTCGCCAAGTTGTTTCAGCAGCTCAAAACCTGACAAGTGAAAATGTAGGCTTCACAAAATTGTATTGGTTTAACTGTAGTTATTTGCTTATGATGTGGGTTTAACACAATTGTATTGGGTTAACTGTAGTTATCTGCTTATGATGTGGGTTTAACATAATTGTATTGGGTTAACTGTAGTTGTTTGCTTATGATGAGGGTTTAACACAATTGTATTGGTTTAAATGTAGTTATTTGCTTATGATGTTGGTTTAAAATGTAGGCTACTATGAACATAGGTCATAGTTCGTTTCGTCACTTTAGGCCAGGGGGCCACTGTAATATGGTCCATATATTTCAGGCAAACTAGACTGATAGCAATGCAGCGTACGCCATAATTAGAAACTTGGGCCACAGCGCTGCTTTTTACTTCAAACTTGTCAACGCACCTTGAGACACAAGAGGATTCAGAATTTTTTTTTTTTACAACAGATAAAGCTTTAAATTTGTATTGGGTCACAATAACGTCCCCACAAGGAGACGCCCCTCCAGTTGGCCCGCCCAGTTAGCCTCTATCCACTTGAACAACTTTGTCAAGTGTTATACAAAGAAAAAAGTAAACATTTATTGTCAGCTTTCCTTATTAAAGTACATGTATATCAAAATAAATTAATTAGCAGAAATTGGGAGTTTTCTTTTTTTTTTTTGGGGGGGGGGGGGGACCACTTTGGGCCAAATCAAGCAGGCTTTGTTCCAAGTACTACTGTTTCTGGGATGACCTTGTACATATATTGCTCCGGACGACAAATCAGGTCATTTATATATTTGTGATGAAGTGTGAATAAACAGGGAGACAACTATTTAATGTGTGACCTAGCATCTTCCATTTGGTAATTTGACACTCGACACAAGGAGACAGCCAATCAGCGAACTCCATTACTCAACAACAACGCTGTTGGACTCATGAGAATATAATTTAATATAAACAATCGTAGTCTCTAACCCACCTTGTTCATTTTTAATTTTCTCCCTGAGAATGATCATCCCTTTTCTCAACAGCTGATCCTGTGGATGTAAAATGCGGGGGGGGGGGGGGGGGGGGGGAATATTATTTTAGCAAACAGAAACATACATAATATTAACATAACAGCATTGGTTGCTACAAATTATTGCACCAGCATTGGGTGCCCAATATTAACATCCCAGCATTTGGTGCCCAATATTAACATCCCAGCATTTGGTGCCCAATATTAACATCCCAGCATTGGGTGACTTTTGTAGCCGCCTGGCTTGCACATCCGCGGGAGAAAAAAAAAAGATTTTGGAACCCTAAATAAAGGTACATTTGCAGGCCCGAGTATATTAGCTTGCAAAATACAGAGCCTATTAGCAGTGCAGACCCTAGGAGGGTGTCATGTTTGCCTTATCCACACACACACACAAAAGTTTAAAGAAGACGTACAGTGATGGACAAACAATTTAATTATCAATTTAAAAAAAAAAAAAATTAAAGAGAAAAAAAAAAGATGGTGGAAGTTTTCTTCGTTGTGTTAACTAGGTCACTGAATTGGGTCAATGAATCTTCGGTCTCCGTAACGATGTCTGTACTAAGTGTTAGAATGGTAATGAGTGTGTGTGTATGTGTGTGTGTAATGTTACAGCCCAAGGGTATTAATCAGCTATGTTACACCTTTTTTCTGGTGTGGCTGAAGCAATAAATACTTTCTCACCCGGTACAAAACATTTTTTTTTTTAAACATGAAAAAAAAAATGCTTTATTTTCAGGAGTTATATTTAGATCACTGAGTGTTAATATGAACTTATTACTAGCTTATTAATAGATTATTACTAGCTTATTACTACCTTAGTACTAGCTCATTATCAGCTTATTACTAACGTTTTACTAACTTATTACAAGCTTTTTACTAACTTATTACAAGCTTATAATAAGCTCATAACTAACTTATTACAAGCTCATAACTAACTCATTACCAGCCCATTACTAACTTATTACAAGCTCATAACTAACCCATCACTAACTTATTACTAACCCATTACTAACTCATTACTAGCCCATCACTAGCTTATTACTAAAATTAAGTGTGTTTATTTACAAACACAAACAGAACTTAACGAAACGATAGGCTCAAGACTTGAAAGCAGATGACAATTAATGATGTTCAAACGAAATAAATTGCCTACTGATTGGTGGGTAGGGTAAAAGTTTTAATTTAATTAGTCCAGGAGTGGCCAGGTAGAGATCCAAGAGAGAGGCCACATTTCAGTTTTAACGATAGTAAAAAAAAAATTCAAAAGACCCGTCATGATGAAGAATCGAATACGGCTCTGAGAGCCAGTTTAGGCCACCAAATAATTAGTATGTAGGAAGGGGTGTTTTTGCGCGAATATGTGTACATAGATCGGAATGGCCGCCTTGTCAGATGAAATGTCAATAAAGATTTATTTAGTGTGTAACTTAAAATTAGGTATGCGATTTACACACAAACCCACCCCCACACACCAACATGTGCACCTTGACTAATATTTACAAGTGTGCGTAGGTAAGACTAATGGTAAACCAGCAAATTCATGTTCATAACAACACGAGAAAGACTTTTTTTTTAAAAAAAAAAGAGATTTCACCTTGTAATACTCCTGAACCAAACCACCAGCTTCAGAATTAATGAGAAATCTGGAGAGAAAACCAAAATTTTAAGTGGTATAGTCTACAAATGTTTACATCTTTCAAAAAAGCGATGGGCGGTATCATAATCCATTACGTAACTTCACTTTCTATATTTTGGGTTTGTCCTCAAATATTTACCACGAGTTTGGACCTGTCATAATTTAGTGAGACGGCTCCAATTTGGCACACATGTAGATTCTACATGACAAATACATGATTTGAATAATTTCAAGTCCACGAGTTACGAAGTTGGTTCATTTTTTTAGTCAATTTTATGACGGGAAAAAATCGCTTTGCTATTGCCCAAGTAAAAATAGCAACAAGGTAGCTCAGCACCGGTGCAGACCTGTGCAAAATAGGGAAGCTTTTTTTAAAAGTATTACACAGGCTTGCCAAATGACTTAGATTATGTTTAAGTGTGCAACAACTATTGAAAGTTTTATTTTTCCCTAACTAAAAATATTTTTTTTTTAAATATGATAAAACCTTTTGTAAAAAAAAGTGTTTATTATAATGTATTAAAAGGTTAAAAAAATCATTATATCATACGAATAGTAGTATTTATATACATCATTAATAATAACCCACCATTGATTCAGACGAAGCCCACAACCTGACCCACCATTGATTCAGGCGAAGCCCACAACCTAACAGTGAACTATTCAGCTATTGTTTTCGAAACAGACGGCACTTTTAAAATGCTGTACAAAGGGTGACTACTGCCGCGGTTAGTGAGTGACTTGTCGCCCTTTATAAAACTTTAGAATGGAAATTTTTAATTCATTGTAAATTATTACATTTGTTTCCTGACGTTAAGATTTTGCAAGCCTTATAAAAAAAATTGTGATTTCATTTAAAAGAAAATGTTTGATAATAAAAACGAAAATATGTCATTTATATGAAGACTTAACTATAAAGATAATTTGTTTAAGTGAGTCAGCAAACATTGAAAGGTCAAAAAAATGTATAAATATTATTTTTGTTGTTGTTGTAAGTTTAAGAGTGAACCCAGAACAGAAAGTACCTGACATGTTCCTGTAATATTCCAAGTTCGTTGTCTTTAAGTGGTTTTCTCTGGAACAGGTGGATGATCGAGCTGGAAATGCTGCTCGAGGAAAGGGGGGAGGGGGGAGGGCGGCAAAATAAGAAAGTTTAAAAAAATAGGGCAAACTAATGAATGTTGAAATCAAATCAGCAACCAATTTATCGAAAGAAAAAAAAACTTAAAATAGAGTCGAGAATTTTTTGTTTATATTGTTAGCTTAGGTTAATTCAAATAGCCTAAAAAATGCAAATCAAACTTCCCAAACAAATACACTTTATATGCAGCGGCCTCGCTAACAGGTTAAAGGCTCTCCTGCAAAATGTTTGAGTGGGCCCTTCTTCAACAATATGAACTAAATACTTATAGAATTATGACAGTATGTACTAAATACTTATAGAATTATGACAGTATGTACTAAATACTTATAGAATTATGACAGTATGTACTAAATACTTATAGAATTATGACAGTATGTACTAAATACTTATAGAATTATGACAGTATGTACTAAATACTTATAGAATTATGACAGTATGTACTAAATACTTATAGAATAATGACAGTATGTACTAAATACTTATAGAATTATGACAGTGTGTACTAAATACTTATAGAATTATGACTGTATGTACTAAATACTTATAGAATTATGACAGTATGTACTAAATACTTATAGAATAATGACAGTATGTACTAAATACTTATAGAATTATGACAGTGTGTACTAAATACTTATAGAATTATGACTGTATGTACTAAATACTTATAGAATTATGACAGTGTGTACTAAATACTTATAAAATTATGACAGTGTGTACTAAATACTTATAGAATTATGACATTACGTTTTTTCTTGATGAATGGCAAACACATTTTAAATGTGGATATTTGTAGTTAGAATGAAAGCTTCTTGGCTACATTCTATGTTTACCGGCTTGTTTTGGTGATTAATGTGTTGTTTTATTTACTGTGTCGACCAAAGATAAATTTAAATAAGGGGAAATACCGAATCTATAATTAGATAGAAAACGCCCCCCTACCTTTTTATAAGAATCTGAAACTGAAGAGGGGGACTTGAGATCAAAATCTGTCCTGAGTTTGTGGTCATTTTTTTTTCTTTGATAGAAAACCATGTCCTAATTTCGAAAGACAATGATTCAATTTCACGGTACTGTAACACTGCATGGCTTACGCTTCAGCCATCTTGAAATGTAACACGATATGACGTCATCACAGCAGGATGATAACGGGACTTGGATGAAGCTAATTTATCACATACAGTGAAGGCCTATCACTGAATATATCGGATGCACAAATTCTCAGGTCTAAATCACTAACTACACAGACTTTGTCTGAATTGTCACAAATGTTAATTATAGTTTGACCGCCCTTAATTAACATCTCGTTTCGATAACCGAGGTTATGTTTTAAAAGTTCCCTTAAGCCCCAAACGGGCTCACCGGGGCAGATGAAGTGTAGAATTCATCTGTTTCGGTAAACCTCAGCATACAAAGGGATTGTGTGGTTAGCACAACGCCGCCTTTACTCCCCCAACGTATAGTCAGGTACAGTGGCGTAGCGAGCTTAACTCGCGCCCGGGGCATAATACCTTTTTTTTAGCGCCTCCCCCTCCATTCGAAAACCATATAATATTATATGTAAAAATATAACATTTGGCGCCCCTTTGTGAGTAGCACCCGGGGCATGATGCCCCCCCCCCCGCTACGCCACTGGTAATGTACCCATTTAAAGTTGGGGTGGGCTGGAGGAATTTCACCAGGACCTGAAAAAAATCCCAATGTTATCAATGAGGTTCGAACCCGGGACCACCCCGGAGGAATACACCGCACGACCACCCCCCCCCCACGAGGTTGTGTTAGGCTCTTCATAAAGTGTGTATGATTTTGAGACTTGCCCGATTTATCTCTTCCCTGTTGCCAAACTTTCAAACAAGTATGTTTGTTGTTTTTTTTTTTGCCAGTGGCAGGGGCTTACTTATGTCACCTGAGGCCCCGGGGTTCAGAAGAAAATGTTGGGCCCATTAATAAAAAAGAAAGCCATACCAAAGGGTTTGAAATTGGGGTATGTGGGGGCCCTAAAATATTCGGGGACACTGGGCGCGAGACCACGGTGCGCCTGTCCTTGAATCCGCCTCTGCCCAATGGATCAATATATTTTCTGCTTGATTACCGGTGGTCACTATTTCAGTCTGTAATGTTATACCACTGTTGCACTGATCTTGGTCTTGTGTATTATTATTTTCAGGGCCGTTAATAAGGATAGGATGGGGGGGGGGAGGGGCGGAGCATTCATTTTTCCGTTATCCAATAAAAAAAACTTAAATATGAATCCCTGATGGTTTTTAAATTACACATTTCCTAAACCGTGTCTTTTTATTTAGGGGTCTTTGTTATACAAGAAATGTTTGGGCCCAAATGACAAAGGTTGGGTTCAGAGAGGGAGCCAGGATTTGTAGTCGGTATTTTCGACAACGTTTTCCCCCCACAAACCCATCTGCCTAATGTTCCAAATACATTTTCCTAGGGCCCCATTCACGTGAAAACTGCTCTGACTGTTTTTGTTTGTTATTTTAAAGATATTTTAGTATTTGTTTTTGAGTTCGTATATAAATATCTATTGTTCATTTTTAAAAATGTTAAACAATTTGTAGTTTACGATAAAAGAGATTGTGATATTTATCACTAGTCAATCGTTTTGTTTTTTCGTTTTATTTGATCTAGATTTTAATGAGCCGTTATTTTGCGAATGTATTTTTTAACCTTATATTATTATTCGCATTTTTTAATGGAATGTTATGCCTCAGTGACCTATAAATGTACATTTATACTTTGAATTCGTCTTAGTTCCAAGAAGAAGTAATATCCCTAATAGATTGTGTGTGTGTTTAAATGCAGTAATAACTGAGATTTTAGATTTCCACACGATAAGGCACTGCTTATTTGTGGTTTATAACAGTCACAAGGAAAAAAAATATTTACACCGATTTAACACTACAGTTAATTTACCATTTCCGGCAGTGGTTCAATATTACACACTAAATTGACTTAAGTTTAAAAAAAAAAAAGAAAAAGAAAAAGCTCATTACTTGAGCACCGATACAACTGGAATACATTTCAAAGTGATAGGCTGGTGATAGGCGCGTGAAAAAACCCGTTTCGCTGATTGAATTAGACAAGGGCCACCACTCGAAACATGGCAGTCAATCTCAGTTACTTATCCTGGTTTTAAAGTGAAAGTAAAAGTCCATGGTGGGCTGTATCGATTCTCGAGCGCGCGAGTTTAACAAATTACCTCTGATGAGAAAGATAAGGTAACGGTTGAACGGAAGGGATGGTGTTGAAATAATAATACTAACAGGGTCACACACTCTAGGAAGTAGGCCGAATAAACCGACTCATGTCAAATCATTATTTATGAAAGTGGCAGAAATACATAGCTCTGTATAGGCCTACAAGTGAGTCTCAAACAGTGTCCCATGTAGCGCTGGTAATTCCGTGCAACTGATTTAAGTTTTCCGCGACAAAAAAAAACGAAATCAAATATAGGCCCAAGATTGAGAACCCATTTAAAAGAACATCATCGGCCGACTGAAGGGCGGGCTTGTGGGTAACTGGTCTTTAAAAACTGAGTCATTTTCTGCTCGGCAGAAAATGTCAAAGATTAGTGTTCTACGGGTATAAAAAGGTAGATAACCACTGCAACAAGTTAAGAAACCCATACAAGGGAAGTAATGTTGCAGAGCTGTTAATATGGAAATGTAAATTAGGCGGGGGGTCTATCTAGGGTCCTGCTACTGCTTATGGGGGCCCCATAATAAGACTCAAGGCCGTAGCCGGGGGGGCCCAAATTAATTCTAAAAATCAAATTCTATTATAAAATATACTTCTTTATCATTGCGTTCCAATTTTTTCTTATATAAAACTCCCCACACAGCCCCCCCCCTCAAAACAAAATTCTAGCTACGGCCTTGATAGGACTATTACTTTTCCGTTTGAGAATGGGGGGTCAGATGGGCCCTTAATTTCAAACATTCTCAAAGCGCCCGAGATTTGCAAGCTGCGATTTTGGCATCGTTTCAGAGCCTAGGGCTCCCAAAAGTAACTACCTAGGGTCCCGCTCTGCATCGTACCTTTACCAGAGACCCAAAAACGTTCCTTTGCCTGAGTCTCTCAAAGGTTACCTTGTACCTAAATGTGCGTGCCTAGAGACCTTGAACGCACCTGTCTAAGAGCCACACAAAAAAAAAGTAAGACCAACTCTGATTGTAAAGATATCATTCACAGAAAACTATCGACTCCTTTATGGTCATTCTGTTCACAAAGCACCAAGACTCGTCGATAACAAACTAAAATGACCAAGATGTTGAAACATAAACTCGATAACAAACTAAAATGACCAAGATGTTGAAACATAAACTCGATAACAAACTAAAATGACCAAGATGTTGAAACATAAACTCGATAACAAACTAAAATGACCCATATGATGAAACATAACTTGATAACAAACTAAAATGACCAAGATGTTGAAACATAACTTGAATGAAAATAATGAAGAAATTCGACACTCGCCTAATGGATCAACTGTTTACGACGTAAAATAAAAAGGCGGGAAATGTACACACACTCACGTTTGTAATATCTCGGTCCTGGAAGACGCTGCCCCCGGGGATATAGACGAACAGAATGGCTGGAGTGCTGACCCACGTCTGTTCTCCCTGGCTGCCCAGCTGCCGAGTTCAACACTGGCCAGACTGTGTCTGTGGATAATATAATACAGACAGGACAATGAGAGCAAAATGTGTAAATAGACATTGTACGCAACAATATTGATAGACGTGTATAAACATAATTACATTTTTCATAATGTCTGAAGACATTATTAATATAAAAATTGCATCTAAAAAAAAAAAACAAATCAGAATGGAAAAATAAACAAGATGTTAAGGGCGAACAGACAAATAGGGAGACAGTTGACAGACAAACATGGAGACAGTCGACAGACAAACAGGGAGACAGTCGACAGACAAACAAGGAGACAGTCGACAGAGAAATGGGGAGACAGTCGATAGACAAACAGGGAGACAGTCGACAGACAAAGAGGGAGACAGTCGACAGACAAAGAGGGAGACAGTCGATAGACAGAGACTGTAGACAGACAGAGAGATAGTTGAAAGACAGACAGAGACATAGCCACATATAATATAAAGAATAAAAAAGAAAACCTTTACATTTAACCGCAAACAGACGCGACAATTATTCTTGTCGCGTGAAACTTAATGTCATTGCAATGACGTCACCTGTCCCGATCACTATTTTAAGACAGAGTAATAACCATGTAGATACAGTAATTTGGTAGACACTTTGGTTCCTTGTCAATGTATCAGACAGACACATATTACAGAAAAAAACATACCCCAGAGGTTACGCGCTACCACTGGGCAGAGAACACTGGGCAGAGAACCAGAGGCGTAGCTGGGGGGGGGTACATACGTCCCCGGGGGCCGAGGTTCAGGGGCGCCAAATGGTATATTTTACATATAATATTATATGGTTTTCGAATGGGGGGGGCGCTAAAAAGGTATTAAAAAGGTAAAATGCCCCGGGCGCGAGTTGCCTTGCCGACCCCTCGCTACGCCTCTGAAGAGAACAACGGGTAAACATGAAAGGCTAAAGTGAAAACAATGAAATGAGGGGGAAACCACGACTGTAAAAACAAAAGGGAAGTTATTTTTTGTTATCAGGGGAACCATAGATTAGATATTCATTATACAGATTGCGCAAGCCTCGTTTTGAAACAATTTTTTCATCGCCGCCATTAATGATATTTACAACCATCAGTCCATTCATTGAATAGAACTGTTTATTATATATATATATATATATATATATATATATATATATATATATATATAACTCATAAAAACCCACGAATTCATGAATCATATTTTATCACTTTTTTATATGTATAAAGCAAATTGAAAGCTTTTTCATTCATATTTCATGTATTAAAAAAAACAAAGAGGTGTAAATAGGTGTGTGTTTTCATGAATGTAAAGCGGCACAGGAAACCAAAGCGAATAACAACAATGGCGCGAGAGTTTTTAACACAAAGCCGAGGACTATTTATAGTGCAATCTAAATAATATACAATCTGTGGGGGGAACACAGTACATGTATTGCGAAAATAAAAAAAAGGGGGGTACACAGATGTGAAAGATTGTGAAACATTGCTCTAGACTTCTAGACTAAACGATTCAATTTGTCCAGCTCAATCAGTTGAGACAATATTGGATTTTTTTTTTAACCATGGCAGTCAGTCACATTTTAAAATTTAAAAAAAAAAAAGAGAATAATCCATAATGACCAGAGCGAATCGTCGAAATGTACAAAAAAATAGTAAATAAAATGTATAGGTGTGATCAGGCCCACCGGCAGAAATTTCGGGCCCCTGGGCAGGGCTGTCACGGGCCCCCCGTGCTGATAATACTATTTTTCAAAAGTTGATTGGCCAGTTCAGTCCGGGCCCCTAAAACTCGCCGGGCCCCTGGGCATTTGCCCCCCTGCCCCCCCTCTTCTAGGCGGGTCTGGATGTGATCATAATAATAAAGACAGACTACTGTGAATATGTTTGTGTTTACAGACAAAGACTACTGTCAATATGTTGTGTTTACAGACAAAGACTACTGTCAATATGTTGTGTTTACAGACAAAGACTACTGTCAATATGTTGTGTTTACAGACAAAGACTACTGTCAATATGTTGTGTTTACAGACAAAGACTACTGTCAATATGTTGTGTTTACAGACAAAGACTACTGTCAATATGTTGTGTTTACAGACAAAGACTACTGTCAATATGTTGTATTTAAATACAAAGACACTGTCACAAGCAACGAATCCGGTGCATATGTTGCAGTACGGGCCAACCAACATATGCCTAGGCCTATATACACATACACATTAAAAAAAGCAGGAGTGGGGGGGGAGTCGGGGTGATATAACTAGGGTTCGAAAATTACGCGTAAGATTGGCGCGCGTAATTTACGCGTAATTTACGCGTAAGTTACGCCAAAATTACGCGTACCATTAATGCCCAATTACTTGAAAATTTATGTTCCTTTTGTTGCTCACGCTCACTGATTGCTAGTAGACGTATTTCGTCGTGTACTGACTGCATCAGCGGCGGCCTTCTTTGGCTAAGTAATACCGTCTAATACGGTCAACGCGGGGCTGGTGCAATGCGCTGCGAAATACGGCCGCCGCGGGTGCCGAACTACGCAAAAGACGGCACACGCGATCGACGCTGGTTAGGGTTCGAAAATTACGTGTAAGATTGGCGTGCGTAAGTTACGCCAAAATTACGCGTACCATTAATGCCTTTTTACTTGAAAATTTATGTTCCTTTTGTTGCTCACGCTCACTGATTGCTAGTAGGTGTATTTTTAATAATATTTCAAAGGTTTTTACTTGTAATTTACCGGTCATACTACTTTGCCCGTCGTCCACGTATTTCGTCGTGTACTGACTGCATCATCGGCGGCCATCTTTGGCTGAGTAATACCGTCTAATACGGTCGACGCTGGACGGGTGCAATGCGCCGCGAAATACGGCCGCCACGGGTGCCGAACTCAGCAAAAGACGGCACACGCGATCAACGCTGGTGCAATCCGCAGCGAAATACAGACGACGTGGGTGCAATACGCAGCGTAATACGGCCGACGCGATCGACGGAAGTACTATACACAGTAAAATGTTTTCTATACGTTTCATGACATTTGGAACATATATAGATAATCAAGGCCGTACCCAGGGTGGGGGGGGGGCTGGGAGGCTGCCGCCCCCCCCAAATGTTATTGCTGACAGTAACTCATAAAAAATTGTCAAAAATTTGCCTTTAAAAACTTGGAACAGCCCCTCCCCCCCCCCCAAAAAAAAATCCTGGGTACGGTACTGTAGATAATGTTTAAAAAAGCTTTTTTTTTTGGATTTTTTTAATTTTATAACCTCCCCGTTTGGCTTGCGGCCGCTTGCCATACAGTTCATGACGGCATTGTGCACTTAATCGAAAATTTTTATGATTTTGTCTTATTTTTAACCAGACTTTGGCTTCCTTATTGAAAATATTTATTTAATTATGTTTACTGAAACGATTAAAAACAAACAATATACTGTAATTAATTAATCGCCAATGTTAACACAAAGAATTGCGACAGAAACAATTAAAAATGGCCGTCAAATATGCATTTTTAAATTACCGTAATTTACGCGTAATTTTCAAAATTACGTTACCGTAAATTACGCGTAATTTACGGTAACTTACGCGTAACGTTACGCAACTTCGAACCCTAGATATAACCCAGACGCAAAGTAAGCGCTCACCTAGCAAACATAGCAGCTCGTCTCCCTCCCTCGTCCTATCCCCCCCAACACACACACACACACTCAAGCGCACAACAATGTCTACTCACCGCCAATGAGATGATAGACGCCTGACTTTAGCCGTGAGTCGAAGATCAGTTTTAACGTCCGACACGACCATCATAGCCTATATAACTTATATCAGCGGAAGTCCGACACAACCATCATAGCCTATATAACTTATATCAGCGGAAATGTTGTTGTTTTTTTTTTATACAAACGTTAGTCCGTTGATATTGAAACACAAAAGCAGAAAGAATTTTTCTCGAACATTTTATTATTCTAATAAATTCCTTAGGGTTTTTCCATTTTTCGAAAGTTCTACAACAAAAGCATTGGTAGCTGATGGAGCCAATCTATCTACACAGGATACCCCCCAGTAGACTCAATCTTAATTCATGAAAAAATTGTAAACACAAAAATCTTAAAATCTTATGAATTTAATTATTAAAAAAAAAACTGGTTGAAGTAGTTGCTGCAGATTCGTTTTTGAAATGAAAAATTATTATAATTTTATTCATAAACGAAACCCATTCCATTAAAGACTCGCACTGACCCATCACAAGATCGCCCGGTATTTTGATTACACTTATTCTTTATTTCATGTGTTTAGCTTTTAAAATTAGAGCTCATAACAACAAATGTAAAGTTATGTATGACCAAGATATATATATATATATAATTGAAATTCACAATCAAAACGTTCAAACTTTGAATGTAGTGAAATATAACTCACTAAGACACGGTATTATTGTCTTGTTAAAATGTTGGAAACAATGCCGGAAATAGAAACCATAATTTTAAAACAATATATATATATATATATATATATATATATATATATATTAATTAAGGAGGAGGGGGGAGAAACAGAGTTGTCTTAAATACACTATGGTCCTCTAGATTAGTGGACCACCAGCTTCGGGCCGCGGACCGGTACCGGTTGGGGACCACTGCTCTAGATAACCGTGTGTATGTCAGTGCGTCAAAATTATCCAATAATGACGTGGGGGGGGGGGCGTTCCATGCTTCCATGCTAAGACAGAAGCCCACGCATAAAACCGTGTTGTTGTTTTTTAGTGCATAAACCACTACCCCCCCCCCCCTTACAACGCCTACCCCTCGCGCCGGCAAGCCCACACACAATACCGTGATTTGACTGCTATTACTACATAAAATAATCAAGTTTGTCCCCCCCCCCTCTCTCTCTCTCTCCTATAAATAAAAACCTAAAAAACCTTTTTGTTGTCCATTACTATTATCTCCCCTTTCACCCCCCCCCCCCTGTGACCTGCAGGAATTTTTTCATCGATTTCTTTTCTCCCTCCTGGTCTCTGGTGTCCACCTTGCCGCTGACACTAGTGGTCAAGCTAAATGTTATTAGATCCTCACGACCAGCGCCATTATACGGCCGTTGCATAAATCTGCTCCAATCATCACCAGGGCAGAGATTGTGGCCGGCGCGATCCTTGGCCTGGCATATTCCATCATACAAAAGCTCTCAGCTGTCAGGTAGTCAGGTTTGTAAAGGGGGAGACAAACAATAGCACAGGCGTAGCTATGGTGTGTCATCTATAGCTCTGAGCTCTTGTGTGTATCGATACTGTCAGGTAGTCTGGTATGTTAGAGGGAGACAACAGGAGCATAGGCGTCGCTATAATTTTATTCAGCAACCGGGGGGGGGAGGGGGGAGGAATTGGGGGCTGGGGGGCAAATTTAGTTTTATCTCCACCTCTCGCTCCGCCGTGGCAATGTGGAAATCGAGAAGAATCAATCGGTCACAATTAAGCAGCATTAATCTGGCACCCTCTGATACTGCGTCCTGGGAAACGGAAAGGAGGTTTGCCCACTGCCTTCGATACATAGTATGTCCGAGGCATCGGTGTTTTACCTTCATTCAAGCTTCGCCACAAAAGAAATGGTATGTTGTTTTTTTTTATTATTATTTTGTCGCAAGTATAAACGAGTGATTGAGAGAAGAGCGCGGACCAGATGAAACAGCCTGAAGGTCCAGACGTGGATCGCGGGTAGTAGTAGTAGTTTGCCCGTATCCGGTGTATGGCAAGAGACAATCATCAAAATGTTTGGCAGGGGCCCCAACACACTGGTTTTCTCGAGGGAAAGGAAGGGGGGGGGAGATGAAGTGGCAGCATAAGGCTTCTATACTCGTAAATTCTATTCAACGTTAACAAATATTCAACATAATAATAAGAAAAGAATAATACTATGTCTTGCCACACACGGGCAAAATACGGAATTAGATTGATAATAAACAAACTCCACCTCTGACGAATGCTGCGCAAATTCAATAATGATGGAAATAAAATAAATAAAAAAATAATCATAAAACATGTAAAAACAAAACAAGCAATTAAGCCTGTTCCATTCTGGACACAGGACGTGTTAGTGCATTTTCATGTTATGTATCAGTACGTTTGTTATCTTTCAGTAAATATTTGTAAATTTTGGAAATGTTTATAAATTCAATTGTGTAATGCATATATCTGAAAAAAGATTAAAAGGACGAGTAAGTCATGTTGAATAACTGTTACAAAAATAAATAATGATTACGCCCCTTTGATTAGCTTTTATTATTTATATTTAAAATATAAGCAAAACGGTACATAACAAACTCTTATATTTTGGCCCTGAGAGGTCAAATCGCGAAATGGACTTTTGATGTACACTTGGCAGGCCAAGACCTACACAATGATATATACATTATGGGTCTAGGGCGGTCCATTATTAATATAGCTTATATAGTAAAAAACGGTACTTTATAAGCCCCCTTTTACGGCCCTGAGAGGTCAGATCGCGAAATGGAAAAAAGCTATTTCTTGGCAGGCCAAGACCTACAAAATGATATATACATCATGGGTCTAGGACTTATGGTTGTTGAGATCTAGGGTGATGACAGACAGACAGACAGACAAAACGGGGACAATAGAGCATTTTTTTTTCGAAAATGCTCTAAAAATCTGGACTCCGGGCCTGTTCACTGAAACAGGAAATGAGAAATGGGCGGGGGAAGAGGAGGAGGGTAATAGAGATCAGGGGCGGGTCGGGGTGAACTGTTGTTTATCTCTTCCTCGAACTATAGATCAAATTTTATTGCATACAAAGCTTCTTGTGGTTCCATATAATATGGGCATAGGCTGCCGTAGTCCTAGCCACAATATTCGACATAACTAAAAGGAAAACTTAAAATTCTATTTCGTCGTTTAACAAAAAAAAAGCCTTGAAAAAATCTCTGCCCCCCCAGGGCCCCCACACACCCTGATGCACAGCCCACGACCCCCCACCCCCACCATCTGACGATATTATTATTCAGGTCACAAGAATATTTAGGCGTCTGAAGTTTCCCAAAATGGTGGGTCGTGAGAAGTCGTGACCCAGTAACAGGTCCTGGGCTGATCTGAAGTATCTCCAAATATATCAATGACGTAATTGGGAGCACAGACATGATGCACAACACAGATTTATATCTTTACTTTCATTTATTTGTTTCTTAACAGGTAGGTAGTGAAAACCTAACAGGCTCCTTAGTAGGTTGCGAATCTAAAAGGTTTAAGGGCCACTGGTCTAGAGAGTTTGGTGGGTATAGGAGGGGGGGGGGCGACATATGTTAGCTTCGAACTTGGCCGGCTGGCAGATCGGATATGTGCTATTTGATTCACCCAGACCGGGGGTGGGTGGGGGCAGTTATGAGCTATTTGATCCAGACGGGGGGAGGGGAAGGGGTGAGCGGGCGTTGTGCGGGGGGAATGGAGGGGGAGATAACTGGCACTAAGAAATAATGTGAAAGTAGGAAACCGGAAACAGAAAATACGTGGAATCGGTAATCGGAGAGGTTTCTTGCCAGTAAAACGAGTTGAATGCACGAACACAGGGGGTTGCACGAGACACAGGGGGAGAGGGGGGGGGTCGCACGAGACACAGAGGGTCACAACGAAAACGAAACAATATGCATGAAAGCTGTTGAATAAAAGATTCCGCGCAATCCACTCTAATAAATAAACAAATTAAGTTAAATAAAGACATCAACTTTAAATCGAAATAAATATAACCCATCGCCATATTTCAGATCCCCCAGTATTGTCACATATTCCCCTGAACCAGATGACGGTCACAACGTTCATTCTCTCACATTCAAAACAAAACAAACAAAAAAAAGAAGAAACAAGATATCCGGGTCAATTAGAATGTTTCTTTTTTTTTAAAAAAAGACCATAGTCAGGCGGGACTCACAACTGAAGAGAGTTGGGTGTGGAACAGTGTGGAATGCCGGGCAATACTCTGGAAGCCATCCACGGGAGGTATGGCGACCCCCCCCCTCCCCCACCCCACTTCCGGCACTCAGCACTCCTGCAGTGAACTCTTTTGTTAATGGAGGTCAACTAGTCTAATCTCAATCACAGACAGGTATTTATTATATCACGCGATTTTTTTTAAAAAAATAAAATACAATTCTAAGCCAACTGTAGCATAAACACCGTGACCATCGGTAGTAGACGTCAAAGCTGCACGTGCGTTCTGATGACGTTATATTAATGACGTTCATGGAAAAGACGTTTTCTAAGTCCGGAGAAAAAAATATATGACGCGGCTTCATCCTAACGTGAATAGTTGATGTGATAATTAGGTGCACATAGGTGCACAATTGGAAGATTTAAAATTCTTTTGCTCGAGGTGTGATTTTTTTTTTCTAAAGAAAGTAGAGAAAGTATTTCTTTCATAGCACCCAGTGACGTAGAGGGCTCTAACAAATGCTGCCCCATTCACGTGCCCAAAATATTAATGTGGTGAAATTAACGCACCTTTATGGTGTCAAAATAAATTCCGCCCGGGACGGATAGTCCACCCTCCGCCCCTCCCTACTTAAGTTCCTGACTACAAGCAGAGATACCAGATCACTGGGACATTGGGGGTGGGAGTGGGAAAGTGGTTTATATATATATATATAATATATATATATATATATATATATATATATATATATATATATATATATATATATATATATATATATATATATATATATACAGAATAAATTCAAAACTCAGACAAATGAAAGGGAAAAAAAAACCTTAATCGAATTCAAAACCATTCAACTAAAATTTATCAAACAAACCAGTGAAACGAAACAAATGGGCTGAAATCAAATCAGGTGTACCACTGAATCCTGTCTGACAACCAGAGGATACGAATATTGGAGGAAACAATGTCTCTCTTAAATTGTTAAACAAAAAAAAAAAAAACGGTGACGACATGGCCCGCGGTCCGGGAGAGGTGTATAGGAGTTGCCCACTCCCTTTCCCGAGACAGGAAGCATAGAACGTGACGTCACTGTCAGAAGAGTAACACATTTCAACCTTACCACAACATACACAAAAATCAGAATATCAGAATACTAGAATACCAAAAAATCAGAATACCAGAATATCAGAACACCAGAATATCAGAATATCATTGACACAAGTTACACAAATCAAAAAGTTCTAATTTGAAACCAAAAAAAAAAAAGTAATTATAAAAGAACGTTTCAAACCATCTAACTTTATTAAGCCAAATTTAGCGTCAGAAAGAACAGGTTTGTGGATTTGGGGTGGGGGGGGGGTAGAATAAGAAAATCACGAATTAATTAGCATTACATATAATCCGAAATAACACTAAGTTAGGTCCAATATTTAAAAACAACATCTGCATCAGCAACTGAAGTGACCTATTTTAGAACAATAAATGGAAATAAATGCGTGAAGCCAGCAGCAAGCGGAATACGTACAAACAGGAAACAATATCCAATCCATTCCATTGAACTAACAAGTTTTAAATAAAAGGAAGACCGAAACTAACAACCCAATGGAAATTAATCTCTCAGCTTCCTTGTTGTTTGTTACCTCGCGCGAGAGCGAGGGTGAATAGCGTGCGACACTTTCTCGCTTGTAGCCTCGTTGGCAAAAATCTTCTACGGAACAACAAATAGACCTTTCTCATAAAGTAGTCCCCTTACTAAATTGTTTGTTTAGAGGGGCTAGTTACACTTCCGGTACCAATTAATGTACTTGAATTTGCGAATAATAAATTTCTGTTGCCGCTATTCTTTTAATTTTAATCATGAAAACCAAATAATCAAAATATATATTTTTCAGTGTGATTATTTATTATTATCTTAAATGTTAAAACTATAACAATGTTTTTCTGATTTTTAATACTATACGATATAATTTTTATAATTAAAGACCGCTGCTAACACTAGTGTATGCTCTCGACATTTTAATCTTAATATTTTAATGGGCTGTCTGTAAACAGTTAAACATGTGTTGAATGCAAACAACTTCAACTCAGTAAAAAAGTCAAATTGTATACCAATATGTATAAAGTTGACATTTTGAATATGACTCATTGTAGTCCGACTTCCTTGACCAAAAGGCTATGTTTTTTTGTTAATTTGTCATTTTTCAAACATTTGTATCTGGCTGTACATATATAAATTCCCTTCTCGCACCAAAAAATCACCAGATATTTTCATTTTAAAAAAATATTAAATAAGTAACACATTTTATTATAATATCATATGTTTTTCCTTTTACCTGTAAATTATGAGGTTCGTGATTTTTTCTCTGGCTTCTATAGCATCTCGCTGATAGTTTGACTACATTTCCTAGTGTAGAGCTAAGGTCTGTAACTGTATATTTTTATTTAAGAAAAATAACACATTGACCATCACCTCAGCATAATGAACAGTAGCGCAACCGGGGGGGGGGGAGCTTGAGGCCCCCCAGACCAAATCATCAATACATATTTTACTATATAAAGTTACTAAAAAGACTGTTAAACTGTCTTTTTTCAATATGTGGGCCCCCCAGCACTTTTCGCTGGTTGCACCACTGAATATGAGGTAGTAGTTTCAAACCTTTTACTACCGAGTTTTAATTACTATCTATCGCACAATATATGCTAACCAAAAATATACTGTTTTAACAATCATGGTTAAAAATATAATGTACATGAGCATGGGCGTATCTATCCCTAAACAGGTAACCAGCCCCGTAGCGTGAAAATTCTACAGCAGGGGCCAGACATTTTACAGCAGGGGGCAAGGCAATAACAGGGGTGGGGGCAGGTAATACATTTTACTAAGTAGAGCAAATAAGCAGGGGGCCCGGCCTCCCTGCCCCCCCCCCGCACGCTACGGGCCTGCTGGTAACCCTAATCGTCAATTATAAAAACTTTAAATAACAATTTTAGTGTAAAATGTAACTTTTCATGTCATGGACATACTTCTCAGAGAAGTATTTGTAACCCTTCGTAACTTCTCTCTCTGATATCGGGATATTTTGTGACTTTAAAAACTTGTCAACATCACAAAAATTAAATTTTGGTATTAAATTTAAAGTCATTTTATCATATATTAGACAAAAAAGTAGGAAAAATAATCGAGCTAAGTATTAATCAAGTATAAACAAAGCGACCGGAAGCCCATTATAACCCTTTCACAAAGGCAGCTGACGCGCAGGAATACAAGTGAGAAAGGTCTATAGCCACAGGTTTCAAACCCCTTTTACTTCTTCCATTAATTTTTTCAATACCCAGTCAAAAAAAAATGTTATTAATTATTTACGCTGTTGTTTCAAAGATTTGTTTGTGTAATTTTGTTTAAATACATTATTTAAATACTAGTTTTTTTTTATGTTTGTATTATTTTGATACAGGAACTGGTTAAAATTAAATGGATAGAACAGAAGATGGTGTGAGTTGATGGCTGGCCGTGTTGACGAATGGGCCCACCCGTGGTGGGGGGGGGGAATTTTGTTTAGACGGCACTGGGTAAAAGAGTTGCTTTATGAACACTGGTTAATACGCATTGGGCCCCGGTACCAGTCGATAAGCATTGTTACCAATTACTAGTCGGTGTACATTGGACCCCCCAAACCTCAGCTTATTTGAAAGCCTAATTCCCCTCCCACACACACACCATTTACCATGTTATATGTACTTAAATTTATATGTTCGAAAATTGAATTTTTCTGCATTTTAAATCGTTTTTCTTCCCTTTCCCCATCCCCCAAATAAACCTTAACACCTACTGGTGTAATGTGCCCCCCCGCCCCCACCTTGTGGGAACATTTGGTTAGACCAGAGGTGGACAAAATATTTGAACCGCGGGCAACATTAGTGTTCTTAAAATTGACAGAACGGCCGCACCAAAAGCAAAAGGATGCAGTGTTAACATGGAGTAATATAAATTAAATGTGACCGTTCCTGACATGAGCGATCATAGAGGATCAGAGTGCGGGCCCGAGCAAACAGCCTAGCGGGACGTACTTGACCCGCGGGTCGAAATTAGACCGACCCTAGGCTAGACAAAAGATGGGTCGTAATTATCATAAATCACATGGGACCGTAAATAAAAAATGGTCTATTTTTTTGTTTGTTTGTCCGATGACAGCTGTTATGTTTTGACAATGTTTTAACAATTCAAACATTGACATGAATTGAAAAAATATACCGCTGACTTATGTTTTTAGTTCAATGACCCAATTACTTTGTGTAGAACATGCGCGTGCATGTATACCGTGTGCGCAATGTGTGTTAAGTTTGTGTGTACGCACTAGTCCCCGCGTGTGTCACTCAGTGTTATTAAATGTCACGCACTTCATTACCTTCAATGTCAAAACATTTTTTCTTCTTCTCCGCCATATCCACATGAAAAAAAACATGTCCCCCCCCCCATCAAACATGCAAATTGTTTTTTTTTTAAACACGAGCTAGTTTGGGATATTTAAGTATCTTTGTGCTATTCAGTCCACACCATTTAGTCCAACCCACGCAAATCTCTTTATACTTTATACTAGACACAGTGTTTCCCAAACTGTCGTCATTTGTGTACCCCCCCCCTTTTTTTTTTCATTCTCGTTATACTGAGTACCCCCTAGTCAAACTAAAGAAATCATAATTTTTTTAGTTTTATTTTTTTAACAGACATGGTGTCTTTGTTTTCGCTTTGACCGTGAATGTTTATCCGATGTCCTCAGCCCGGTGCAGCGCATGGCCCCCACCCACCCATCCGCCAAACTCTCCCTGTAACCCCCTGGGGTACGCGGTACGCCTACCACACTTTTTGGGAAACACTGCACTAGACCACTGCACCCCGTGTATAAGGCTGCACATTTAAAAAGATCGATTGATTGAATTTGACGGAACTAAAAATAAATAAAACATGGACGCAGGTGTCGTACTGATGATACGCAGGATTTGGTTTAGGTCAGTGATGTCTGGTGGACATAACATACACGGGACATCTGGTGTTTAAAATGTTTTGAATGGCAATGGGAGTGGGGAAGAGAGAGAGAGAAGGGGGGGGGGAGAGTTCAGATTTTTTTAAAGTTTGCTATGAATGCAACTATGTCATGGTTTAGCCAATGGAAACATTTGTACACGCTGATTGTTATATAAAGGACGAGAATAGTTTTGCAAGTTTTGTTTTCAAACTAATGAGATTCTTTATTTTTTTTCTAAATAAATACAATGGTTGGTCAAATAAGTGTTTATTACGTGGATATATTTGTGTTACATCTGTGATTCAATGTAATATGTTTTGCTATTTATTGCAACAATTTTTAGTTATATTACGAACGTAAAAAAACAAAAAATGTGTTAGTGAATCAATAACATGTTTCTGGTTGAGTATTTAATAACATGTTGGCACTCTAGAAAACAGAAAATATGGGGAAACATAAGTAATGCGAAGAATGAAAACGGAAATGATGCATTTCCAAAACTGTGTCCAGCAATGGCCATTCAAAATAATGAAACAGTCAATAAGTATTGGGCCCAAAACTAGTCAACAAGCAATGGGCCCCAAAACTAGTCAACAAGCAATGGGCCCCAAAACTAGTCAATAATTATTGGGCCCAGAACTAGTCAATAAGTATTGGGCCCAGAACTAGTCAATAAGCACTGGGCCCAAAACTAGTCAATAAGTATTGGACCCAGAACTAGTCAATAAGTTTTGGGCCACATTACTAGTCCATAAACATTGCGCTAGTCAACAAGCAGTGGGCCCTATACTCTTGGGACTCCCGGAGATGTGCCCGGTAAGGCCCGTGGATTAAAAGGGCCTCGCAAAGTATCGTGCGAAATTAATCTATGTTCATTTAAGTTCATACTTTTAAAAAGACGCACACGAAACAATATTTGTGAAACTCGTGTGTTTGATTCGTTGCGAGGTGGACGAGGAAAATAAAAATGTTTTGGTATCTACCGTGAAACCTCCATTGTGATTCCCCCTTGGTAGGCAGTTTATAAGACGCGGCCTCCACTCAGTACGCCACTGCTAGCCATCCCAGTTCAAGCACAAGACACGACAATTAAATCCACACAAACACTCTAGTCGACAGTTGTTTTTTGCATAACTTTCCCCTTAGGCTACTGGTTGAAATGTATGTAAGAATGTAAGTTTACAAAAAAATAAAATGTGCTGAATATTATTTTCTGTACACCTTTTAAAGCTTAGTTTGGGAGAAAACGAGATTATGGAAAATGTGAAAGAAAGGGGGGGGGCGCGACATCATTACTCAAAACAACAACTGACAGTCGGTGATGATGACAGTGACAGATGAAGGTGTCGCAAATGAGAGCTCGGCTACACATCTGGACTAGTCAGACGGGAGGTGTGTGGGGGGGGGGGGGAGAGAGTGGTGTAACACTGTTGAAAACGTCCATGTGGGTGGGAGGTGACCCCCACATGTTCCTACAGCAGGCATGATGTGTCTGATACGACGGAATAAGGACATGGCTTTTTTTTTTGTTGTTGTATGGCATTGTCTACATTCTGGCCTTGACCTGAGAACCCATTGTTCAGATGAGGCTAAACCGGGGGGGGGGGGCACACTTTTTGTTTTGAGTCGTTGGGACATGTTGGGTCCGTAGGGCGGGACGTACCATGAGCAGATGGAGGGTGTTGACATGAACTGATATGTATACATTATATATATATGTATGGTAGTAATTATGTGTGAGATACAGACGTGTTTAGCCATTGACTCCTATTCTGTGACGATATAATTACTGTAAGCATGTTTGAATGTTTATTGTCAGTTTCATGAGAGAGAGAGAGAGAGAGAGAGAGAGAGAGAGAGAGAGAGATTGGATAGATAGATAGATTAGATAGATTAGATAGATTAGATAGATAGATTAGATAGATTAGATAGATTAGATAGATTAGATAGATTAGATAGATAGATTAGATAGATTAGATAGATTAGATAGATTAGATAGATTAGATAGATAGATTAGATAGATAGATTAGATAGGTAGATTAGATAGATAGATTAGATAGATAGATTAGATAGATAGATTAGATAGATAGATTAGATAGATAGATAAGATAGATAGATAGATAGATAGATAGATATATAGATAGATAGATAGATAGATAGAAGATAGATAGATAGATAGATAGATAGATAGAAGATAGATAGATAGATAGATAGATAGATAGATAGATAGATAGATAGATAGATAGATAGATAGATAGATAGATAGATAGATAGATAGATAGATAGATAGATAGATAGATAGATAGATAGATAAATTATAAAACGGCAAAAGCTTAATATCACCAAGAACTGTGGGAGATGAGATTTATTGTTTTTGTTTATGTATGAGGTGTCCTATTTAGCTTCTACCCACTTGTGTATTATTTTCCTATGACGTCAATGATATAAATAGTTGGCATGAGGGTATATCCTAACCTTTATATTTACAGGCCCACTGATTTATATGGTCTACTTCTAAAAAAAAAAAAACAACAACAATATGAACGCTCGAAAATTCAAACAACATGAGATCGGTAAAAGTTGCTTGTTTGTTTCGAAATCTCGCCTCAATATCCGACCGCGCTTTGGAATTCGAATCCCAAGCGTGTTGTGTGCACGTAACCCTAAAGCGCATGAAAACTTTAAATTCACGCCAAAATATGTGTAACTATGTCGGAAACTGGAGCCGAGTGAAAGAACATATTTTCTCCTTTTAGTGAGTTCGCCACTGAAAATATTCTCGATTCCGTATCAAATCTAACGGTTTTGTTGTTAGCGGACTTGGTGTGGGATTCATGAACAGATGAATCATTTTGATGATTTATAAAATGAAAATCACTTATTAAACCAACCGGACTATTTGAATATTTGAACGAATTTCAGGAAATGGATCAAATTCGAATCAGTATGTATCATTGTCTTTACAACACAAAGTCTTAAGAGAGCTGTTTTTGCTTATTTGTATACGATTTTCCCCCTAGATCACTTGTGTGTGTGTGTGTCAGCCCCGTAGCGTGAAAATTCTACAGCAGGGGGGGGGGACAGGTAATACATTTTACTAAGTAGAGCCAATAAGCAGAGGGGGGCCAGACAAAAACGCAGGGGGACCCGCCCCCCCCCCCGCACGCTACGGGTCTGGTGTGTGTGTGTGTGTGTGTGTGTGTGTGTTGAAAACTTATGAGAACCATTCCACATACCTACTTCTTGATACGCCTTTGTTCAACAACCTCGACATCACTTCCGGTATTCCTGCAGTGTGATGACGTCACGAAACACACGGCATCACTCGAGATTCAACACATTAAAGAGAAATAAATTAATTTCTAGAGTCGTTGCTAACAATTATTGTTTTGTTGTGATCTCGTCCATGGTGGTGAATCTCACGTTGGTTTGTTTACATACCGAAACGAAAATGAACAGAATAATTTTAAGAAAGAAAAAAAAATTCAAATAAAACTACGTTGGAATTCACATGATCAAATTAAGTTTTCAATATCCACGTCTTCCACACGCATAACAGTTGTATTTAATATCGGATAGAAGCGTGATGTCGTAGTGTCGTATCTTACGCACACCCACAGATGTGTAATATGTGATTGTTCTGTGTACTGCTTGCGTAAATATTGTTCAATCTTTAGTACATGAATTAAGGTTAAGTCCATGTTCAACGCATCCAATGTGAGGCACGCACGTTGTCTAATGGTTATGTCCTACACACGCCTTACACTCACTGACATATACAACAAGTACGCTATCGGCAATGTCTTAAAACACACTCATACACACACACACACAATAGATTTTATGTCAGATAAAAGCTTTTCGTCCACTCCATTCGATTGTTGTTGTTTTTTTCTGTTCAACATACGACGTTTGGTTTCGCGAATAGACTGTCAATCGATCACCTACAACAGACGGTCAATAGATCGCGTACAATAGACTGTCAATAGATCAAGTACAATATACTGTCTATAAATCACGTTCAATAGACTTCAATAGATCACGTACAATAGACTGTCAATAGATCAAGTAAAATATACTGTCTATATATCACGTTCAATAGACTGTCAATAGATCGCGTACAATAGACTGTCAATAGATCAAGTAAAATATACTGTCTATATATCACGTTCAATAGACTTCAATAGATCGCGTACAATAGACTGTCAATAGATCAAGTAAAATATACTGTCTATATATCACGTTCAATAGACTTCAATAGATCGCGTTCAATAGACTGTCAATAGATCAAGTAAAACAGATAAATGGCAATAAAAACATTCACACATTGGCCATGAACATTTTCATCATGTGTATTTCAGGTACACATAGCTGCATAGCTCGCGGACAAAAAAAAAATCAAATCAAATCAAATCAAAATGTATTTTTGTTGGATAACTATCTATGAACCTGTGCGTCATGTGTACATCTCCCACCCTTCGACTCTAACTTAAATATATAGCTCAGTGCTCCAGGTGCGTGTATCCCGATTTAAAGCCCGAATGGGGGGACGGCAAGTTGATCAGGGCCGAGAACTAGATAATTAGAAACTAGAATACGAGATAATTAGAAACTAGAGTGCTAGATAATTAGAAACTAGAATACGAGATAATTAGAAACTAGAGTGCTAGATAATTAGAAACTAGAATACGAGATAATTAAAAACTAGAGTGCTAGATAATTAGAAACTAGAGTGCTAGATAATTAGAAACTAGAGTGCTAGATAATTAGAAACTAGAGTGCTAGATAATTAGAAACTAGAGTGCTAGATAATTAGAAACTAGAGTACGAGATAATTAGAAACTAGAGTGCTAGATAATTAGAAACGAGAGTGCTAGAAATTAGAAACTAGAATACGAGATAATTAGAAACTAGAATACTAGATGATTAGAAACTAGAGTACGAGATAATTAGAAACTAGGGAGTTGGATAATTAGAGACTAGAATACTAGATAATTAGAAACTAGAATACTAGATAATTAGAAACTAGAGTACGAGATAATTAGAAACTAGAGTACTAGATAATTAGAAACAAGAGTGCTAGATAATTAGAAACTAGAGTGCTAGATAATTAGAAACTAGAGTGCTAGATAATTAGAAACTAGAGCACCAGAGTCTATTGAATCTAATCACTTCTGATTTTAGCTTCCATTACTTGTGCAATTTGTGTGTACATTTTAAAGGCATGTCAGTCTCCTAGATCCCCTTAGTAATTGTTATCCTAAACCAGTAAAATATCTCCTTCAATTCTTACATCAAGCATATACTCTGTTCATTATAACTGAATTTTGTTTGTTCATCATCGAGACGTCAAGACTATGAAAATGATAACCCTATTAGCTAATGCTCCTTTGGTTATAATATTCAGTTGTTTTACAAACAAACACACAGGTAAACAAACCATCTATGTCATCACGTGATGCTGCGTAAAGTGAGCCATTGGCCAAAATAGATCACGTGATCAAAGGAAGCACCTCGTCTGGCTGGCTGACCGCCCCCTCCCCCCGACCCTCAGGTCCGTCATTACAATCTATCACACTGTCGTATTAAACACACAACACAGCACACACACACACATAAACAAAAATCTACTTCAACGACTTGGTATTAGCAAAAAAAAAAAAATTATAAAATCACAGATTGAAATGGTCGGGAAAGGAGGAGTTTACAAATCTGGTACACAATCGGAATCGCATTGACATTTTAAAGAATACATTTATATATATATATATATATATTATTTTCTTTTCTTGGAAAAAAAACAAACTAAAGACAACTTTACAATGAATACCTGTTGTGTTCAGTTCACATTTAAACACAACAGGTAAGATTGTTGTTTGGTTTTTTTTAACCCGAACAAGGGGATATAACCAGTGGATTGGCTTATGGCGGGTGTTAACGAATTTACAAAATGAAGTTTGCAATAGATTTATGTTGTCTTGAAAATACAATTTTAACAAAGGTTATGTATAAGTAGATAGCTCTTGGTAAACCAAAACAATACACAAACTTTAACGATATTATATACAGTGCTGAAACTATAGGAATTTGGGGGCTCGGGGGGCTGGCCTTATAGGGGTCCAGGGGGGCTGGCCTCTTTGTGGGCCCCTGCATTTTGACATCCGACATCATGACGAGATAAAGTTCTTAATATTTAATGTAAACAAAAAATGTGGGCCCCCCTCAAGCTGGGGCCCGGGGGTACTTTCGGATTTGGACCCCCCTCCCCCCACCCTAGTTAAGCCTCAGATTTTATAGCACCAAAAGTAAACGATTCGTGTATTTATTTTATTAAGTATTTAGTCGGAACTGTTCATGAGACTTACAGAAAATCTGGCGTGGGGGGGGGGCGGGGGTGCTAAGTGAAATAACCTATCGGGGCCCTTGATAAATTCAGACATGTTTGGAATTCATACTTGTAGAGGCCCCTTGGGAGTTCCCCTTGGTGGTGGGGGAAATACGTGAGATTCCCTCACACCCATTACTGAATGGAACAGATATCATAAAAAAAAATAGAACAGTTGAGCTGCTACACAACGTAAAACACATGCTAAACACCCGTAAAACACATGCTAAACACCGGCATCTTCTGGATGTCTTCGCTGAATATAAACATTCAATACCAGATTAATTGAGCCCATCCTAAAAATACACAAAATCGCGAGACACAATAAACACAGAATGCGGAGGTAAAGTAAACACAGGGTCAGACAGTAACAAAACAAGCTAGACATTAGGGAAATCTTCGGTACTTAAACCCAGGGCCGCTTTATCATATAGGCACAGTAGGCACTGTGCCTAGGGCATACGGACTTTTTAAGGGCCTACGAAAGCCTGAATGGCGAATAGGTGCCGGCGCATTCTTGAAAAATATTAAAAAATGAAATCGAGGAGGGCCTACGACTTTGAAAGTGCCTGGGGCCTACGACTTTGAAAGTGCCTGGGACCTACGATGACCGTAAAACGGCCCTGCTTAAACCCGTAATCGAACTTTGGTTATTTAAAATAAAATATACACAAACTGCTGCATTAAAAAAAAAGCAAACATCAGCACCTAAATATTGATGATACACAATAGAATAATACACAAAAAATCAATTTAAATTGATGCATGCGCAATCTGTACAATTTTTAATTCTCTTGTTGTATTCTATGATATGGTGAAGATGAAAGAACGGCTCTGCATAATCTATATAAATAATAGCGGTGTGGGTTCTGCGTTAAATCGAAAGTAAAGAATCAATACAACAGTATTCCAGTTTAAAATCGTCAAATTATATAAAAAATAGTAATAAAAATCATGAAAAAATCGGATCTGTCCGAAACCACGGAAAAACCTAGCCTACTCATCAAACTTAAGGGAATTTAACTCTATGCAAATGTTCTGCAGGTTACAGCTGGTATGAAATCAAAAGGATCATCGGTAGCTAATGCCATCAATGACAGCGGTTCTCATCCATTCTCGCAACTGGTCCCCAAAGGGTTGTGAAATTGTGTCAGCCGGTACCCCAAACACGTAAATTATAATAATTATAATGTGCTTATCTTGGATATTTTCATAATGGAATGTGCTTAGCTTTTTGAAGCGAAATTTGGACACGTGGTTTGGGGAATGGGTCACGCACCAAACTGGCGACTTTCTTTAATCTCTTGGTTGTTTTAAAAAGAAAATTATACGTCGCTGCGTGCCCCTTAGACTTTCCCCGCACCCCTTGAGGTACGAGTACCATCGCTTGAGAAGCGCGGATCTATGTGGTGTAGGCAGTGGCGTCACTAGGGTTGGTGTCACACGGTGCGGTAACTCATGGTGTCACCCCTCTCATGACACCCCGGTCTTCATATTTTTTTTCCAGAGACCGTATATATGTGCGCATGCGCGGCTTTATTATTTTTTTCCGTTTCAGGGTCAGGATTTTAGCGATAATTGATATCTATAGGTCAGTGCAAGTATACCAATAATTTCATTAAAATAATTAATAATAAAAAGTACGCAGTGTCTGTTAATAATCGGAGATATTTTTATTTTTGGAATTAATTTTTTTCGAAGCCTTATAAAGTCATTTGCTGTTAATAATCGGAAATATTTTTATTTATTTTAAAAAATTAAATAGGCTTTGAATTATTTTAAATTACAAAATAAGAATATAGGCCTAAAACCAGATATTTTGCATTTTAGTGTAACCCCTTGTGAGGGTGTCACCCGGTGCGGTCCGCACCCACCCCCTAGTGACGCCACTGGGTGTAGGTCTCGTCCTTACAGAGAGTTTAAAAAATAAGTTTTTCATCTGGTGTTTTCCTTCAAACTAAACGACGTGAATGAATCAACCAATCGACTGCGGTCATATCCAGCAATATAGGTCATCACGTCGTCACTGGTGAAAATGTCCGGATCGTGGACGGAGGTACGGGGGTAAATGTGGTCATGGCGGATCTGTCTCACTCGG
The DNA here is from genome assembly GCA_021962125.1 of Bulinus truncatus. NCBI lineage: Eukaryota > Metazoa > Mollusca > Gastropoda > Planorbidae > Bulinus > Bulinus truncatus. The sequence goes on from JAGDYQ010000062.1 coordinate 4,472,867, forward strand.
CTGGCGTGAATGTCGGTCCGGATATATAAAGGAAATGTGGTCATTGCGGAGGGAAAGAGGAAGGTTATCCTTCAGAGGTGGGTGGGTAGGTGGGGATTGCAGGATAGACAACAATAAAAGGAAAATAAACAATGTCTGTATGTGTGAGTGTGTATGTGTGTGTGAGTGAGTGTATGTTGATCACACAAAGACAGAGGACATTTAGGAGCGAGAGAAAAGAGAAAAAGAGATGGGGGTGGAAATAATAAAAATTTAATTCGATACAGTTGTAAGTGGAAAAGGTAGTGAAAAAAAAAACAACAACCGAAGATAAAATTTCAGCAGTAAAATGTATAACTGGAGAGAGAGAAAAGGTGGAAGTGTATAACAGGAGAGAGAGAAAAGGTGTAAGTGAAAAGAAGTGCTTAAAGGGCAAATCGAATTACATAAGCTCGAAACTCTGGACACGATGTCCAGTAAATGGGCTAATCGACATGGAGAATTGAAGAGAGAGGGGGAGAGAAACGGTGAGTGAGATACAAGGGAGATAATAAATAAAAAAAAAAGGGAAACGAAATAAGAGAGAGACAGATTACATGAAAATTGATAAGGCGTGCGTGGTGGCAGGAAATGAAAGAGATTCAGACAATCAATCACGCCACAGACAGACTTTAAGATGGGTAATATTTTAGAATTTTTAAAAAATAGAGGTTATCAAGTATTTAAGACAGACGTACTGTTACTTCTGTAGAACAAGACTTTAAATAATCAGAGTTCTAGATGAATCAAATACCGTGTTCTCATGTAATACATAACTGTGGATATATTTCATTAGCAAAGGTCAAAGTGTAGTATCTGTACTATCAATGATCTTAGTCTTTTGGCTAACCTGACCTAGGAGACATACCGAGATCCGCGGGGGAATAGATCGTTGGGGGGTCTCCTGGCTGGGAGACAGACAGACTTGTAAGCAGAGAAAATCCTAGACAGACTTGTAGGCAGAGAGAATCCTAGATACTTCTAAACAGACAGACTTGTAAGCAGAGAAAATCCTAGACAGACTTGTAGGCAGAGAGAATCCTAGATACTTCTAAACAGACACACTTGTAAGCAGAGAAAACCTTAGACAGACGTCTGGGGGGGGGGGGGAGAAATTGGCAGGCAGAGAAAATCCTAGACAGATTTCTAGAGGGAGACATTGGTAGCAGAGATAACCCTAGACAGACTTCTAGACAGACACAATGGTAGGCAGAGAGAATCCTAGACAGACACACTTGTAGGCATCACAGACTGAAAGTCTAAATGGAATCTTATAAATTCCTGGCCTCAACAAATTGTTGTTTCTCAAATCTGTTCTTCGTCTTTCATTGAACTCTAAGACGAGTAAATACAATTAAAAAAAAAAGAAGAAGCTGTAAAGCTGAGTCTAGAAAGTTAATTTACACACCAGGAAAGTGCGGGACAGAATTACTCCGGGTAATTTAATAGAGGGGAAGGGGGTGGGGGGGTACATTTCAAAGAAATCATCAGACAATCTGGCAACTGGGGTTGCAGCAGCAGCTAGTGTGGAATATACGAAGTTACTGTGAGATTGCAGCAGCAGCTAGTGTGGAATATACGAAGTTACTGTGAGATTGCAGCAGCAGCTAGTGTGGAATATACGAAGTTAATGTGAGATTGCAGCAGCGGCTAGTGTGGAATATACGAAGTTACTGTGAGATTGCAGCAGCAGCTAGTGTGAAATATACGAAGTTACTGTGAGATTGCAGCAGCAGCTAGTGTGGAATATACGAAGTTACTGTGAGATTGCAGCAGCAGCTAGTGTGGAATATACGAAGTTAATTTACAGTGGAGGAGAATGAGGGGACAGAGTTCAATTACGTCAGTTGCCCTCAATAGTAGGGGTCGACACCAACTAGTGGGTTGTAGGGGAGGAAAACAGAGCAGTGTTTATTATGGTGGATCGAAAGACCTACATTGTTTATCACTGTGGGTCGCGAAGAGCTAAATTTTGAGAATCTCTGCTACAGGTAATTGGAACAAATGGAAATAGATTTCAACAGGAATTATCAAGAATCATGGTAATGTGAGATTGCAGCAGCTAGTGTGTAATATATTTGAAGTTAATGTGAGATTGCAGCAGCTTGTGTGGAATATATATGAAGTTAATGTGAGATTGCAGCAGCTTGTGTGGAATACATGAAGTTAATGTGATATTGCAGCAGCTAGTGTGTACAACATGAAGTTTATGTGAGATTGCAGCAGCTTGTGTGTAATATACGAAGTGTATGTGAGATTGCAGCAGCTAGTGTGTAATATATATGAAGTTAATGTGAGATTGCAGCAGCTAGTGTGGAATACATGAAGTTAATGTGATATTGCAGCAGCTAGTGTGTACAACATGAAGTTTATGTGAGATTGCAGCAGCTTGTGTGTAATATACGAAGTGTATGTGAGATTGCAGCAGCTAGTGTGTAATACATGAAGTTAATGTGAGATTGCAGCAGCTAGTGTGTACTACATGAAGTTAATGTGAGATTGCAGCAGCTAATGTGTAATATATGAAGTTTATGTGAGAATGCAGCAGCTAGTGTGTACTATATGAAGTTTATGTGAGATTGCAGCAGTTAGTGTGTACTATATGAAGTTTATGTGAGATTGCAGCAGCTTTTGTGTAATATATATGAAGTTAATGTGAGATTGCAGCAGTTAGTGTGTAATATATGAAGTTCATGTGATATTGCAGCAGCTAGTGTGTAATACATGAAGTTAATGTGAGATTACAGCAGCTAGTGTGTAATATATGAAGTTAATGTGAGATTGCAGCAGCTTTTGTGTAATATATATGAAGTTAATGTGAGATTGCAGCAGCTAGTGTGTAATATAAGATGTTAATTAACACCGGAGGGGAATGTGATAACGGAAGGGAATGTGGTAACGGAGGGGAATGTGGTAACGGAAGGGAATGTGGTAACGGAGGGGAATGTGGTAACGAATGTCTTAAACTAATACATCGGAAGAGAACTAATTTTTTTAAAAGAAATCAAGCAGAGACCTGGTAAGGTGAGATTGGGGGAAAGGGGAACAACTATCTCTACATCCCGTCTCAGTTGTCTAAGCCAGTGATTACCAACCTTTTTTTTTTTAGACTGCACCCCAAAGGATGTGAAAGTACATCCGCGGGTAACCCTAACGCGTAAGTTAGCGAATAAATGGAACTTATTTGCATAATGGAATGCGATCACCTTTCTAATGCGGTACCTGGTCACGTGGTTTGGTGATGAGTCACGAAGTAAACTGGAGACATTCTTTACAAACTATTGGGTTGTTTGAAATGAAAAAATTGATGTCGCTGCGTGCCCCTGCATGGCCTTTCCCCGCACCCGTTGGAGGAGTACGCGTACCACTGAATTAATTTGTAAGTGATTTCAGCCATGCATTTATGTATGCTATTGTATGCGATCCCTATCCACTAAGCCAGTGGTCGGCAAAGTGTGGCTCCGGAGCCGCATGTGGCTCTTTGGCTCCTTAAGTGCGGCTCTGGCATTTATTTCTAGTTAGTATGCAACTTATTTAGTGTACTACTCAGTGGCGCAACTGGGGAGGGGGGCATTGGGAGCATTCCCCCCCCCCCCCCCGAAATAAAAAAAATTAAAAGATTAGACCAAAATTAGTTTAAAATAATATACAAATATATAAATAATGTGATTTTTTAATACAAGTGATTTTTTTTTGCCCCCCCCCCCTTGAAAGTTTGGTCTACTTGCGTCTCTGGTACTACTTATTTAGTGTAATAAAAGTTTACTAAACAAGCAGATTTGGCTCCCAATTTTTTTTTTATTGTTGTAATGTTCCTATTTGGCTCTTTGGCTGATAAGTTTGCCGACCACTGCACTAAGCTATCCACTGAGCTCATATTTGATAAGGTCGTGATACACACACACAAGCTGGCACGATTATGTCACGTGACAATGGGGACAGGAACCAAATATTCCATTATCCTTCACGCAGTTAACGGTCGCGACGAGTTCAATTAAATTCTTTCAGTCTGGCGTCACACATTCGTGGAGAAATATTCAGTTCGAATGGACATGAAATTACCGTCCGATGAATTCGTCACGCGGCCGACAATTGAGTTATCTTTCTTAGTATTGGGGGATATGAGACAGGGATATGAGACAGGGATATAAGACAGGGATATAAGACAGGGATATGAGACAGGAATATTAGACAGGGATATAAGACAGGGATATGAGACAGGGATATGAGACAGGGATATGAGACGGGGATATAAGACAGGGATATGAGACAGGGATATAAGACAGGGATATGAGACAGTGATATAAGACAGGGATATAAGACAGGGATATGAGACAGGGATATGAGACAGGGATAAGAGACAGCGATATAAGACAGGGATATAAGACAGGAATATTAGACAGGGATATAAGACAGGGATATAAGACAGGGATATAAGACAGGGATATAAGACAGGGATATGAGACAGGGATATGAGACAGCGATATGAGACAGGGATCACCAAGCTGTGGCCAGCGAGCCTAATACACTTTTAGATTTGTAACGATGGGATAAAATATTTGTACAAGTTAGCAATGTACCAAGTATCCACGGAACGCAATGCACCAAGTACACACAGAACGCAATGCACCAAGTACTCACAGAACGCAATGCACCAAGTACTCACAGAACGCAATGTGCCAAGTAATCACAGAACGCAATGCGCCAAGTATCCACGGAACGCAATGCACCAAGTACTCACAGAATGCAATGTGCCAAGTATCCACGGAACGCAATGCACCAAGTACTCACAGAACGCAATGAAAAGCAGATTGAAAGAAGACAGGACAGATTCAAACAATATTTTCCCTAAAACTGGTAAGTTACAATAGTAACGCGTTAAGATGTGTCAGTTTCTTTACAGAAAACTCTGAGACAGAATACAAACTATACCGACCATTAAACAGCAGTTGGTAAAAAAACAAAAAAAAAACTACCAGGTCAAATTTGACCAAGAAGCTAAAAATACCAGGTCAAAATTGACCAAGTAGCAAAACAAATACCCGGTCAATCCTTTACGAGATCCCCGCGCAGCGACCTGTGGGTCACGCTTTGATCTCCTTCTTCCGGTCAAGAGACGGATGATGAATTTCCTGAAGCTCTGTCGGCGGCTCCCTTGTGAGTGACCCTCACTTTTGTTCTTCCGCTCCCGCTGTCGATGGCCGCTCCTGCCAAACAGCGCGTGCCGGCGTTTCCCGCCGACGTCATCTTGGGGTGCATCCGGGACGGCGTTGATTTGGTGCAGGAGCCCGCCCGAGTGGTACCTGAGCCCTCGGGAGGTCAGGATGAGGGTCGGGGCCTGGGAGAGGAAGTTGCCCTCGGTGACGCTGCGTGAGATGCGCCTGGCCTCCTCCATCTCCTCGTCCTCCCGGGGCGGACCCACCCTGGACTTCGTGCTGTGCGACCTCTGGAAACGTGACACCCACGGCCTGGAGGACAGGGTCCCGTCGATAAGGTCCGCCTCGAGGTCGCCCTTTTCGTCCTCGCCCTCACCGGGGGAGACGATGATGTGGTCCTGGTCGGGCGGGGTCCCGGTATTAGCCCCGGACGGGTCGGCTGATGTCATCTGTGATGACTTCCTGTTACTGCTGCAGTCAAGCCTGTCCGCATCCGGTGCTTCTTCCGTGGATTTCCTTTTTTTGCGTTTGCTGCTGACCCTGAAGAAACTCTTGAAGCTGGACATTCGGGACCTGGAGAGTGACGCATTGTCCTGGGGAGACGAGTCGACCGAGTCAATCGAGTGCACTGCTTGGACCACCCTCGCTCTGTTCTGAGCCTGGGGCACTCCAATGTAGAATCGAACTTTGTGCACCGGTGGCTGTTTGTCTTGCATATCTGAAAAACTTAATCGGGAAATACAAAATTTAGATTCGTTGAATGAAACAAAAAAACATTTGAAATTCTGAAACTGTGAATAATAAACCGAATAGTTTAATGTGTGGTACATAATAAAATGTTACGTTTGATTTATTATAATTTATAATACAATGTTACATTTGATTTACTATACTTTATAACACAATGTGGTAAATGTATCCCGTATACTTTTGTAACTGTTAACACCTATGCAGACTATGAAGTACATTCTAATGTACGTATGTGTGTTACAAGTTATTTACCTTAGGCAGATCCGTTGGTATATGTGGTATATTGGGGGGGGGGGGCAAAAAGCATGTGTGATGGTGGGGGATTGTGCTTATTTCTCCCTTTGAATCGACCTCAATCATTTTTATTCTAATGGGTGCTTCTAAATTATTTCTATCTGAATAAACGCGTCATAATAATTGATGTGTTACCCATAATGATTAGAAAACATCATTTGGTTTTAACCCACAGTGGTTGGGGAGGCTTCGTTCACTAATACGGCCCTGTAATTAAAATAATCTAATGTGATGCTGTATCTTCCTCTCCTTTCATGCCATAAAAAAAATAGAGGTCCGTATAAGTAGATGAACCGAAATATAAACTATTTACATCCAAACTATGCTGCTATAAATACTGAGCCATATATAATAAGCTGTCCTCAAGTGCTATGTTTACAGTAAAACTATGAATTACTTCTGCGCTACTTCGGATACAGCGATCATTATTTTCACTGCAAATTTCATTATGGTAAATATCTCTTTATAATTGTGACCATAATCGTATTGACGGCAAAATAAGCAACTTAACCCAAATAAAAGACTTGTATTCCCTCTGCCTTTGCAAATCAGCACCAACCCCTATCGGCAGAGATTAAGTCATGTCTAGAGTTATGTACCTTAACAGAACCGTGGTGATTAGACTCTTGTGTTTACACTCAAATATACCACATATGGGGGGGGGGGGGGGAGGGAACACCACTTTCGGACAAGTGAACTAAACCATACCGCACTACCGCGACCTTTTAACCGTTGGTCAAACTATTAGCATAATGTGGGTGGGCAGTATTATGACGTATCGGGGGAGGGGGGGGGGGCCTGATATAGAATCAACACACAAAAAAAGTTTAGGTACTGGACTACCGGTGCAAAAACATTGCACATATGTTTTCAAATGGACTATTTCAGAAATGGGCCTCATGCTATAGCAAGTATGTTGAGCTGTGGGGGGGGGTGCTAACAGTTTGGGGCCCTTCTGCAGAATTTTATGGGAAGGCCAAATGTCCTGGGGCCCCCTTTGCCCTCTACTAAAATGCATGCAAAGAACTGTGTTGCAACCGTGGTATTCAGTAGACTCTTTAAGTGCTAATGTTAAGTTTTGTGCCATAATTGTTTTGTAGTTTTTCTCATAACTTTATGGAAGTTTGTTTTTTTTTTAAATACCGGGTTGTTTCTGTGTGTTTGTGTGTGTGTGTATTCAGAAGACCTCAACGGGATTTTGGATATCCCTTACCCCTGATTCAGCGATCCATTTACCTATAGGATTACATGAACATTGTACTTAGTTTTTGACTTGGATGAACGATTTGAATATATCACATAGCTGTTTGTGTTATGTATTTATCTGTATGTATTATTAGTGACACGGGGGTGGGCGTAGTTCTATCTCGTAAATGGATACATGTTATCGATATAGCCGGAAGTGTATTGCACAATGAAGTTCAATATAGCGGTGGTAGGTGACGTGCCCAATACACTTCGATATATTGCGGGAGGTGGAGTGCCCAATATAGTTCAATATTGCGGGAGGTGGAGTGCCCAATATAGTTCAATATAGCAGGAGGTGGAGTGCCCAATATAGTTCGATATATTGTGAGGTGGAGTGCCTAATATAGTTCAATATTGCGGGAGGTGGAGTGCCCAATATAGTTCGATATAGCAGGAGGTGTACCGGGTAATGTATTCTCATATATCTGGAGAGTATGTAGTGTAGAAATAGTTAGCTGTCTTAACTGTTTTATGGGGTGGGGTGGGGGGGGGGGTATTTGTAGATTCAGAGTTTATATTTAGACTACAGGATCAGCCACGATAAATAAATTGTTGCTATAGGGTTGTTTGTAAAAAAAAAAAAAAATTAAGACGATTCTTGCATTCGTAACCTTCTGTAACATTACCTGTTGGAATATTATTTATTAAGTGTACAGAGACTATTGTAAAGTATACACTAGTTATGGCTACAATTGTAATGTTAGACCATGTCATGTTGGAACCCCTGAAATGACATTCTGTAATGATTTACATGACATGTTCTGACAAGAGTTTAGTTGATTGTTTTTAAATCGGATTCTATTCTCTGTTAAAGAACAAAAATAAAATGTGAATAAATTCTTACCTGTTCGTTCGCCTTAGTTTGGAAGGATAATCAATTTTCCCCTTCACGTGGTCCAGGTTGCTGATGACGCGCCGTAGTGGAGGGGTGGACCTCACACCGGTGAAGTGACCAGCCCCATTGTCTGGAGCCGTCACGTGATGCGTGACGCTGGTCTCCGCTGTATTTTGACTGGTCAGCATGATCGTTCCGCTGACCGCTCGGGTGGCGTCGGCGACAACGGTGGGCAGAGGTGTTGGCGACGCTCCTGCCCCGTCGGCATTTTCATTCGGCCGCCCCTGGGACGAGGATGATACGACCGCCGCAGCCATCGTGTCCAAGGGAGGGGAGAAAACAAAAATCAACGGGCCAGCGATGACGTAAGCAGATCCGCGTCATCACTCGTCATTTCTGTTTGTGTTTCGGGTGAAAGTTAAATTGCACAGCTGCACACATTATGGGTCCAGCAGTCTCTGCCATGTGGCGGCGAGGTGGGGATGGGGTTTGGCGGTGTCTTCTCATCAAGCGTTTCCCCATTCAGAATAATATTGATGACTCATCAAACTTTTATAAAATAGGTAACTTACCCGGGAGAGGGGGGGCTATGCCAGAAAAATCGCGTAAAGAAATACAGCGTAGTGAAGTCTTAGAAAAAAAATAACACACACGAGTGGTAGGTCAGTCGATGTATCCTTGCGCTGACCTATAACTTCTAGGACCTCTGACTCTGTCATGACATTCACAACACAAACAAGTTTGTCTATACTGACTTATTCAAATGATTTTTTTTTTAGTTATGTGTGTCGTGTCAGTTTTTATTTGTGTTTCGTTTCCTATTTCAATATGATAGATATTTTTTTTTTATTTCTTTAAAAAGTTGGAAGGGGGTGGTGGTGGTGGTGGTGAAACGTTCATTACAAACAACACTACAACGGAAGGGGGCGGGTGGGGTGAAGTAAATGAGCTCAGTAGTGACGCGGACGCACAGACTGTCAACACAAACACACACACACACACACACACACGCTGACATACAGATACCCACCCCGGTACTAAATTTCAACCCGCACACGGTAGATGTAAAAGTACCAGGAGAAAGAAGGAACAATAAAGAGGAATGAAACACGTGTGGGATAAAACTACACGCGTGTTGCGTCCTGTAGTTCGTTGACTTCTTCCCCTTCCACCCCCCCCCCACCCGCAACCCCCCACTTAAAAAAAACACCTTTGACATTCTATACGCATTGTTGGACACGTGGACAAACATGACGTAGGTCAGGGCGAACCGGGGTCGCTATGGTTACGCTTGACTTAATCCTATCTCTACTGTGATGCCAACTTTAAGAATTCTTCTTGTCATTTAAAACAACAACATGCTCACTCTTACTCCAGACGACACCATGTTTCTAAACGATACTATGTTTCTAAACGATACTATGTTTCTAAACGATACTATGTTTCAAAACGATACTATGTTTCTAAACGATACTATATTTCTAAACGATACTATGTTTCAAAACGATACTATGTTTCTAAACGATACTATGTTTCAAAACGATACTATGTTTCTAAACGATACTATGTTTTTAAACGATACTATGTTTCTAAACGATACTATGTTTCTAAACGAAACTATATTTCTAAACGATGCTATGTTTCAAAACGATACTATGTTTCTAAACGATACTATGTTTCAAAACGATACTATGTTTCTAAACGATACTATGTTTCAAAACGATACTATGTTTCTAAACGATACTATGTTTCTAAACGATGCTACGTTGCTTAAAAAAATATAACATGCATAAAAATTATATTTCGAAAAAAAAATTTGAACTATTTGGTGAAGGTATAAATGGCATGCTTTTTTTTTAACTTTGTTCCTCTTGCGTTGTATCTGTATAGGCCTACATGTATTCCTTTAAACGGAATAACAAATGCACACCAAGCAAACAACCCCTGTTTTGATCATTAAATAGTTGAACGAATCAAAAATAACTGCAGGATGTTGTGACCTGTAGTAACTGGGATAGTCAATTGGTGGAAAGCTGGCCTCTACCCATACTCTTAATCGCACCCTACCCTTCGAAACACACACACACACACACACACACAGGGTTGTTAACAATACTCTTAAATTGTATCGTCAATACCAATACCAATACTTCATGAAAATAGTATCGCCAATACCAATACAAATACTCAAGCAAAAATGTATTGCCAAAATCGATACCAATACTATACCAATACTTTTGAGAACAACAAAATACTTTTATTTAAAATATAATGAGTGCAAGTTTTTTCAAAAAAAAAGTAAAAACTATAAAATACAATGTCAAAGCACAATTTTAATGCTAATCACTTCACCGCTTGGCAGCACGTAAGAAGCCCATCATTTCAAAATAAGCATTGCTTAGCCTAGAAAATAAAAGCAAAAAACATGCCAACTCAATGAAAACAGGCGCTCAACTGCAACACTAGCCGTAAGTCCTGTGTTCAGTTGCAGGTATAGTTTCTCAATGCTTGGGTGGACTGCTAATGACAGCATTTCTGCTGGGTTATCTTCAAGATATCTGTCTACTTAATCAGAACTGTCACTATTAAACGATTCGTCCTGGTTCTGCCAACGTGCAGTAAAACAAGCAAAAAAAATAAATCTGTAGATTCATATATCTGTACTGCTGACTGTACTGAAGCTGCACCACCCTGCCGAGTAAGTTGAGTGGGAAATGCACTCAGTGCACTGCAGGCACGCTCTAAGGTTTGTACAACTTCAGCTCTGTGATCCAAGTTGTCTTTGTGGTAGGTGGGTGGTGTTAATATTGGTAGGGTTGACGGCTATAATTACTAGCAGAGATTGAATTTATAGAGATTGCTTTTCAAAAAGGTATTAAAATCGTTATTGTTTTTCTGCAAATAGTGGCAATAGAAAAGTATTGGTATCGAGTATCGAAAATATTTCGTTTAAAATGTATCGGCGATACACAAATCAATACTTGATACAAAAAGGATCGACAATACAGCAACCAATACTAAAAAAGTATCGCCGATACTGTATTGGCCGATACCGATACTTCGATACTAACAACCCTGCACACACACACACATAAGTACAAATAAACTTTAAATTTGTGAACATCTCATTTACAATTAACTCAACCACTAACTGACGAAACTTGTTTATTGTGTATTTTCTATAATTTAAACTGATTTTCTTTAAAAAAAAAAAGGGTGGAAGGGAGCTGTCACTTCCAGCAATGTGAGGACACCTGTTTGACAAAGGAGAGTGTACAAACAAACAAGCCAAATACAAAATTGTTTAAAGTAAAAAAGACTAACAGGAACACACGACATTAAAGATACTTTTTTTTTAACATTTAATCGTCTGATTATGGCGAGAGGAAATGTCATATTTACAGACATTGATAGATAATATAACATAATACACAGTAATAAATATGGAAAGGTAAAAAAAAAACCACTGATGAAAGTTATAAATAGCATATATATATATATATATATATATATATATATATATATATATATATATATAAATATTGATACATAGATTGTAGCCGTGGATTGATGGATGGGTGGGTGGTTACAAAGCCATTCATTAGAACAGGCGAGATTAGCGGATACTTAGACAGACAGGGCCGGACTTACTAATAGCGGGGCCCGATTTAACGGATGCTTGCGAGGCCTTCTCTTCTATTTTTTTTTACAATAACAACTATTACTGTTAATGCTAAATGTAAATTGCGGGGCCCCTGACAGGTGCGGGGCCCAATTGGGAGCAATCGATCAAATCGGCCTAAGGCCGGCCCTGTTGATAGATAATTCGATAGATACTTAGATACATAGATAGATACTTAGATACATAGATAGATACTTAGATAGATACTTAGATATATATACTTAGATAGATACTTAGATAGATAGATACTTAGATAGATACTTAGATAGATACTTAGATAGATACTTAGATAGATACTTAGATACATACTTAGATAGATACTTAGATAGATACTTAGATACATACTTAGATACATACTTAGATACATACTTAGATACATACTTAGATAGATACTTAGATAGATACTTAGATAGATACTTAGATAGATACTTAGATACATACTTAGATAGATACTTAGATATATATACTTAGATAGATACTTAGATAGATACTTAGATACACAGATAGATACATAGCTAGACAATTAGCTAGATACAATTGTTTAGTATTTAAATCTACGCAACTCGCTTAGAGACATAGTACTCGTCTCTGTATTCTCCTACTTTCAATAACCAACCATCGCGTCAAGGGGGGGGGGTAATCATTCAGATGGCAGGAGGGCCTGTCTCTGACACCTGCCAGTGCATGTCAGGGGCACCTGTAGCCAGCCGACCGGTCGGTTTCGTAATCAGATGTCGTCAGATGCAGCAGCTGGTCAGCAGAAATTAACTGAACTCTGACCTTTTAACGTTAATGTAATATCCCATCATCACCTTCTACAGGAGACGTTATTTATATTAATTATAAATACACATATGAAGACCATCTCAGCAGCCAGTAGCTCCGAATTCCAACATTCTAAGAGACAATTATCATCATCATCCCCATCATTATCATCATCATCACCATCATTATCATCATCACCATCATTATCATCATCACCATCATTATCATCATCACCATCATTATCATCATCACCATCATTATCATCATAAGCATCATTATCATCATAAGCATCATTATCATCATCACAATCATTATCATCATAAGCATCATTATCATCATCACAATCATTATCATCATCACCATCATTATCATCATCACCATCATTATCATCATCACCATCATTATCATCATCACCATCATTATCATCATAAGCATCATTATCATCATCACCATCATTATCATCATCACCATCATTATCATCATCACCATCATTATCATCATCACAATCATTATCATCATCACAATCATTATCATCATAAGCATCAGAATCATTCATCCTCATTATCATCATCATCCACACAGTGTACATGAGGCAAGGACATGGTGAGTGGTCGAGGGTTTGATGTGTTTACATTCTTTATCTGTTAGTGGTGGGGACCATGGAGTTTGGCTACCCACCATTTGAATACAAGACAAACAGACAGAAGGACACACTGAGACAGACAGAGAAATAAATAGACAGACAGGCGGGCGAAGTGGTGGACAGACAGACAGACAAAGCGGCGGACATACAAACAAGAGGCAAACAAGCAAGCAGACATACAGACATCTGACAGGGAGGCAGACAGTTAGACAGACAGACAGACAGACAGATAGATAGATAGATAGATAGATAGATAGATAGATAGATAGATAGATAGATAGATAGATAGATAGATAGATAGATAGATATGGTAATGTTGTATCTATGCTGACTAAGGACATTCCAGTTACTGTACAGGTGTCAAGGTCAAGGGCGGGTTGAATGAATGTGCAGCCAACCGAGGAAATAATCCATCTGTTGGAAGAAACAAACTATCCTCATGTTGCTGATGAACGTATACTATACTGTACTAAAGTTGAAAGGATAAGCTTGCGTGAAGTGATAAAATGTCTATCTGTCTCTCTGTGTGTCTGTCTGTCTGTCTATCTGTTCGTCCATCCGTCTGTACGTCTGTCAGTCAGTCTATGAATTTTTTTTCAAACATGAACATTCTCAGTTACTGGTGTAGTCATGCTATGAGTGGTACTGTAAAGGTCAGACATTCAATTTCAAATTTAGATAAAATTAAAACTACACACACTTTATTTGGCACAGATTCGCACCACACAATATATATATATATATATATATATATATATATATATATATATATATATTTTATATATACAATTATATCATTGAGCTGACAATTATTTCCACATCAACACCATAGGCATGCTGTAAATATGATGTGTACTGTAAATGACACAGGGCCATTAAGTAAAGAAAGTCAAGTTTCCCCAAACTGGCAGGTTTTTTTTTTCTCTCCAGTTGTACTCGCCATGCAAAATTATCGTGCGTCTAGCCCGGGGGGTGAGGGGGACAACTTTTTGAATCGCGGGCAACGTTGAGGCTCTTGAACTGACATTCGTCCGGTGGGGGGGGGAGTGAAGACTGTCGGGCATTGTACTGGCCACACAATCCCATATAATAGCCCCCCCTCCCACGGCCGGAAACTTATTAACTAACACTTAGGGGGCTCAGAGTCCGACCTTTGTCGCCCTACACTCTAACGTATGGGGCCCAGTGGATCAGCTGTGCGGTTACCCATTCACCACAGGCCCGTAGCCAGGAATATTGGATTGGGGGGGGGGGCCAAAGACATTTTCGGGGAGGGGGGGGGTAAAGAAATTTTTTTCGGGGGGGGGGGGTGCCGAAGAAATGATCGGGGCGGATCTAGACAACTTTGACGGGGGGGGGGAGGGCAAAACTTTGACCCCGGGGGGCGGGGCGAAACTGTTTTCATTGTTGAAAATTGGTCTTTGAACAAAAAATATTTCGATAATTTAATGATGTCTTACCTAAACTTGCGATAACGGGGGGGGGGGGGCAAATATGGAGGCGCGAAGCTTGCGAACGGAGAGGAGGGGTTTGCGGAGGGGATCTCAGTGAGTCCCCTCCCAAAGAAATTTTTTGCAGTTTCATATCTGGAAATGTGCATTTTAGTACCAATTGTTTAGCTATTAATTAGAAATATATAATTTTAACTACGTTTCAATAATGCATTGCATGTTGCAGTTTTGTTAAAAATAATTTAAACAGTAAAGAGTTTTAATGATAAAAATTTATTGAGGCTGAGCCATTTCTGATTCCTGTTATAAATATATTGACCAATAGTTCTGCTACACAATTGTTACATAATAGATACCTGATTTATATTATTATACTGTTTTTTTAACGTACAACCCGGGAAGAACGACAAAGATGCATGAATAAAGCTTCGCTATTTGTGTGATATTTCTTATAAAATATTGAAAACAAAGAACAGATCTATCAACAACAACAGTCGCAATTATTCAATTAAAAATAAAATTAATTCTGCTAAAAAGTAAATTTGCAAATTAAATAACATCACTCAGAAATCACGGAGTTTGTACTTTATTATTTTATTATACATATGTATAAAAATGAAGTCAGAAGCCAATGTTATTTTATTAACTTATTTAAGTTGCTAGTTGTCCTCAGAAGATATCAATATATAAAACTATTACAAGGTTGCGAACAGAAATTTCGGGCCCCTGGGCTGATATTAATATTTTAAAAAGTTGATTGGCCAGCTCAGTCCGGGTCCCTAAAACTCGCCGGGCCCCTGGGCATTGGCCCCCTGCCCCCCCACTCGTCGGCACTGGTTGCGAACCTATATTATTATACGTTTAAAATTTGCAAACTTCGTGGTTTAGCCAGCCCCGTAGCCAAGGGGGGCACTGGGAGGCCGTGACCCCGCTAGGTGTGGAGTGCCCCCCCCCCACTTAAAAAAGAAGAAAAAGAGGAAAAAATAAAGAAAAAGTAAAGGTGCCCCCTTGCTGGATATTGGTGCCTCCCTGCTTACTTTGACATTACTACGGGCCTGGGTTTAGCACTGAATTTACCTAAAAATGCTTCAGCATTCAGATTGTCTGTTAAATCTTTTTCAAATGCAAGCAGGAAAAGATTGCTTAGACGCTTTTGTAATATTGATCTGCGATATGGGGTGAGCAATGAGCATTCATGTGAGGGTTGAGAAACTGCTCTCACACGCGGCTGTTGAAGCACCAAATGCCAATGCTGCCCAAAATACCCAGAATTGAACTTCAATAAGATTCAATCTTTTATGCCCAAAAATTAGATAAGCTATATATGTAAGTACATGTATATATAAATAGCCTGAATGATTACCAAAATATAAACTTTTAAGTTTTTATTATTATTGATTTATTAAACAAAATGATTGATGTTTTATAGCCGTCATTATTAAAATTTTGTCAAAAACTCAAATCATGCACGGGGGGGCTCAGGTCATGCACGGGGGGGGGCTCAGCCCCCCCCTAGCCCCCCTCTGGCTACGGGCCTGATTCACCAACATGACAGATATTCAAAAAAAAAAACAAATTCATTTGTTATTGAACGCAGGACCATTTCATTCGTAGGCTTTTTATCGCAGGAGGGATCGAATTTAAATAACAGAATCAAAGAATTAATTGGTTTCTAGAATAACATTAGCTTAATTTTTCAAAATATTTTTTTTTTGCAGTAAAAGAATGTTGTGAGAGTTGTATACTTGTATATATTTATAAGACGCTGATACCTAAAGGATAAACGTATAGGTATAATATAGGCGGTATAAGTGTCATATAGGCGGTATAAGTGTCATATAAACGTATAGGTGTCATATAGGCGGTATACGCGTCGGGAATACGAATAAAAAAAAACGGAAATTACGCGCTGTGCGTTCGAATTTCAAGGCATGTTCATATTTCGGTGCAAATTTAGATTAAAAAAATGTTAGGATTCCAAAAAATTCGAGTTGTAGGGCTTTCTGATTTTGACATTTTATGGGGCTATTGGCGCCCCTTTTCTAGTCCGACGCCCTCACCGACCCCACAACCCTCAGTACCGTTCCTACACTACTGCCTTTGGCTTCTCTGCTGATAATAGCTTTATATATATATATATATATATATATATATATATATATATATATATATATATATATATAAATTGTAATTAATATGGAGGAGATGACGGCCATTTCTGGTTACGATGAATGCGTTTATCTGGAAGCTCTAAAATTGATTACGTCAAATACACCAGCACTTGTGAGAACAGCCAAAATGGCCAGCCCACTTGAGTCGTCTTCTTTGTCGATTAAAAAAAACAACCAACAACAGACGAAACAAAATAAGTGTTGAATAAGGATACAAACTCTTTGAAAAAAAAAAACAAGTCATGTGCGAATTGGAATGAGAGTAAAGAGAGGTGGTATAGAAGCAGGAGGAGGAAGAGAAATGAAAGTAAAGAGAGGTGGTATAGAAGCAGGAGGAGGAAGAGAAATGAGAGTAAAGAGAGGAGGTATAGAAGCAGGGGGGGAAGAGAAATGAGAGTAAAGAGAGGTGGTATATAAGCAGGGGGGGGGAAGAGAAATGAGAGTAAAGAGAGGTGGTATAGAAGCAGGAGGGGGGGAAGAGAAATGAGAGTAAAGAGAGGTGGTATAGAAGCAGGAGGGGGGAAAGAGAAATGAGAGTAAAGAGAGGTGGTATAGAAGCAGGGGGGGAGAGAAATGAGAGTAAAGAGAGGTGGTATAGAAGCAGGGGGGGGGGGGAGAGAAATGAGAGTAAAGAGAGGTGGTATAGAAGCAGGAGGGGGGAAAGAGAAATGAGAGTAAAGAGAGGTGGTATAGAAGCAGGAGGGGGGAAAGAGAAATGAGAGTAAAGAGAGGTGGTATAGAAGCAGGGGGAGGAAGAGAAATGAGAGTAAAGAGTTAAGACGGAAGGAGACACCTGGACAAAAGACAGGGGAAATAAGACAGACTTGTTTTTGTGGGGTGGGGTGGGGGGGAGCATTTATCCTGAAGCTCTTTGAAACCAGTGAATGTTTTTTTATTGTTAATTTAATCCGAGCTATGTGGGGAGCTTACTTTAGAAGTACTTGTAAGAGGCAATGAGTTTCAGTACAGTGATATTCTGATTTTGATTTAACTTATATTATATTAGGTAACGAAGGAAAGAAATGTAGGTCCATTCACGTGATTTCGGTCACGTTTCTGCTAGAGCTGTATTAACTAGTCAAACATGCATTTTTATTTTTTTTTCAAGTATAGCTATTGACAACAAAATTGTTGAGGCATAAGTGAAGACGATGTACGTAGATGCCATCAGCAAGATCAATTGAGGGGTGGTGGGCGATGTTGATGGTAAGGTTGGTTGCTTGATGGGTGCAGCGATAGTAACATGTTCGTATCCGTGGATGCCGCATAGTCGCCGCGTGGTCACCGCATAGTCGCCGCATGGTCATTGCATAGTCATCGCACGGTCACCGCATAGTCACCGCATAGTCCACACTATCCGTGTGTAGAGTCTCTTCATTGTATTGATCTATTCCCCCATCCCCCCTTCCCCGTGTTAAATCCATTACGTATGCAGCCACGAACAAAAAAAAATCTTTAAGAGAATACATCACCTCATAAATCTGAGAAACTAGAACTTGTCATTGGTCATGATTTTATGATTCCAGAACTTGTCATTGGTTATTTAATTATTCCAGAATTCGTCACTGGTCATTTAATCAATCCATAATTTGTCATTGGTCATTTAATTATTCCGGAATTTGTCACTGGTCATTTAATCAATCCATAATTTGTCATTGGTCATTTAATTATTCCGGAATTTGTCACTGGTCATTTAATCAATCCATAATTTGTCATTGGTCATTTAATTATTCCGGAATTTGTCACTGATCATTTAATTGTTCCAGAAATTGTCAATGGTCATTTAATTACTCTCGAAACATGCGAATTTCAACACCAATGTTTAAATACACGAATGGCTAATAAAATCGTAAAACTAATTAGTAATCCCCATACGACTAGAAGTTAATTACTAGAACGAATTGCTAAATTACTGGACAGTATCAGGTTTGCCTGCAATCAGTTGACCATGTTTAGTCGTTTGATTTTTCTTCTGTCGGGAATTCCCTTAACAACGAATTCCCACCCACGCCATACAACTTATAAAAATAACATCCGGTTTTAACAACACGCGTGATAAAAAGATTTCTCCTGAACAATAACTAATTTCTCATGACGTCATCGGTTTAAGCGCTGTTGTTGTTATTATTATTATTATGTTAAGCGATTTTTTTTGCGAAAAGAGCATTTTTTTTCACACTTAGATTTTGTTATTAGTTTTCATTTATTTATTTATATTTTTCATAAGTTCTGCCTTTAATGTATTTTGTTGTTGTTGTTGTTGTTGTCGTTGCTGACTGGTACTCATTTTAGTTTATTTGTCATAGAATTCAATCCCGGAAAAAAAAATTTCTCTGTACGTTGATACTTGAAAAAGTAAAATTCAGAATAAAAAAAATGTATATTGTTTGGCGAGAGGAAATGGGAATAACTCAGATAAATGAAATAAACTATGGAGACATTATATTAAGTTTAATTTGTACTTTTGGTTCTATTTTTAGATTACAGAAGTAAAATGAAGACGATCGGTTGGGCAGGAAATTCAATGCGTCACTTTCTGGAGTTTCTTTGATGTCATGAGAGAAATATTACAATGGGCTGTCGGTCGTTGCGTGCTGTGTGACGGGTGATTTGGGGGGAAGCCGTCAAATGTCATGTCATGTGGAGCCACACTACTTCTCTGTCGTTTTACCTCACATGTCATTAAATGTCACGCAAGTTTTAAGATTTAAAAAAACAAATAAAACTACACAATTCTGTAGATTTCTTTTATTTCATTCTTTTTTTTTATATATCTTCGAAATTCCATTTAGTTTGTTTCACATGAAAGTAACTAATTATTTAAACAAATGTATTTGTATTCAAATAAAAAACCAGGTTCAGACAGCACACAACAAATTTAATATATTCAAACACTGGCACATGGTACCGTGACATCTTAAACAGTGTATAAACATAACACCAGAGCAACCGAGGAGATGGGGGGGGGGGGGGCTTGACCCTCGGTCAGCATCCTCTAGCCTTTGTGGGGGGGGGGGGCGGGGCTCAGTCGCTTTCAAAATCAGTTGCTGTTGTCTGTTATTGTTGCTGTTGTCTGTTATTGTTGCTGTTGTCTGTTATTGTTGCTGTTGTCTGTTATTGTTGCTGTTGTCTGTTATTGTTGCTGTTGGTCTGTTATTGTTGCTGTTGTCTGTTATTGTTGCTGTTGTCTGTTATTGTTGCTGTTGTCTGTTATTGTTGCTGTTGGTCTGTTATTGTTGCTGTTGTCTGTTATTGTTGCTGTTGGTCTGTTATTGTTGCTGTTGGTCTGTTATTGTTGCTATTGGTCTGTTATTGTTGCTGTTGGTCTGTTATTGTTGCTGTTGTCTGTTATTGTTGCTGTTGTCTGTGATTGTTGCTGTTGGTCTGTTATTGTTGCTGTTGTCTGTTATTGTTGCTGTTGTCTGTTATTGTTGCTGTTGGTCTGTTATTGTTGCTGTTGTCTGTTATTGTTGCTGTTGTCTGTTATTGTTGCTGTTGTCTGTTAGTGTTGCTGTTGGTCTGTTATTGTTGCTGTTGGTCTGTTATTGTTGCTGTTGGTCTGTTATTGTTGCTGTTGGTCTGTTATTGTTGCTGTTGTCTGTTATTGTTGCTGTTGTCTGTTATTGTTGCTGTTGTCTGTGATTGTTGCTGTTGTCTGTGATTGTTGCTGTTGGTCTGTTATTGTTGCTGTTGTCTGTTATTGTTGCTGTTGTCTGTTATTGTTGCTGTTGGTCTGTTATTGTTGTTGTTGTCTGTTATTGTTGCTGTTGTCTGTTATTGTTGCTGTTGTCTGTTATTGTTGCTGTTGTAGTGATATTTTGTCAGGTGTCCTAGAGTTTCTTTCTGGTAGCGTGAAAATTCTACAGCAGGGGGGCCAGGCATTCTACAGCAGGGGGGCCCGGCCAAATAGCAGGGGGGCCCGGCCCCTCGGGCCCACCGCACGCTACGGGTCTGCTGCGGCCTTGACTAAACCAGTGATATTTGAAGAGAAATCCGCCATGTTTACCGAACGAGGGCCTTAAGGTAAAGCATAAACAAGACGCGAGAAAAATAAAAGAATTTTTAAAACTAACCGTTTTCTAAAATATATTTATATATTTTAATTTTTCAATGCATGCGCGTGTACCTCTGCTTTGACCTACCAGCACGCGGTAATCACGTGCTAGCATAGATCTCGATCTGAAACATGTAGTATTATTGATGCAAGGGAAGTAGCCAATGTATTAGTGCCATTTTGTCATAAACAGGGTTATAACCCTAAATTTGTTGTGAGAATTTTTTTTACTCATTTTTTTTTAATTTTAAAAATAATTCATTAATAGCAAAATTAAATATAGAACCATGCATTGCACTGCAGCAAGATCGTGCAAGCGAAATTTAAAGAAAATATATCACTGAAAAGTGTCCCAAAAATCGATTACAATTTTTTTTCCAAAGAAATAAATAATTAACCAGAAGTTTTGAGTTAAGAAAACGGTTAGAAAAAGTAAAAGTTCCAAGTTCTGAGAGGGAAAGTAAGAGACAACAGACCCAATAAATAAACAAAGAAACATTCCGCAGTGAAAAATCTGGAACAAAAAAAACCAGTTATTTTTAGAAATGACGTAATATCTCATCAGATGGAGAATAAATATTATTGCTTTCAAGTAACTCGTTTAAAATAAAAGAGTTACTTACCTTTTGAGCGAATTAGATCTACTGCGTACCAATGTGTTGCGCACAGACATTTTCAGATACTCCAGAAAGTCTAGAATTGCCCACACAAAATTTGATTGTTACAGATCTAAATACGTTACTTTCATATACTTGATTTATTCATTTTTTAAATCTCTGTAGAGTTTCAGTATTAAGTATCCTAATAACGGCGTGATCTGTTTACGAATTTGCAATGAACGCTTTTTTATTTTATTTAAAATAAATACTTAAATAACAACTTCCAATGTTTTCAAGAGAATCAGTTATGAACAACACTTTTCCATTGTGAGCACTACAATTGTAAACACTGAAACTGTTATGAAAGCGGTCAGTGTGTAGACAGACGTGCCATTCTTAAACACTGAAGGTTAACAACGCTGTTTTGCAAATACACATTAGTCAAACACTCATACAATAACTGACATTGATAACCGTGATTTCTTTTTACTAAATTTGTAAATCTCAATTTCAAAAATATAATGCTTAGCAAAAGAACTATAATAATAATACTGATAAATATTATGCTTATTAATTTGAATACGTTTTAGACATTTAAACTATAAAAATAGCTTGGAGCTTACTAGCCAGTGTTGGCGGTGTTTATCTGGCATTTGCAGCAACTTGAACTCACTACCGGGTTAACGTGCTTGTTGGACGGGTTCAACGTATTATATCATTTAAAAACAAAAATGACCATGAAACCTACAGATAAAAATGTGTACACTTCATTTCACAAAGTTTTGGCAGTTTTTATTAAAAACATCTGGCAACATTGTAGCGTGTAGTACGAGAATGGCAGAAGTTTATACTGCACGGCGACGTGAAACTCATTTGTCCACCAAAAGTGCTGGTATACAATCCACCGGCTGTGACCGTGACCTTAGCACAAACATTACAAATACTTTAGTTAATAATTCATAACGCGCCTTACAAGCAAAACGTGCATGTGATGTGATGATTGTGTATTCTGACCTATATCCTTCTTACACGTTTAGTAAACATCCGCTGAGGAAATGTTTACGATTGGTCATAAACAAAAATTAATTGCACCAAACTTTTGAAAATAACAGAATTATCATTATTATTTTTTTTAATTAACTTCAGAATTTTTATTTTTTAAAAGTGAAATTTCTAAACATCGCACCAATATTTCTTTACGCATACACATTAATAATAGGATAATTTTAATCTTTTATCCGCTACAACTTCGTTGTTACCTTATGTTAATACGCTTTAGGATTAAGGTTAGCAATATATCAATATTTAATTTTAATCCACTAAATGTTTACGTGTACATTGAACTCATTATATGTTAATGTTAACAGTGTATGCCCTTGATTCACTAATTACGAAATTTACTTCCAATCCACTATATGAAATATGCACAAAACGCACGAGAAAACACAACGCGAGATTTCACCAGGTTAACGGTCAGTACAATCTAAATAACGCGGATTAACCTAATCTAATCTGGATCTTAGGGCTGTGTTGCACGGTGTTTTAACTATGATATCGGTTATATATATGTAGAACAACTTTGTGCAATGTGTAATTAATTATACGATGTTCAATGTAGGGTATCAGTCATATATTATAGCGTCCGTCTTGTACAACTTAATACACGGGTGGGGGGATGCTATGTTCGAGACTGAAAATACTATTCCACGGGTGTTCCCCCTTCCACCAACTCTTTCAATGTCCAAGGTCAATGACGCCCGTAAGATTTATGATAGAATTGTTCTATTCCTAATTGAAAATTCCCGGCTTCGTTGTTGTCTTAAAACACTCAATTTGCTGTAGGCAGCAGCTGATAGCAGTTGTAAAACTTTGACACTGACTTGCTCAGAATTTATGACCGCTCTATTAGCAAACAGCACAATAAACAAAACCATTATAAAACAATTATACAACATACTTAATCGACAAAACGTTTCTCTTTTAAAGATGTCCGATATTTTATGTCAAGTTAATTCTTTTTTATATGCTTTTAATTAGGTTTTAATCCCAAATGAAACCTCTGATAACACTTCATGCGTTGTAACGATGCACACCAATAATAGTACACAATGTAACATGCTAGTCGAATTCGGCAAAACATTATAACAAACTGGCACTATTTAAATACACCGCATTTTAGGAAATTGCACATTTCTGAAGAAAACTGGCAACATTGTTACTTAAAAGTCCTGTAGTCACCAACAAAACCAATTTTTTTTTTCATTTTACGTTTTCAGTGTCGTATAATATTTCTTTACGACCATGCCAAAAATTCACAAAGGGCTTGATTAATTTCCTTTTCAACCTTTTCCGCCTTCAGGTCTGGCTATCACGTGACCCGTCAACACGCAATGGCGGTTCCCCTTTTCTTGTTTTCTCCTTTTTTTTTTATTTTAACTGGTCAAACAGCGGTGTTTCCGAAGTGAAACATTTAGCACAAGATAAATTAGGGCGGGTTCCGCCAGAAGTTCGCAAGGGGCAAAGTCAAAATTTCAACATTCGTGACCTAATCGTCTTCGTCTGCTATTTTTCTTTTTTTTTTTTCTTTTTTATAACCGGTTGCTATTTTTTGCCCCGTTGTCACCAAGATCGGACAGGCCAAGGTTTCAAGACCAAATACAATCAACAGTTTCGAGAATTTTCTGTTTGTAAACTTCCGAGATGGGAGATAACTGTGAAGGAGTACAAGAGTTGGGGGTATGGGAGAGGGGAAAAAAAAAAGAAAGACAATGTTGAAAGGAAGTGACGAAATAGATTTCTGAATGTAGGATTGAGAGACAATTGTGTGATTGGAGGGCTGGAGGGCTGTTATATGAGTGATTGAATAGAAGACTGGTTATGACTGTGTGGTTAAAGAACTGGTGTGTGATTGTGTGGTTAAAGAACTGGCGTGTGTGATTGTGTGGTTAAAGAACTGGTGTGTGATTGTGTGATTAAAGAACTGGTGTGTGATTGTGTGATTAAAGAACTGGTGTGTGATTGTGTGGTTGAAGAATTGGCGTGTGGTTAAAGAACTGGTGTGTGATTGTGTGGTTGAAGAATTGGCGTGTGGTTAAAGAACTGGTGTGTGATTGTGTGGTTGAAGAATTGGCGTGTGGTTAAAGAACTGGCCCTTGATTGCAGGGACGGCTTTAGGCCGATTTTATCTATCGCTCCAAATTGGGCCCCGCGCATGGCAGGGGTCCCGCCATTTACATTTGGTTATATTAATAGTATTTGATATTGCAAAAAATTAGAAGAGGGTCATCGAAAGCATACGTTAAATTGGTCCCCACAATTCGTAAGCCCGGCTCTGCTTGATTGGGTTTTTGAAGTTGTATGAATGTGTGAGCGAAATATTGATGTATGGCTGAAGAAGCTGGTACTTGAAAGATGTGGGCATGATTCAGATATGAAATGTATGAAATTATGAAATAATGATATGTAAAAAAATAAGGTTTCTGGCAGGATGTGAATATATTATTGATATATTGAATGTATGAACGTATGAAATAATGATATGTAAAAAAATAAGGTTTCTGGCAGGATGTGAATATATTATTGATATATTGAATGTATGAACGTATGAAATAATGATATGTAAATATGAGGTTTCTGGCAGGATGTGAATATATTATTGAGATATTGAATGTATGAACGTATGAAATAATGATATGTAAATATGAGGTTTCTGGCAGGATGTGAATATATTATTGAGATATTGAATGTATGAACGTATGAAATAATGATATGTAAATATGAGGTTTCTGGCAGGATGTGAATATATTATTGAGATATTGAATGTATGAACGTATGAAATAATGATATGTAAATATGAGGTTTCTGGCAGGATGTGAATATATTATTGAGATATTGAATGTATGAACGTATGAAATAATGATATGTAAATATGAGGTTTCTGGCAGGATGTGAATATATTATTGAGATACTGAATGTATGAACGTATGAAATAATGATATGTAAATATGAGGTTGCTGGCTGGATGTGAATATATTTATATATAAATAAAATAAAGGAAAACAAAAAAAAACAACAACTGGTTGCTTAAATGATGATTTCCTGGGGGTCATGGACAGAGGCGGATTTAACTGTGGGCGTACAGGGCGCTCGCCAGCTTTCATGAATCGTGAGGGCGTCGGGGCCCGCAAAGAACAACTTCATACTCGAAAAACCCGCTCCTTTTTTATGTCACCCATTTAGATAAAAGCCTACTATTTACATCTGCGCCTGGGGGCCCAAGGTCAGCTTAAGGGTCCTAACGTTGCAGAGTTTTAGAGAAGTAGAGTCGGATTTAATAAGATTGAGTCCTTGAAGGGCGCCGCTCGGAAGTGGGATGTTCTTGGGGGATGGGGGCAGGGCCGCCGAGAGGGGGCAGGGGGCAAATGCCCAGGGGCCCGGCGAGTTTTTTTTAGGGGCTCGGGCTGAGCTGGCCAATCAACTTTTGAAAATATTATTAGAACGGGGGGCCCATGACAGCCTTGCCCAGGGGCCCGAAATTTCTGTCGGTGGGCCTGGAAGAGGGCGTCTAGTTTGCTTAAGTTAAGTAAAAACGAAACTAATAATTAATTAAATTTGTTTCACAAACTAAACGCATAATTTAAAAAAAAAACATATTAAGTGCATGAAATAAAAAAACAACTTATTGCGGAGATATAAAGGAAAATACAACAAAGTTAAAAGTTGTACCACTTTTCTTTTTTTTAGAAACGAATAAATTATAAAAAGAATTTTATTTCACGTCTATAAGAGTGATGTGTTCTCGGTGAAATGTTGAAATCTTTGAAAACATTAACTGGAACATTTTAAACGAACGTTAATGAGTGACAAAAATATGTTGGAAAGTGTGTGCATGGGTGTGTTAAGGAGAAATTGTATGTGTGTGTTTATGGGGGGGGGGGGGAGGAATGTGTGGAGACAGATTAGACGGAAGTTATAGCTTGTATGTTTTTAATTTCTGTTTAGAAAATCAGTGTATCCGTACAGCGACAGCACTACATTAACCTGCCGGGTTGAGACCGATTGTAATACAATTATATAGTAGAGCTACAAGTACTCCAAAATTAATAGAATTGGCATTAAACATTAATGGAAAATATATTTAGGCCTAAATAATAGAGATTTGGGCTCTGCGTTAAATTGAAAGTAAAGAATTTATACAACAGTATTCCAGTTTAAAATACAATCATGAAAAAATCGGATATGCCCGAAACCAAAACATAACCAAGCCTACCGATCAAGCCTATGCAAAGGTTTTGCAGGGTACAGTTAGTAAAATATGTATTGAAGATTAAATAAATTAACAATACAGTATTCCAAAATGAATAAAAACAAAACGTCGGAGAGATGATATACAGGCACATGTGCACACAAGTAAAAGACAAAAGGTGTAATGCACTTTCAAGACGAGAAACGTGTGCATCAAATTAATTTCAATCGCCTGCCACTATTGACCTAAATAGCCGGAAATGACCACCACCATTTATCTGTCTGACAGGACGAATTAACCAAGATATAAATAGACCAGCGGCATGCGTGTGGTTGCTGATTTCATTTGGATAAAAATTTGAAAAAAAAACGTGAATCACGTGATGATGGACGTATCCGGGGTGGATTGACAAGCTAGACTCACCTTTTGCCAAAAGGTGCCTCCCAGTAAAAAAAAAAAAGTTAAATCTGATAAAATAGGGGTCCCTACATGGCTCTTGTCTAGGGCCCACAAGTATTGTTAACAGTCTGCCTAGGGCAATCAAGTATTGTTAACAGTCTGCCTAGGGCAATCAAGTATTTTTAACAGTCTGCCTAGGGCAATCAAAATCCTAAGAATAGCTCATCATAAATCGCAATGGCAGCACAAAGAATGCAATGATAAAAAAAACTCACAATAAAAATTATGAAAGTAATACATTGATGCTGCATTGTTTCGTTTAGGGGGTATGGGGCAGCATTTTTATACGTATCATTACTGTTTGATTCATGGCCGTGTATTAATAAGCGGGTCTATAAGTGGCTTATAAAAAAAAAAGTAAAGTAAAGTTTCCTTAGCCCTAACGGGCCATTGGGGCTGATGAAGTGTAGAATTCATCTGTTTCTATAACCTCGGCATATGAAGGGATTGTGTGGTTAGCACAACGCCCAGCCGCCTTTACT
>JAGDYQ010000062.1:4501218-4566466 GCA_021962125.1 Bulinus truncatus
ACATACAGCTTTAAATGGGTACCTGACTTTAAGTTGGGGAAGTAAAGGCGGCTGGGCGTTGTGCTAACCACACAATCCCTTCATATGCCGAGGTTATAGAAACAGATGAATTCTACACCTCATCAGCCCCAATGGGAGCTTTACTTTACTTTTTTTTTATAAACCACTTATAGACCCGCTTATTAATACACGGCCATGAATCAAACAGTACTAATGCGTATAAAAATGCTGCCCATACCCCCTAAAGGAAACAATGCAGCATCAATGTATTACTTTCATTATTTTTATTGTGAGTTTTTTTATCATTGCATTTTTTGTGCTGTCATTGCGATTTATGATGAGCTATTCTTAGGATTTTGATGGCCCTAGACAGACTGTTAACAATACTTGATTGCCCTAGGCAGGCTGTTAAAAATACTTGATTGCCCTAGGCAGACAGTTAACAATACTTGATTGCCCTAGGCAGACTGTTGACAATACTTGAGGGCCCTAGACAGACTGTTAGAAATACTTGATTTCCCTAGGCAGACTGTTAACAATACTTGACTGCCCTAGACAGACTGTTAAAAATACTTGATTGCCCCAGGCAGACTGTTAAAAATACTTGATTGCCCCAGGCAGACTGTTAAAATACTTGATTGCCCCAGGCAGACTGTTAAAAATACTTGATTGCCCTAGGCAGACTGTTAAAAATACTTGATTGCCCTAGGCAGACTGTTAAAAATACTTGTGGGCCCTAGATAAGAGCCATGTAGGGACCCCTATTTTATCAGATTTAATTGTTTTTTTTTTACTGGGAGGCACCTTTTGGCAAAAGGTGAGTCTAGCTTGTCAATCCACCCCGGATACGTCCATCATCACGTGATTCACGTTTTTTTTAAAAATTTTTATCCAAATGAAAGCAGCAACCACACGCATGCCGCTGGTCTATTTATATCTTGGTTAATTCGTCCTGTCAGACAGATAAATGGTGGTGGTCATTTCCGGTTATTTAGGTCAATAGTGGCAGGCGATTGAAATTAATTTGATGCACACGTTTCTCGTCTTGAAAGTGCATTACACCTTTTGTCTTTTACTTGTGTGCACATGTGCCTGTATATCATCTCTCCGACGTGTTGTTTTTATTCATTCTGGAATACTGTATTGTTAATTTATTTAATCTTCAATACATATTTTACTAGCTGTACCCTGCAAAACCTTTGCATAGGCTTGATCGGTAGGCTTGGTTATTTTTTGGTTTCGGGCATATCCGATTTTTTCATGACTGTATTTTAGACTGGAATACTGTTGTATAAATTCTTTACTTTCAATTTAACGCAGAGCCAGAATCTCTATTATTTAGACCTATATATATTTTCCATTAATGTTTAATGCCAATTCTATTAATTTTGGAGTAGGCCTACTTGTAGCTCTACTATATAATTGTGTTACAACCGGTCTCAACCAGGCAGTTTAATGTAGTGCTGTCGTTGTACGGATAGGCCTACACTGAGTTTCTAAACAGAAACTAAAAACATACCATCTATAACTTCCGTCTAATCTGTCTCCACACATTCCTCCCTTTCCCCCCATAAACACACACATGCGATCTCCCCCCACACTCATCATGCACACACTTTCCAACATATTTTTTCACTCATTAACGTCCGTTTAAAATGTTCCAGTTAATGTTTTGTAAAGATTTCAACATTTCACCGAGAACACATCGCTCTTAGTGACGTAAAATAAAATTCTTTTCATAATTTATTCGTTTCTATAAAAAGGAAAGTGGTACAACTTTTAACTTTGTTGTATTTACTAGGGGTGTGCCGGATCCGTTTTTTCCAACCGGATCCGGATTTTCTTATGTGAAATCCGCCGGATCCGGTACCGGATCCGGATTATGATTCCGGATTTTGGTACTTTGCAGATACCGGTAAATCTGAGGGGTTGGATGCCTTCTGAACAGTTGGCCTAAATGGTTAAATGACATTGGCTGATTAGAAGTTGGAAGTGAAGAACTATTGTGGTGCACTAATTGTTTTGAATCTGAGGAGAAAGTCAGACTCATCATCTGAGTTCATCTCGTCTTGTCATTTGCTCATTGGATGATGGATGCTTATTGCTTATTGTTATTGTTCAAATGTTCATAGTTTATGATGTGTATTGTAATGGATAATTAATTGAAAAAAACAAATAACAAGATTGAATGGAATTGAGATTTGAGAACAATAATTCTGTATTTCTGTACATTACAAGTTTGAAAATTGAAATACAAATTTTAATGAATTCAATTGGCATTTGACAAAGCCATTATTCAAGCCTAAAGAAGTAAGGATAACTAACTAATGACTATTAGTTTGTTAACGGTGTTAAGTTACTCCATGTCCACAGCCAAATAATGTACACATTCTAGTGATGCCACAAAATCACAGCTGACCGCCGCGGGCCGCGGCTACGTCATACCGCCGTTTAAACCAGGCTTGCGGAGCCGCCAAATTTTTTTCCGGCTCCGGCTCCCACAAATTTGACGGCTCCCTATTAAGATAGTATCACACAAGACAAAAATGTTTGTAATTGCGCCACGCAAACATGACGCTGATAAAAAGTTATGCAAATTTTGTCGCGTTCACCCCCATAGCAGGCCCGTAGCTTGCGGGGGGGGGGGCAGGGGGGCCAGGGCCCCATGCGTTTTGTCTGGCCCCCTCTGCTTATTTGTTCTACTTAGTAAAATGTAGCGTGAAAATTCTACAGCAGGGGCCAGGTATTCTACAACAGGGGCCAGGCAATAGCAGGGGGGCAGGTAATACATTTTACTAAGTAGAGCAAATAAGCAGAGGGGGACAGACAAAACGCAAGGGGGGGAGGGCTAAGCCCTCCCCCTAGCCCCCACGCACGCTACGGGCCTGATTCGCGGTCAAATAATAATACGAAATGACGCGTTCTATTTGGCGTCTTAGTAAAAATTTATTTTAAATGATTGATACAATTATTCTATGAAATAAAACTGTTTTAACTTTATATATAACAAAATAACATGCCGTTAAAAAAATTTCGGAGGGTAAACAAGATTTAAAACGAACACAAAACGATTCCCCATTAAAGATTTCTTGTGGTGATGTGCGTGGACGCTATCATTTTAACGCTGTTACTGTTGTGGCGTTCGTAAAAATAACAACATTTCAAATTGTAGGAGGCAAACAATCAAACAAATTTGGACTTTTAAAGCTAAAAAAAAAAATTCTGCTGTAAAAAAAAAGCATTTGGGAGCCGTGGAGCCGCCATATTTTTTCGGCTCCGGCTCCAGCAAAAGTAGCGGCTCCCTGCTCCTCGGCTCCGGCTTCGCAAGCCTGGTTTAAACCAAAGAGCACAGATCATAACGCAAGCGAGAATCGCCGAAGATGGCTTGGTGACAGAGATCACCAAAGACCTTTAAATTTATACTAGACCGCTAACGTAATGTTAATTTTTACTCAAAAATGATACGCATTTTTAACAATTGAGTGAAGATAATATAAATCAAAATATGAATTAAAATTACGGTAAATTTTTTTAAAGCATATTTGACTTTTAACTCCCAGTTTAAATAGAATTATAATAACCTTTATTATAAAATAGAATTATAAAATAAAAAAAATTGGGAAGGAATTGCTTTTAATGGAAGACGTTACGTTAGGGTTAGGGTTAGATTACCAACTCAGTGACTTGTTATATTAATTAGTGTTAGAGAATTAGTGTTTCTTCAAGGAAATTTCAGAATGGAAAAATTTTCTATTTTTCATTTTACAATATTTAATATTCATATTTGAACTATTTTTTCAAAAGGAAATCTCGTGGGTGATGCATTTTAATTTAATAACAAAGAAGACATCTTTTCCATCTCTTAGAGAAATCTAAATAACTTAAATGTTGAATTTATCAAAAACCATTCATTTCTGTTATTTATTTTGTGGCGGGCTGGCGGTCAGGCGCTTGGGCAGTATAGTTGCTTATAATTTCTGTTAAAACGTCATTGGTGATTGCGGTTAAGATGACGTCACGAATAATAATTACTCATCCCCGCACTATCATGTATGGGATTGGGCCGATTGGCCACTATTAGCGGTGCTGACTCTATGTTCAAATCATTAAACAAGCTCAACGCTCGAAACAATCGATTAATGTATCGTGATCGTGTAGAATTCGGGAAAGAGAATTACTTTTATTTCAGATTATGGTCCGTGAGTCACAAAATCTGGCGAATTCAGAAATCCGGTATTTTCCGGATTCCGGAATCCGGTTATTCCGGATACATGGAAATCCGGCAGAACCGGGTTTTACCGGATAGTGCAAAATCCGGCGGAACCGGATTCAAAACCGGATTCCGGCACACCCCTAGTATTTACCTTTATAGCATCGCAATAAGTTGTTTTTTTATTTCATACACTTAATATGTTTTTTTTTAATTAACTCGAAAGGCATGCGTTTAGTTTGTGAAACAAATTTAATTAATTATTTGTTTCGTTTTTCTTAACTTAGGCAAACTAAACGCCCCCATCCAGGCCCACCGACAGAAATTTCGGGCCCCTGGGCAGGGCTGTCACGGACCCCCCTTTCTGATAATAATATTTTCAAAAGTTGATTGGCCAGCTCAGCCCGGGCCCCTAAAAAACTCGCCGGGCCCCTGGGAATTTGCCCCCCTGCCCCCCTCTCGGCGGCCCTGCCCCTCTCCCCCAAGAACATCCCACTTCCGAGCGGCGCCCTTCAAGGACTCAATCTTATCAAATCCGACTCTACTTCTCTAAAACTCTGCAGCGTTAGGGCCAGGCTTGCGGAGCCGGAGCCGGAGCCGGAGCCGAGGAGCCGGGAGCCGCTACTTTTTGCTGGAGCCGGAGCCGGAGCCGAAAAAATCTGGCGGCTCCACGGCTCCCAAATGCTTTTTTTTTTACAGCAGAATTTTTTTTTTAGCTTTAAAATTACAAATTTGTTTGATTGTTTGCCTCCTACAATTTGTAATAGACTAAAAACAAAATGGTAGCTTTCTGTATTTAACAATTTTATTATAAACAGAATTTGCCCCCCTGCCCCCCTCTCGGCGGCCCTGCCCCTCTCCCCCAAGAACATCCCACTTCCGAGCGGCGCCCTTCAAGGACTCAATCTTATCAAATCCGACTCTACTTCTCTAAAACTCTGCAGCGTTAGGGCCAGGCTTGCGGAGCCGGAGCCGGAGCCGAGGAGCCGGGAGCCGCTACTTTTTGCTGGAGCCGGAGCCGGAGCCGAAAAAATCTGGCGGCTCCACGGCTCCCAAATGCTTTTTTTTTTACAGCAGAATTTTTTTTTTAGCTTTAAAATTACAAATTTGTTTGATTGTTTGCCTCCTACAATTTGTAATAGACTAAAAACAAAATGGTAGCTTTCTGTATTTAACAATTTTATTATAAACAGAATATCTGAAACAGAGCAGATACATTTATAAGGCT
Organism: Bulinus truncatus; assembly: GCA_021962125.1. Lineage (NCBI taxonomy): Eukaryota > Metazoa > Mollusca > Gastropoda > Planorbidae > Bulinus > Bulinus truncatus. Next base: position 4,506,657 of record JAGDYQ010000062.1, read on the forward strand.
GTGGCTATTCGGACCCGGGTCCCAATAAAATTCGATTGTTATTCGGACCCATGGCAAATATGCACTAAGCTTAGCTATATTTAAACTTTATTAGACGGAACCCGAAAAAATAATAATACAGAGTCCGCTTAGTGAAACCCTAGACACTGAGTAACGATTAAATCATACAATTCAAACAATTATAAAAAAATAAACAAAAAACAATAATAAAGTTTATGTATAGCTAAGCTAAGTGCATATTTGCCACGGGTCCGAATAACAATCGGAGTTTATTGGAACGGGGTCCGAATAAAAATCGGAGTTTATTGGTACCCGGGTCCAGGCCCGTAGCCAGAGGGGGCTAGAGGGCTGACCCCCCCCCCCGTTCATGACCTGAGTCCCCCTCCCCCCCCCGTGCATGATTTGAGCTTTTTGACAAAATTTTAATAATAACGGCTATAAAACATCAATCATTCTGTTCAATTTTGTTTTAGGGGCCCGGACTGAGCTGGCCAATCAACTTTTGAAAATATTAATATCAGCACGGGGGCCCGTTTCACCCCTGCCCAGGGACCCGAAATGTCTGTCGGTGGGCCCTTTTCGTAACCTTGTAATAGTTTTATATATTGATATCTTCTGAGGACAACTAGCAACTTATTTAAGTTAATAAAATAATATTGACTTCTGACTTCACTTTTATACATATGTATAATAAAATAATAAAGTACAAACTCCGTGATTTCTGAGTGATGTTATTTATTTTGCAAATTTACTTTTTAGCAGAATTAATTTTATTTTAAATTGAATAATTGCGACTGGTCATTTGTTGTTGATAGATCTGTTCTTTGTTTTCAATATTTTATAAGAAATATCACACAAATAGCTAAGCTATATTCGTGCATCTTTGTCGTTCTTCCCGGGTTGTACGTTTAACCAACAGTATAATGATATAAATCAGGTATCTATTATGTAACAATTGTGTAGCAGAACAAATGGTCAATATATTTATAACAGGAATCAGAAATTGCTCAGCCTCAATAAATTTTTGTCATTAAAACTCTTTACTATTTAAATTATTTTTAACAAAACTGCAACATGCATGCACTATTGAAACGTAGTTAAAATTATATATTTCTAATTAATAGCTAAACAATCGGTACTAAAATGCACCATTCCAGATATGGAACTGCAAAAAAATTTCTTGGGGAAGGGACTCACTGAGGTCCCCTCCCAAAACCCCTCCTCGCCGTTCGCAAGCTTTCGGCGCTTCGCACCTCCATCTTCGCCCCCCCCCAAACATTTCTTCTACCCCACCAGGGGCGGAATTATGGGGAGAGGCCGGGGGGCATATCCCCCCACCTCCGGTTATCGCAAGTTTAGGTAATGCATCATTAAATTATCGAAATATTTTTTGTTCAAAGACCAATTTTCAACACTGAAAACAGTTTCGCCCCGCCCCCCGGGGGTCAAAGTTTTGCCCCCCCCCCGTCAAAGTTGTCTAGATCCGCCGCTGTACCCCAGAATCAGTTCTTCGGCACGCCCCCCCCCCCGGCCGAAAAAAATTCCCCCCCCCAATGCAATAATCCTGGCTACGGGCCTGCCCGGGTCCGAATAGTCACTTCGAATTAATCAATAATAAATATAAATACTGAAGTCTTTAAAATATTTTAAATAATGTATCATTTTACTATTTGCTAATTTGATCATTGAAATAACTTTTTATTACTTTTGAAAATGGCGACTAGAGAAACCTCGATGGAAAATAATGATATAATTCTGGATGCACTGAAATGGTTTGTTTTTAGTAAAACCGACAATGGACAATGCGTATATTTTTCAAGTTCCTGACTCTGGGGGTGAACGCGGCAAAATTTGCATAACTTTTTATCAGCGGGATGTTAGCGTGGAGCAATTACACAATTTTTTGTCTCGTGTGATACTATCTTAATAGGGAGCCGGAGCCGGAGCCGTCAAAATTTGTGGGAGCCGGAGCCGAAAAAAAATATGGCGGCTCCGCAAGCCTGGTTAGGGCCCTTAAGCTGACCTTGGGCCCCCAGGCGCAGATGTAAATAGTAGGCTTTTAACTAAATGGGTGACATAAAAAAAGGAGCCGGTTTTTCGAGTGTGAAGTCGTTCTTTGCGGGCCCCGACCCACCTCACGATTCGTGAAAGCTGGCGAGCGCCCTGTACGCCCACCGTTAAATCCGCCCCTGTCCATGACCCCCCACCCCCCCCAGGAAATCATCATTTCAGCAGCCAGTTGTTTTTTTTTTTGTTTTGTTTTCCTTCATTTTATTTGTATATAACATCCTGCCACAAATTTCATGCGTACATATCATTATTTCATACGTTCATACATTCAATATCTCAATAATCTATTCACATCCTGCCACAAACCTCATGCTTACATATCATTATTTCATACGTTCATACATTCAATATCTCAATAATATATTCACATCCTGCCAGAAATCTCATTTTTACATAACATTATTTCATACGTTCATACGTTTCATACCTCAATCATGTCCACATCTTTCAAGTACACATTAATTCACTTGTCATTCAATCACAAAAACATACCCAGCTTCTTCAGCCATACATCAGTAATTCGCTCACACATTCATACAACTTCAAAAGCTTCAAATACCCAATCAAGCAGGGCCGGGCTTACGAATTGCGGGGCCCAATTTAACGGATGCTTTCGAGGACTCTCTTACAATTTTTTTTACAATGACAACTAATACTATTAATGCTAAATGTAAATTGCGGGGCCCCTGCTAGGCGCGGGGCCCAATTCTGAGCAATAGGTAAAATCGGCCTAAAACCGGCCCTGCAATCAAGGGCCAGTTCTTTAATCACACACCAGTACTTTAACCACGCAATCACACACCAGTACTTTAACCACGCAATCACACACCAGTACTTTAACCACACAATCACACACCAGTTCTTTAACCACACAATCACACACCAGTTCTTTAACCACACAATCACACACCAGTTCTTTAACCACACAATCACACACCAGTTCTTTAACCACACAATCATAACCAGTCTTCTATTCAATCACTCAAATACCAGCCCTCCAATCACACAATTGTCTCTCAATCCTACATTCAGAAATCTATTTCGTCACTTCCGTTCAACATTGTGTCTTTCAACCTCCTTGGTCTTTCTTTCCCGCCCCCCCCCTCTCCCATACCCCCAACTCTTGTACTCCTTCACAGTTATCTCCCATCTCGGAAGTTTACAAACAGAAAATTCTCGAAACTGTTGATTGTGTTTGGTCTTGAAACCTTGGCCTGTCCGGTCTCGCTGACAACGGGGCAAAAAATAGCAACCGGTTATAAAAAAGGACAAAAAAAAAAATAGCAGACGAAGACGATTAGGTCACGAATGTTGAAATTTTGACTTTGCCCCTTGCGAACTTCTGGCGGAACCCGCCCTAATTTATCTTGTGCTAAATGTTTCACTTCGGAAACACCGCTGTTTGACCAGTTAAAATAAAAAAAAAGGAGAAAACAAGAAAAGGGGAACCGCCATTGCGTGTTGACGGGTCACGTGATAGCCAGACCTGAAGGCGGAAAAAGGTTGAAAAGGAAATTAATCATGCCCTTTGTGAATTTTTCTTTTTTTTTTGGCATGGTCGTAAAGAAATATTATACGATACTGAAAACGTAAAATAAAAAAAAAAATGGTTTTGTTGGTGACTACAGGACTTTAAGTAACAATGTTGCCAGTTTTCTTCAGAAATGTGCAATTTCCTAAAATGCGGTGTATTTAAATAGTGCCAGTTTGTTATAATGTTTTGCCGTATTCGACTAGCATGACACATTGTGTACTATTATTGGTGTGCATCGTTAAAACGCATGAAGTGTTATCAGAAGTTTCATTTGGGATTAAAACCTAATTAAAAGTATCTAAAAAAAAAGAATTAACTTGACATTAAAATATCGGACATCTTTAAAATAGAAAAGTATAGTCGCTTAGGTATGTTGTATAATTGTTTTATAATGGTTTTGTTTATTGTGCTGTTTGCTAATAGGGCGGTCATAAATTCTGAACAAGTGAGTGTCAAAGTTTTACAACTGCTATCAGCTGCTGCCTACAGCAAATTGATGTGTTTTATTTTAAGACAACAACGAAGCCGGGAATTTTCAATTAGGAATAGAACAATTCTATCATAAATCTTACGGGCGTCATTGACCTTGGACATTGAAAGAGTTGGTGGAAGGGGGAACACCCGTGGAATAGTATTTTCGGTCTCGAACAAATCATCCTCCCCCCCCCCCCGTGTATTAAGTTGTACAAGACGGACGCTATAATATATCACTGATACCCTACATTGAACATCGTATAATTACACATTGCACAAAGTTGTTCTATATATATAACCGATATCATAGTTAAAACACCGTGCAACACAGCCCTAAGATCCAGATTAGATTAAGTTAATCCGCGTTATTTAGATTGTACTGACCGTTAACTAGGTGAAATCTCGCGTTGTGTTTTCTCATGCGTTTTGTGCATATTTCATATAGTGGATTGGAAGTAAATTTCGTAATTAGTGAATCAAGGGCATACACTGTTAACATTAACATATAATGGGTTCAATGTACACGCAAACATTTAGTGGATTAAAATTAAATATTGATATATTGCTGACCTTAATCATAAAGCGTATTAACATAAGGTAACAACGAAGTTGTAGCGGATAAAAGATTAAAATTATTCTATAATTAATGTGTATGCGTAAAGAATTAATGGTGCGATGTTTAGAAATTTCACTTTTAAAAAATAAAAATTCTGAAGTTAATTAAAAAAATAATAATGATAATTCTGTTATTTTCAAAAGTTTGGTGCAATTAATTTTTCTTTATGACCAATCATAAACATTTCCCCAGCGGATGTTTACTAAACGTATAAGAAGGATATAGGTCAGAATACACAATCATCACATCACATGCACGTTTTGCTTGTAAGGCGCGTTATGAATTATTAACTAAAGTATCTGTAATGTTTTTGCTAAGGTCACGGTCACAGCCGGTGGATTGTATACCAGCACTTTTGGTGGACAAATGAGTTTCATGTCGCCGTGCAGTAGAAACTTCTGCCATTCTCGTACTACACGCTACTATGTTGCCAGATGTTTTTAATAAAAACTGCCAAAACTTTAAAAAAAAACGCAAATAAAACTAGCCTTATTTGTACAAGTGAAATGAAGTGTACACATTTTTATCTTTAGGTTTCATGGTCATTTTGGTTTTTAAGTGATATAATACGTTGAACCCGTCCAACAAGCACGTTAACCCGGTAGTGAGTTCAAGTTGCTGCAAATGCCAGATAAACACCGCCAACACTGGCTAGTAAGCTCCAAGCTATTTTTATAGTTTAAATGTCTAAAACGTATTCAAATTAATAAGCATAATATTTATCAGTATTATTATTATAGTTCTTTTGCTAAGCATTATATTTTTGAAATTGAGATTTACAAATTTAGTAAAAAGAAATCAAGGTTATCAATATAAGTTATTGTATGAGTGTTTGACAAATGTGTTTTTTGCAAAACAGCGTTGTTAACCTTCATTGTTTAAGAATGGCACGTCTGTCTACACACTGACCGCTTTCATAACAGTTTCAGTGTTTACAATTGTAGTGCTCACAATGGAAAAGTGTTGTTCATAACTGATTCTCTTGAAAAAATTGGAAGTTGTTATTTAAGTATTTTTTAAAATAAAATAAAAGTGTTCATTGCTAATTCGTAAACAGATCACGCCGTTATTAGGATACATTATACGGAAACTCTAAAGGGATTAAAAAAATGAATAAATTAAGTATATGAAAGAAACGTATTTAGATCTGCAACAATCAAACTTTGTGGGCGATTCTAGACTTTCTGGAGTATCTTAAAATGTCTGTGCGCAACACATTGGTACGCAGTAGATCTAATTCGCTCAAAAGGTAAGTAACTCTTTTATTTTAAACGAGTTACTTGAAGGCAATAATATTTATTCTCCATCTGATGAGATATTACGTCATTTCTAAAAAATAACTGTTTTTTGTTCCAGATTTGTCACTGCGGAATGTTTCTTTGTTTATTTATTGGGTTCTGTTGTCTCTTACTTTCCCTCTCAGAACTTGTAAATTTTACTTTTTCTAACCGTTTTCTTAACTCAAAACTTCTGGTTAATTATTTATTTCTTTTGAAAAAAATTTGTAATCGATTTTTGGGACTTTTTTCAGTGATAGATTTTCTTGAAATTTCGCTTGCACGATCTTGCTGCAGTGCAATGCATGATTCTATATTTAATTTTGCTATTAATGAATTATTTTTAAAATTAAAAAAAAAATGTGTAAAAAAAAAATCTTACAACAAATTTAGGGTTATAACCCTGTTTAACTATGACAAATGGCACTAATACATTGGCTACTTCCCTTGCATCAATAAAACTACATGTTTCAGATCGAGATCTCTGCTAGCACGTTATTACCGCGTGCTGGTAGGTCAAAGCAGAGGTACACGCGCATGCATTGAAAAATTAAAATATATAAATATATTCGCAGTGTCTTCGAATACGACCGGGTGTGTTTCGTATTTTTTTTTCCGAGACACGACCAGCAAACTTTGATGACGTCAGTAAACAGATAGAACTCTTATGATTTAAAGTTATTTTCTTTTCGCGGGAACGAGTAATTTTGTCTACTTAAACATTATAATTGCAACTGGCACAGTGGCGAAACCGTTTGGTCTGTGACTCATTTTTATGCTGACTATATCCAGGTTCGATTCCTCTCAGAAACATAACTTTTTTTATTGTGTTTTTTTTTTCAGAATGTATCCTTTTAGTTGTTTTAATGAAAATTAACTAACTAGATATCTTTGACATTTTTTTTAATTGAAATAATTTATATTTTAGGATGTTGTAAAAAAAAAAGAAACAACAACTAATTAGGTTTTTTTTAACTATTTCATAACTTAAAAAAAAAATTTTGAAAATATGTATCAAAGCTGAACACATAGGCGTAACAATTTTAAGGGAGGGGGGTCCAAAATCGAAAGTCCCGCCGGGCTCCAGCTTGAGGGAGACGCCAAAATTATTTTTTACATTAAATATTAAGTACATAATCTCATGTCATGGTATCGAATGTCAAAATGCAAGGCCCCCAAATCCTAAGTTCGGCAATGGCTTTACAATAGTTTATCTTCCTGCAAAGGCTTTGCAGTGTATAGCTAGTCCTAAGGCTAAATATTACATAACTTTTCCTTACCATCATTTTTGCGTCACACTTTAAAAAATTCAGAGACGCCTACATATTTCAAATTTACTAAATAATAATAAGATTAAGAAACGAAAATAGAGGGGATGGGGAAGCATTTATATCCGAGAATCGAACCAAATACTGACGGAGACGAATTAACGAGTGTTAGCTTTCTGGGGGGGGGGGGGGGGGGGACCGATAGATACTAATTTAGCGCATAATTTTTTGTTTTATTCGTCCGACTTTATTAGGCTTGGGCAGACCCGAAAACTCTTAGTCTTAGACATATATCCTGACAACTAAAATATACAATTCAAAGCCGTATTTATTTTTAAAAAAATATTATAAAAATATCTCCGATTATTAACAGCAAATGACTTTATTTATTAGGCTTGGACAGACCCGAAAAAAATTAAAGCCAAATATAAAAATATCTCCGATTATTAACAGCAAATGACGTCATCAAAGTCTGCAGTAAATACGAGTTCTCATTCATTCTGTTTACTGACGTCATCAAAGTTTGCTGGTCGTGTCTCGGAAAAAAAAATACGAAACACACCCGGTGGTATTCGAAGCCACTGCCAAATATATTTTAGAAAACGGTTAGTTTAAAAAATTCCTTTTTTTTTTCCTCGCGTCTTGTTTCTGCTTTACCTTAAGATCCTCTTTCGGTAAACATGGTGGATTTCTCTTCAAATATCACTGGTTTAGTCAAGGCCGCAGCAGGCCCGTAGCGTGCGGCGGGCCTGAGGGGCCGGCCCCCCTGCTATTTGGCCTGGCCCCTGCTGTAGAATGCCTGGCCCCTGCTGTAGAATTTTCACGCTACCAGAAAGAAACTCTAGGACACCTGACAAACTATCACTACAATAACAACAATAACAGACAACAGCAACAAATTTTGAAAGTGACTGAGTCCCGCCCCCCCCCACAAAGGCTAGAGGATGCTGACCGATGGTCAAGCCCCCCATCTCCCCGGTTGCTCTGGTGTTATGTTTATACACTGTTTAAGATGTCACGGTACCATGTGCCAGTGTTTGAATATATTAAATTTGTTGTGTGCTGTCTGAACGTGGTTTTTTATTTGAATACAAATACATTTGTTTAAATAATTAGTTACTTTCATGTGAAACAAACTAAATGGAATTTCGAAGATATATAAAAAAAAGAATGAAATAAAAGAAATCTACAGAATTGTGTAGTTTTATTTGTTTTTTTAAATCTTAAAACTTGCGTGACATTTAATGACATGTGAGGTAAAACGACAGAGAAGAAGTGTGGCTCCACATGACATGACATTTGACGGCTTCCCCCCAATCACCCGTCACACAGCACGCAACGACCGACAGCCCATTGTAATATTTTTCTCATGACATCAAAGAAACTCCAGAAAGTGACACATTGAATTTTCTGCCCAACTGATCGTCTTCGTTTTACTTCTGTAATCTAAAAATAGAACCAAAAGTACAAATTAAACTTAATATTATGTCTCCATAGTTTATTTCATTTATCTGAGTTATTCCCATTTCCTCTCGCCAAACATAATACATTTTTTTATTCTAAATTTTACTTTTTCAAGTATCAACATACAGAGAATTTTTTTTCCCGGGATTGAATTCTATAACAAATAAACTAAAATGAGCACCAGTCAGCAACAACAAAAAAAATACATTAAAGGCAGAACTTATGAAAAATATAAATAAATGGAAACTAATAACAAAATATAAGTGTGAAAAAAATGCTCTTTTTTTAAAAAAAAATCACTTAACATAATAATAATAACAACAACAACAGCGCTTAAACCGATGACGTCATGAGAAATTAGTTGTTGTTCAGGAGAAATCTTTTTATCACGCGTGTTGTTTAAACCGGATGTTATTTTTATAAGTTGTATGGAGTGGGTGAGAATTCTTTGTTAAGGGAATTTCCAGACTGAAAGAAAAATCAAACTACAGAACAGGGTCAACTGATTGCAGGCAAACCTGATACTGTCCAGTAATTTAGCAAGTGTTCTAGTAATTAACTTCTAGTCGAATGGGACTTACTAATTAGTTTTACGATTTTATTAGCCAGTGACAAGTTCTGGAGTAATTAAAAGACCAGTGACAGATTTTGGAATAATTAAGTGACCAATGACAATTTGTGGAATAATTAAATGTCCAGTGACTAATTCTGGAATAATTAAATAACCAATGACAATTTCTGGAATAATAAAATGACCAATGACAAGTTCTAGTTTCTCAGATTTATGAGGTGATGTATTCTCTTAGAGATTTTTTTTTTATTCGTGGCTGCATAAGTAATGGATTCAACACGGGGGAGGGGGGATGGGAGAATAGATCAATGCAATGAAGAGGCTTCACGTACCGATAGTGTGGACTATGCACTGACCATGCGGCGACTATGCGGTGACCATGCGGCGACTATGCACTGACCATGCGGCGACTATGCGGTGACCATGCGGCGACTATGCACTGACCATGCGGCGACTATGCGGTGACCATGCGGCGACTATGCACTGACCATGTGGCAACTATGCGGTGACCATGCGGCGACTATTCACTGACAATGCGGCGACTATGCACTGACCATGCAGCGACTATGCACTGACCATGTGGCGACTATGCGGTGACCATGCGGCGACTATGCACTGACCATGTGGCGACTATGCGGTGACCATGCGGCGACTATGCACTGACCATGCGGCGACTATGCGGTGACCATGCGGCGACTATGCACTGACCATGTGGCAACTATGCGGTGACCATGCGGCGACTATGCACTGACAATGCGGCGACTATGCACTGACCATGCGGCGACTATGCACTGACCATGTGGCGACTATGCGGTGACCATGCGGCGACTATGCACTGACCATGCGGCGACTATGCGGTGACCATGCGGCGACTATGCACTGACCATGCGGCGACTATGCGCTGACCATGCGGCGACTATGCACTGACCATGTGGCGACTATGCGGTGACCATGCGACGACTATGCACTGACCATGCGGCGACTATGCGGTGACCATGCGGCGACTATGCACTGATCATGCGGCGACTATGCACTGACCATGCGGCGACTATGCGGTGACCATGCGGCGACTATGCACTGACCATGCGGCGACTATGCGGTGACCATGCGGCGACTATGCACTGACCATGTGGCGACTATGCGGTGACCATGCGGCGACTATGCACTGACCATGCGGCGACTATGCACTGACCATGCGGCGACTATGCACTGACCATGTGGCGACTATGCGGTGACCATGCGGCGACTATGCACTGACCATGCGGTGACCATGCGGCGACTATGCACTGATCATGCGGCGACTATGCACTGACCATGCGGCGACTATGCACTGACCATGCGGCGACTATGCGGTGACCATGCGGCGACTATGTACTGACCATGTGGCGACTATGCGGTGACCATGCGGCGACTATGCACTGACCATGCGGCGACTATGCACTGACCATGTGGCGACTATGCGGTGACCATGCGGCGACTATGCACTGACCATGCGGCGACTATGCGGTGACCATGCGGCGACTATGCACTGACCATGCGGCGACTATGCGCTGACCATGCGGCGACTATGCACTGACCATGTGGCGACTATGCGGTGACCATGCGACGACTATGCACTGACCATGCGGCGACTATGCGGTGACCATGCGGCGACTATGCACTGATCATGCGGCGACTATGCACTGATCATGCGGCGACTATGCGGTGACCATGCGGCGACTATGCGGTGACCATGCGGCGACTATGCGGTGACCATGCGGCGACTATGCACTGACCATGTGGCGACTATGCGGTGACCATGCGGCGACTATGCACTGACCATGCGGCGACTATGCACTGACCATGCGGCGACTATGCACTGACCATGTGGCGACTATGCGGTGACCATGCGGCGACTATGCACTGACCATGCGGCGACTATGCACTGACCATGCGGCGACTATGCGGTGACCATGCGGCGACTATGCACTGATCATGCGGCGACTATGCACTGACCATGCGGCGACTATGCGGTGACCATGCGGCGACTATGTACTGACCATGTGGCGACTATGCGGTGACCATGCGGCGACTATGCACTGACCATGCGGCGACTATGCGGTGACCATGCGGCGACTATGCACTGACCATGCGGCGCCTATGCACTGACCATGCGGTGACTGTGCGGTGACCATGCGGCGACTATGCACTGACCATGCGGAGACTATGCACTGACCATGTGGCGACTATGTGGTGACCATGCGGCGACTATGCACTGACCATGCGGCGACTATGCGGTGACCATGCGGCGACTATGCGGTGACCATGCGGCGACTATGCAGTGACTATGCACTGACCATGCAGCATCCTGTTACTATCACTGCACCCATCAAGCAACCAACCTAACCATCAACATCGCCCAACCCTCAATTGATCTTGCCGATGTCATCGACGCACATCGTCTTGACTTATACCTCAACAATTTTGTTGTCAATAGCTATACTAAAAAAAAAATAAAAATGCATGTTTGACTAGTTAATACAGCACTAGCAGACACGTGACCGAAATCACGTGAATGGACCTTCATTTCTTTCCTTCTTTACCTAACATAATATTAGTTAAATCAAAATCAGAATATCACTGTACTGAAACTCATTCCCTCTTACATGTACTTCTAAAGTAAGCTCCCCCCATAGCTCGGATTAAATTAACAATAAAAAACATTCACTGGTTTCAAAGAGCTTCAGGATAAATGTCCCACCCCACCCCACAAAAACAAGTCTGTCTTATTTCCCCTGTCTTTTGTCCAGGTGTCTCCTTCCGTCTTAACTCTTCACTCTCATTTCTATTCCTCCCCCTGCTTCTATACCACCTCTCTTCATTCTCATTTCTCTTCCTCCTCCTGCTTCTATACCACCTCTCTTTACTCTCATTTCTCTTCCCCATACTGCTTCTATACCACCTCTCTTTAATCTCATTTCTCTTCCTCCTCCTGCTTCTATACCACCTCTCTTTACTCTCATTTCTCTTCCTCCTCCTGCTTCTATACCACCTCTCTACACTCTCATTTCTCTTCCTCCTCCTGCTTCTATACCACCTCTCTTCACTCTCATTTCTCTTTCTCCTCCTGCTTCTATACCACTTCTCTTTAATCTCATTTCTCTTCCCCATCCTGCTTCTATACTACCTCTCTTTAATCTCATTTCTCTTCCTCCTCCTGCTTCTAACCCACCTCTCTTTACTCTCATTTCTCTTCCTCCTCCTGCTTCTATACCACCTCTCTTTACTCTCATTTCTCTTCCTCCCCCTGCTTCTATACCACCTCTCTTTACTCTCATTTCTCTTCCTCCCCCTGCTTCTATACCACCTCTCTTTACTCTCATTTCTCTTCCTCCTCCTGCTTCTATAGCACCTCTCTTTACTCTCATTTCTCTTCCTCCCCCTGCTTCTATACCACCTCTCTTTACTCTCATTTCTCTTCCTCCCCCTGCTTCTATACCACCCCTCTTCACCCTCATTTCTCTTCCTCCTCCTGCTTCTATACCACCTCTCTTTACTCTCATTTCTCTTCCTCCTCCTGCTTCTATACCACCCCTCTTCAACCTCATTTCTCTTCCTCCCCCTGCTTCTATACCACCTCTCTTTACTCTCATTTCTCTTCCTCCTCCTGCTTCTATACCACCTCTCTTTACTCTCATTTCTCTTCCTCCTCCTGCTTCTATACCACCTCTCTTCACTCTCATTTCTCTTCCTCCTCCTGCTTCTATACCACCTCTCTTTAATCTCATTTCTCTTCCTCCTCCTGCTTCTATACCACCTCTCTTCACTCTCATTTCTCTTCCTCCTCCAGCTTCTATACCACCTCTCTTTACTCTCATTTCTGTTCCCCCCCCTGCTTCTATACCACCTCTCTTTACTCTCAATTCTCTTCCTCCTCCTGCTTCTATACCACCTCTCTTTACTCTCATTTCTCTTCCTCCCCCTGCTTCTATACCACCTCTCTTTACTCTCATTTCTCTTCCTCCTCCTGCTTCTATACCACCTCTCTTTAATCTCATTTCTTTTCCTCCCCCTGCTTCTATACCACATCTCTTTACTCTCATTTCTCTTCCTCCTCCTGCTTCTATACCACCTCTCTTTACTCTCATTTCTCTTCCTCCTCCTGCTTCTATACCACCTCTCTTTACTCTCATTTCTCTTCCTCCTCCTGCTTCTATACCACCTCTCTTCACTCTCATTTCTCTTCCTCCTCCTGCTTCTATACCACTTCTCTTTAATCTCATTTCTCTTCCCCATCCTGCTTCTATACCACCTCTCTTTAATCTCATTTCTCTTCCTCCTCCTGCTTCTATACCACCTCTCTTTACTCTCATTTCTCTTCCTCCTCCTTCTTCTATACCACCTCTCTTTACCCTCATTTCTCTTCCTCCCCCTGCTTCTATACCACCTCTCTTTACTCTCATTTCTCTTCCTCCCCCTGCTTCTATACCACCCCTCTTCACCCTCATTTCTCTTCCTCCTCCTGCTTCTATACCACCTCTCTTTACTCTCATTTCTCTTCCTCCCCCTGCTTCTATACCACCCCTCTTCAACCTCATTTCTCTTCCTCACCTGCTTCTAACCCACCTCTCTTTACTCTCATTTCTCTTCCTCCTCCTGCTTCTATACCACCTCTCTTCACTCTCATTTCTCTTCCTCCTCCTGCTTCTATACCACCTCTCTTTACTCTCATTTCTCTTCCTCCTCCTGCTTCTATACCACCTCTCTTTACTCTCTTTTCTCTTCCCCATCCTGCTTCTATACCACCTCTCTTTACTCTCATTTCTCTTCCTCCCCCTGCTTCTATACCACCTGTCTTTACTCTCATTTCTCTTCCTCCCCCTGCTTCTATACCACCCCACTTCACCCTCATTTCTCTTCCTCCCCCTGCTTCTATACCACCTCTCTTTACTCTCATTTCTCTTCCTCCCCCTGCTTCTATACCACCTCTCTTTACTCTCATTTCTCTTCCTCCTCCTGCTTCTATACCACCTCTCTTCACTCTCATTTCTCTTCCTCCTCCTGCTTCTATACCACCTCTCTTTACTCTCATTTCTCTTCCTCCTCCTGCTTCTATACCACCTCTCTTTACTCTCATTTCTCTTCCTCCTCCTGCTTCTATACTACCTCTCTTTACTCTCATTTCTCTTCCTCCCCCTGCTTCTATACCACCTCTCTTTACTCTCATTTCTCTTCCTCCCCCTGCTTCTATACCACCTCTCTTTACTCTCATTTCTCTTCCTCCTCCTGCTTCTATACTACCTCTCTTTACTCTCATTTCTCTTCCTCCCCCTGCTTCTATACCACCTCTCTTTACTCTCATTTCTCTTCCTCCCCCTGCTTCTATACCACCTCTCTTTACTCTCATTTCTCTTCCTCCCCCTTTTTCTATACCACCTCTCTTTACTCTCATTTCTCTTCCTCCCCCTGCTTCTATACCACCTCTCTGCTTCCCTCTCATTCTCTTCCTCCTCCTGCTTCTATACCACCTCTCTTTACTCTCATTTCTCTTCCTCCTCCTGCTTCTATACCACCTCTCTTTACTCTGATTTCTCTTCCTCCTCCTGCTTCTATACCACCTCTCTTTACTCTCATTTCTCTTCCTGCCCCTGCTTCTATACCACCTCTCTTTACTCTCATTTCTCTTCCTCCTCCTGCTTCTATACCACCTCTCTTTACTCTCATTACTCTTCCTCCCCCATTTTCTATACCACCTCTCTTTACTCTCATTTCTCTTCCTCCCCCTGCTTCTATACCACCTCTCTTTACTCTCATTTCTCTTCCTCCCCCTGCTTCTATACCACCTCTCTTTACTCTCATTTCTCTTCCTTCTCCTGCTTCTATACCATCTCTCTTCACTCTCATTTCTCTTCCTCCTCCTGCTTCTATACCACCTCTCTTCACTCTCATTTCTCTTACTCCTCCTGCTTCTATACCACTTCTCTTTAATCTCATTTCTCTTCCCCATCCTGCTTCTATACCACCTCTCTTTAATCTCATTTCTCTTCCTCCTCCTGCTTCTATACCACCTCTCTTTACTCTCATTTCTCTTCCTCCCCCTGCTTCTATACCACCTCTCTTTACTCTCATTTCTCTTCCTCCCCCTGCTTCTATACCACCTCTCTTTACTCTCATTTCTCTTCCTCCTCCTACTTCTATACCACCTCTCTTTACTCTCATTTCTCTTCCTCCTCCTGCTTCTATACCACCTCTCTTTACTCTCATTTCTCTTCCTCCTCCTGCTTCTATACCACCTCTCTTCACTCTCATTTCTCTTCCCCATCCTGCTTCTATACCACATCTCTTTAATCTCATTTCTCTTCCCCATCCTGCTTCTATACCACCTCTCTTTAATCTCATTTCTCTTCCTCCTCCTGCTTCTAACCCACCTCTCTTTACTCTCATTTCTCTTCCTCCCCCTGCTTCTATACCACCTCTCTTTACTCTCATTTCTCTTCCTCCCCCTGCTTCTATACCACCTCTCTTTACTCTCATTTCTCTTCCTCCTCCTGCTTCTATACCACCTCTCTTTACTCTCATTTCTCTTCCTCCCCCTGCTTCTATACCACCTCTCTTTACTCTCATTTCTCTTCCTCCCCCTGCTTCTATACCACCCCTCTTCACCCTCATTTCTCTTCCTCCTCCTGCTTCTATACCACCTCTCTTTACTCTCATTTCTCTTCCCCCCCCTGCTTCTATACCACCCCTCTTTACCCTCATTTCTCTTCCTCCTCCTGCTTCTATACCACCTCTCTTTACTCTCATTTCTCTTCCTCCTCCTGCTTCTATACAACCTCTCTTTACTCTCATTTCTTTTCCCCATCCTGCTTCTATACCACCTCTCTTTAATCTCATTTCTCTTCCTCCTCCTGCTTCTAACCCACCTCTCTTTACTCTCATTTCTCTTCCTCCCCCTGCTTCTATCCCACCTCTCTTTACTCTCATTTCTCTTCCTCCCCTGCTTCTATACCACCTCTCTTTACTCTCATTTCTCTTCCTCCCCCTGCTTCTATACCACCTCTCTTTACTCTCATTTCTCTTCCTCCCCCTGCTTCTATACCACCCCTCTTTACTCTCATTTCTCTTCCTCCCCCCTGCTTCTATACCACCCCTCTTCACCCTCATTTTCTCTTCCTCCTCCTGCTTCTATACCACCTCTCTTTACTCTCATTTCTCTTCCCCCCCCCTGCTTCTATACCACCCCTCTTTACCCTCATTTCTCTTCCTCCCCCTGCTTCCATACCACATCTCTTTACTCTCATTTCTCTTCCTCCTCCTTCTTCTATACCACCTCTCTTTACTCTCATTTCTCTTCCTCCTCCTGCTTCTATACCACCTCTCTTCACTCTCATTTCTCTTCCTCCTCCTGCTTCTATACCACCTCTCTTCACTCTCATTTCTCTTTCTCCTCCAGCTTCTATACCACCTCTCTTCACTCTCATTTCTGTTCCTCCCCCTGCTTCTATACCACCTCTCTTTACTCTCATTTCTCTTCCTCCTCCTGCTTCTATACCACCTCTCTTTACTCTCATTTCTCTTCCTCCCCCTGCTTCTATACCACCTCTCTTTACTCTCAATTCTCTTCCTCCTCCTGCTTCTATACCACCTCTCTTTACTCTCAATTCTCTTCCTCCTCCTGCTTCTATACCACCTCTCTTTACTCTCATTTCTCTTCCTCCCCCTGCTTCTATACCACCTCTCTTTACTCTCATTTCTCTTCCTCCCCCTGCTTCTATACCACCTCTCTTCATTCTCATTTCTCTTCCTCCTCCTGCTTCTATACCACCTCTCTTCATTCTCATTTCTCTTCCTCCTCCTGCTTCTATACCACCTCTCTTTAATCTCATTTCTCTTCCTCCTCCTGCTTCTATACCACCTCTCTTTACTCTCATTTCTCTTCCTCCTCCTGCTTCTATACCACTTCTCTTCACTCTCATTTCTCTTCCTCCTCCTGCTTCTATACCACCTCTCTTTACTCTCATTTCTCTTCCTCCTCCTGCTTCTATACCACCTCTCTTTACTCTCATTTCTCTTCCTGCCCCTGCTTCTATACCACCTCTCTTTACTCTCATTTCTCTTCCTCCTCCTGCTTCTATACCACCTCTCTTTACTCTCATTTCTCTTCCTCCCCCTGCTTCTATACCACCTCTCTTTACTCTCATTTCTCTTCCTCCCCTTGCTTCTATACCACCTCTCTTTACTCTCATTTCTCTTCCTCCCCCATTTTCTATACCACCTCTCTTTACTCTCATTTCTCTTCCTCCCCCTGCTTCTATACCACCTCTCTTTACTCTCATTTCTCTTCCTCCCCCTGCTTCTATACCACCTCTCTTTACTCTCATTTCTCTTCCTCCCCCTGCTTCTATACCACCTCTCTTTACTCTCATTTCTCTTCCTCCCCCTGCTTCTATACCACCTCTCTTCATTCTCATTTCTCTTCCTCCCCCTGCTTCTATACCACCTCTCTTCATTCTCATTTCTCTTCCTCCTCCTGCTTCTATACCACCTCTCTTCATTCTCATTTCTCTTCCTCCTCCTGCTTCTATACCACCTCTCTTTAATCTCATTTCTCTTCCTCCTCCTGCTTCTATACCACCTCTCTTTACTCTCATTTCTCTTCCTCCTCCTGCTTCTATACCACTTCTCTTCACTCTCATTTCTCTTCCTCCTCCTGCTTCTATACCACCTCTCTTTACTCTCATTTCTCTTCCTCCTCCTGCTTCTATACCACCTCTCTTTACTCTCATTTCTCTTCCTGCCCCTGCTTCTATACCACCTCTCTTTACTCTCATTTCTCTTCCTCCTCCTGCTTCTATACTACCTCTCTTTACTCTCATTTCTCTTCCTCCCCCTGCTTCTATACCACCTCTCTTTACTCTCATTTCTCTTCCTCCCCCTGCTTCTATACCACCTCTCTTTACTCTCATTTCTCTTCCTCCCCCATTTTCTATACCACCTCTCTTTACTCTCATTTCTCTTCCTCCCCCTGCTTCTATACCACCTCTCTTTACTCTCATTTCTCTTCCTCCCCCCTGCTTCTATACCACCTCTCTTTACTCTCATTTCTCTTCCTCCCCCTGCTTCTATACCACCTCTCTTTACTCTCATTTCTCTTCCTCCCCCTGCTTCTATACCACCTCTCTTTACTCTCATTTCTCTTCCTCCCCCTGCTTCTATACCACCTCTCTTTACTCTCATTTCTCTTCCTCCCCCTGCTTCTATACCACCTCTCTTTACTCTCATTTCTCTTCCTCTTCCTGCTTCTATACCACCTCTCTTTACTCTCATTTCTCTTCCTCTTCCTGCTTCTATACCACCTCTCTTTACTCTCATTTCTCTTCCTCCTCCTGCTTCTATACCACCTCTCTTTACTCTCATTCCAATTCGCACATGACTTGTTTTTTTTTTTTTCTTCAAAAAGTTGGTGTCCTTATTCAACACTTATTTTGTTTCGTCTGTTGTTGGGTTTTTTTTTAATCGACAAAGCAGACGACTCAAGTGGGCTGGCCATTTTGGCTGTTCTCACAAGTGCTCGTGTATTTGACGTAATCAATTTTAGAGCTTCCAGACAAACGCATTCATCGTAACCAGAAGTGGCCGTCATCTCCTCCATATTAATTACAATATATATATATATATATATATATGTTATTATCAGCAGAGAAGCCAAAGGCAGTAGTGTAGGAATGGTACTGTGGGTTGTGGGGTCGGTGAGGGCGTCGAACTAGAAAAGGGGCGCCAATAGCGCCATAAAATTTCAAAATCAGAAAGCCCTACAACTCGAATTATTTGGAATCCTAACATTTTTTTTTAAATCTAAATTTGCACCGAAATATGACCATGCCTTGAAATTCGAACGCACAGCGCCTAATTTCCGTTTTTTTACTCGTATCCCCGGCGCGTATACCGCCTATATGACACCTATACCGCCTATATTATACCTATACGTTTATCCTTTAGGTATCAGCGTCTTATAAATATATACAAGTATACAACTCTCACAACATTCTTTTACTGCAAAAAAAATATTTTGAAAAATCAAGCTAATGTTATTCTAGAAACTAATTAATCCTTTGATTCTGTTATTTAAATTCGATTTCTCCTGCGATAAAAAGCCTACGAATGAAATGGTCCTGTGTTCAATAACAAATGAATTTTTGTTTTTTGTATATCTGGCATGTTGATGAATGGGTAACCGCACAGCAGATCCACTGGGCCCCATACGTTAGAGTATATGGCGACAAAGGTCGGCCTCTGAGCCCCCTAAGTGTTTCGGCCGTGGGAGGGGGGGGGCTATTTTATGGGATTGTGTGGCCAGTACAATGCCCGACCGTCTTCACTTTCCCCGACGAATGTCAGTTCAAGAGCCTCAACGTTGCCCGCGATTCCAAAAGTTTATGTCCCCCCCCCCCCCCAGAGCTAGACGCACGATAATTTTGCATGGCGAGTACAACTGGAGAGAAAAAAACCTGCGCCAGTTTGGGGAAACTTGACTTTCTTTACTTAATGGCCCTGTGTCATTTACAGTACACATCATATTTACAGCATCGACATTATGGTGTTGATGTGGAAATTGTCAGTTCAAGAATATAATTGTATATATAAAATATATATATATATATGTATAATATAATATATATATATATATATATATATATATATATATATATATATATATATATATATATATTGTGTGGTTCGAATCTATGCCAAAATAAAGTGCGTGTAGTTTTAATTTTATTTAAATTTGAAATGAATGTCTGACCTTTGCAGTACCACTCATAGCATGACTACACCAGTAATGAGAATGTTCATGTTTGAAAAAAAAGTCATAGACTGACTGACAGACGTACAGACGGATGGACGAACAGATAGACAGACAGACAGACAGACAGTACAGTAACCGGAATGTCCTTAGTCAGCATTGATACAACATTACCATATCTATCTATCGTCTGTCTGTCTCTATCTATCTATCTATCTATCTATCTATCTATCTATCTATCTATCTATCTATCTATCTATCTATCTATCTATCTATCTATCTATCTATCTATCTATCTATCTATCTATCTATCTATCTATCTATCTGTCTGTCTATATCTATCTATCGGTCTGTCTAACTGTCTGCCTCCCTGTCAGATGTCTGTATGTCTGCTTGCTTGATTGCCTGCTTGTTTGTATGTCCGCCGCTTTGTCTGTCTGTCCACCACTTCGCCCGCCTGTCTGTCTATCTATTTCTCTGTCTGTCTCAGTGTATCCTTCTGTCTGTTTGTCTTGTATTCAAATGGTGGGTAGCCAAACTCCATGGTCACCACCACTAACAGATAAAGAATGTAAACACATCAAACTCTCGACCACTCACCATGTCATTGTCTCGTGTACACTGTGTGGATGATGATGATGATAATGAGAATGAATGATTATGATGCTTATGATGATGATGATTGTGATGATGATAATGATTGTGATGATGATAATGATTGATTGTGATGATGATAATGATTGTGATGATGATAATGATTGTGATGATGATAATGATTGTGATGATGATAATGATTGATTGTGATGATGATAATGATTGTGATGATGATAATGATTGTGATGATGATAATGATTGTGATGGTGATAATTATTGTGATGATGATGATGATGATTGTGATGATGATGATGATGCTTATGATGATAATGATGGTGATGATAATGATGGTGATGATGATAATGATTGTGATGATGATAATGATGCTTATGATGATAATGATGGTGATGATGATGATGATGGTGATGATGATAATGATGCTTATGATGATAATGATTGTGATGATGATAATGATTGTGATGATGATAATGATGCTTATGATGATGAATATTGTCTCTTAGAATGTTGGAATTCGGAGCTACTGGCTGCTGAGATGGTCCTCATATGTGTATTTATAATTAATATAAATAACGTCTCCTGTAGAAGGTGATGATGGGATATTACATTAATGTTAAAAGGTCAGAGTTCACTTAATTTCTGCTGATCAGCTGCTGCATCTGACGACATCTGATTACGAAACCGACCGGTCGGCTGGCTACAGGTGCCGCTGACATGCACTGGCAGGTGTCAGAGACAGGCCCTCCTGCCATCTGAATGATTAGCCCCACCCCCTTGACGCGATGGTTGGTTATTGAAAGTAGGAGAATACAGAGAATAGTACTATGTCTATAAGCGAGTTGCGTAGATTTAAATACTAAACAATTGTATCTAGCTAATTGTCTATCTATGTAAATATCTGTGTATCTAAGTATCTATCTAAGTATATATCTAAGTATCTATCGAATTATCTATCAACAGGGCCGGCTTAGGCCGATTTGATTGATTGCTCCCAATTGGGCCCCGCACCTGTCAGGGGCCCCGCAATATACATTTAGCATTAATACTAATAGTTGCTATTGTAAAAAAAAATTAGAAGAGAGGCCTCGAAAGCTTCCGTTAAATCGGGCCCCGCAATTAATAAGTCCGGCCCTGTCTGTCTAAGTATCCGCTAATCTCGCCTGTTCAAATGAATGGCTTTGTAACCACCCATCCATCCATTAATCCACGGCTACAATCTATGTATCAATATATATATATAGGCTATATATAACTTTCATCAGTGTTTTTTTTTTTACATTTCCATATTTATAACTGTGTATTATGTTATATTATCTATCAATGTCTGTAAATATGACATTTCCTCTCGCCATAATCAGACGATTAAGTGTAAAAAGAAAAAAGTATCTTCAATGTTGTGTGTTCCTGTTAGTCTTTTTTTTTTACTTTAAACAAGTTTGTATTTGGCTTGTTTGATTGTACACTTTCCTTTGTCAAACAGGCGTCCTCACATTGCTGGAAGTGACATCCCCTTTCCACCCTTTTTAAAAAAAAAATCAGTTTAAAATATAGAAAATACACAATAAACAAGTTTCGTCAATTAGTGGTTGAGTTAACTGTACATGAGATGTACACACATTTAAAGTTTATTTGTACTTATGTGTGTGTGTGTGTGTGTGTTTGTGTTTCGAAGGGTAGGGTGCGATTAAGAGTAGGGGTAGAGGCCAGCTTTCCACCAACTGACTATCCCATTTACTACAGGTCACAACATCCTGCAGTTATTTTTTTATTCGTTCAACTATTTAATGATCAAAAAAGGGGTTGTTTGCTTGGTGTGCATTTGTTATTCCGTTTAAAGGAATACATGTAGGCCTATACAGATACAACGCAAGAGGAACAAAGTTTTAACAAAAGCATGCCATTTATACCTTCACCAAATAGTTCAAATTTTTTTTTCGAAATATAATTTTTATGCATATTATATTTTTTTAAGCAACGTTTAGAAATATAGTTTCGTTTAGAAATATAGTTTCGTTTTGAAACATAGTTTCGTTTTGAAACATAGTATCGTTTAGAAACATAGTATCGTTTAGAAACATAGTATCGTTTAGAAATATAGTTTCGTTTTGAAACATAGTATCGTTTAGAAACATAGTATCGTTTAGAAATATAGTTTCGTTTTGAAACATAGTATCGTCTGGAGTAAGAGTGAGCATGTTGTTGTTTTAAATGGCAAGAAGAATTCTTAAAGCTGGCATCACAGTAGAGATAGGATTAAGTCAAGCGTAACCATAGCTTCCCCGGTTCGCCCTGACCTACGTCATGTTTGTCCACGTGTCCAACAATGCGTATAGAATGTCAAAGGTGTTTTTTTTTAAGTGGGGGGGTTGGGGGAGGGGTGGAAGGGGAAGAAGTCAACGAACTACAGAACGCAACACGCGTGTAGTTTTATCACACACGTGTTTCATTCCTCGTTATTGTTCCTTCTTTCTCCTGGTACTCTTACATCTACTGTGTGCGGGTTGAAATTTAGTACCGGGGTGGGTATCTGTATGTCAGCGTGTGTGTGTTTGTGTTGACAATCTGTGCGTCCGCGTCACTACTGAGCTCATTTACTTCACCCCACCCCGCCCCCTTCCGTGTTGCTTGTAATGAACGTTTCACCACCACTACCCCTTCCAACTTTTTAAAAAATAAAAAAAAATATGGATCATATTGAAATAGGAAACGAAACAAAAATAAAACTGACACGACACACTAAAAAAAAATCATTTGAATAAGTCACTATAGACAAACCTGTTTGTGTTGTGAATGTCATGACAGAGTCAGGGGTCCTAGAAGTTCCAGGCCAGTACATGGATACATCGACTGACCTACCACTCGTGTGTTATTTTTTTCTAAGACTTCACTCCGCTATGTTTCTTTACGCGATTTTTCTGGCATAGCCACCCTCCCGGGTAAGTTTCCTATTTTATAAAAGTTTGATGAGTCATCAAAATTATTCTGAATGGGGAAACGCTTGATGAGAAGACACCCCAAACCCCATCCCCACCACGCCGCCACATGGCTGAGACTGCTGGACCCATAATGTGTACAGCTGTGTAATTTAACTTTCACCGGAACACAAACAGAAATGACGAGTAATGACGCGGATCTGCTTACGTCATCACTGGCCGGTTGATTTTGTTTTCTCCCCTCCCTTGAACACGATGGCTGCGGCGGTCGTATCATCCTCGTCCCAGGGGCGGCCGAACGAAAATGCTGACGGGGCAGGAGCGTCGCCAACACCTTTGCCCACCGTTGTCGCCGACGCCACCCGAGCGGTCAGCGGAACGATCATGCTGACCAGTCAAAATACAGCGGAGACCAGCGTCACGCATCACGTGACGGCTCCAGACAATGGGGCTGGTCACTTCACCGGTGTGAGGTCCACCCCTCCACTACGGCGCGTCATCAGCAACCTGGACCACGTGAAGGGGAAAATTGATTATCCTTCCAAACTAAGGAGAACGAACAGGTAAGAATTTATTTACATTTTATTTCTGTTCTTTAACAGAAAATAGAATCCGATTTAAAAACAATCAACTAAACTCTTGTCAGAACATGTCATGTAAATCATTACATAATGTCATTTCAGGGGTTCCAACATGACATGGTCTAACATTACAATTGTAGCCATAACTAGTGTATACTTTACAATAGTCTCTGTACACTTAATAAATAATATTCCAACACGTAATGTTACAGAAGGTTACGAATGCAAGAATCGTCATAATTTTATTTTTACAAACAACCCTATAGCAACAATTTATTTATCGTGGCTGATCCTGTAGTCTAAATATAAACTCTGAATCTACAAATCACCCCCCCCCCCACCCCATAAAACAGTTAAGACAGCTAACTATTTCTACACTACGTACTCTCCCGATATATGAGAATACATTACCCGGTACACCTCCTGCTATATCGAACTATATTGGGCACTCCACCTCACAATATATCTAACTATATTGGACAGTCCACCTCCCGCAATATTGAACTATATTGGGCACTCCACCTCCCGTAATATCGAACTATATTGGGCACTCCACCTCCCGTAATATCGAACTATATTGGGCACACCACCTCCCGCAATATTGAACTATATTGGGCACTCCACCTCCCGTAATATCGAACTATATTGGGCACACCACCTCCTGCTCTATCGAACTATATTGGGCACTCCGCCTCCTGCTCTATCGAACTATATTGGGCACTCCACCTCCCGTAATATCGAACTATATTGGGCACACCACCTCCCGCAATATAGAACTATATTGGGCACTCCACCTCCCGTAATATCGAACTATATTGGGCACACCACCTCCTGCTCTATCGAACTATATTGGGCACACCACCTCCTGCTCTATCGAACTATATTGGGCACTCCACCTCCCGTAATATCGAACTATATTGGGCACTCCACCTCCCGTAATATCGAACTATATTGGGCACTCCACCTCCCGTAATATCGAACTATATTGGGCATACCACCTCCTGCTCTATCGAACTATATTGGGCACTCCACCTCCCGTAATATCTAACTATATTGGGCAATCCACCTCACAATATATCTAACTATATTGGGCACACCACCTCACAATATATCTAACTATATTGGACAGTCCACCTCCCGCAATATTGAACTATATTGGGCACTCCACCTCCCGTAATATCGAACTATATTGGGCACTCCACCTCCCGTAATATCGAACTATACTGGGCACTCCACCTCCCGTAATATCGAACTATATTGGGCACTCCACCTCCCGTAATATCGAACTATATTGGGCGCTCCACCTCCCGTAATATCGAACTATATTGGATAGTCCACCTCCTGCTATATCGAACTATATTGGATAGTCCACCTCCTGCTATATCGAACTATATTGGACACTCCACCTCCTGCTATATCACCTACCACCGCTATACAGAACTACATTGTGCAATACACTTCCGGCTATATTGATAACATGTATATATTTACCAGATAGAACTACGCCCACCCCTTGTCATTTATAATATATACAGATAAATACATAACACAAACAGCTATGTGATATATTCAAATCGTTCATCCAAGTCAAAAACTAACTAAATACAATGTTCATGTAATCCTATAGGTAAATGGATCGCTGAATCAGGGGTAAGGGATATCCAAAATCCCGTTGAGGTCTTCTGAATACACACAAACACACAGAAATAACCCGGTATTTAAAAGAGAAAAACTTCCATAAAGTAATGAGAAAAACTACAAAACAATTATGGCACAAAACTTAACATTAGCACTTAAAGAGTCTACTGAATACCACGGTTGCAACACATTATACATTATATGCATGTTAAGAACATGCATTTTAGTAGAGGGCAAAGGGGGCCTTAGGACAGTTGGCCTTCCCATAAAATTCTGCAGAAGGGCCCAAACTGTTAGTGCCCCCACAGCTCAACATACTTGCTATAGCATGAGGCCCATTTCTGAAATAGGTCCATTTGAAAACATATGTGTAATGTTTTTGCACCGGTAGTCCAGTACCTAAACCTTTTTTTTGTATGTTGATTCGATATCAGGCCCCCCCCCCCCTCCCCCGATACGTCATAATACTGCCCACCCACATTATGCGAATAGTTTGAACGACGGTTAAAAGGTCGCGGTAGTGCGGTATGGTTTAGTTCACTTGTCCGAAAGTGGTGTTCCCCCCCCCCCCCCCCATAAGTTGGTATATTTGAATGTAAACACAAGAGTCTAAACACCACGGTTCTGTTCAGGTACATAACTCTAGACATGACTTAATCTCTGCCGATAGCAGGCGGTGCTGATTTGCAAAGACTGAGGGGAATACAAGTCTTTTATTTGGGTTCAGTTGCTTATTATTTTTTTTTTTCCGTCAATACGATTATGGTCGCAATATGATCGCTTTATCCGAAGTAGTGCATAAGTAATTCATAGTTATACTGTAAACATAGTGACATCTTATTATATGGCTCAGTATTTACAGCAACATAGTTTGGATGTAAATAGTTTATATTTAGGTTCATCTACTTACACGGACCTCTATTTTTTATGGCATGAAAGGAGAGGAAGATACAGCATCGCATTACATTATTTTAATTAAAGGGCCGTATTAGTGAACGAAGCCTCCCCAACCACTGTGGGTTAAAACCAAATGATGTTTTCTAATCATTATGGGTAATACATCGATTATTATGACGCGTCTATTCAGATACAAATAATTTAGAAGCACCCATTAGAATAAAAAGGATTGGGGTCGATTCATAGGGAGAAATCAGCACCCCCCTGCCCACATGCTCTTAGCCCCCCGCTCCCCAATATACAACATATACCAACGGATCTGCCTAAGGTATATAACTTGTAACACACATACGTACATTAGAATGTATTTCATAGTCTGCATAGGTGTTAACAGTTGCAAAAGTATACGGGATTCAATTTACAACATTATGTTATAAAGTATAGTTAATCAAATGTAACATTGTATTATGAATTATAATAAATCAAACGTAACATTTTATTATGTACCACACATTAAACTATTCGGTTTATTATTCACAGTTTCAGAATTTCAAATGTTTTTTTGTTTCATTCAACGAATCTAAATTTTGTATTTCCCGATTCAGTTTTTCAGATATGCAAGACAAACAGCCACCGGTGCACAAAGTTCGATTCTACATTGGAGTGCCCCAGGCTCAGAACAGAGCGAGGGTGGTCCAAGCAGTGCACTCGATTGACTCGGTCGACTCGTCTCCCCAGGACAATGCGTCACTCTCCAGGTCCCGAATGTCCAGCTTCAAGAGTTTCTTCAGGGGCAGCAGCAAACGCAAAAAAAGGAAATCCACGGAAGAAGCCCCGGATGCGGACAGGCTTGACTGCAGCAGTAACAGGAAGTCATCCCAGATGACATCAGCCGACCCGTCCGGGGCTAATACCGGGACCCCGCGCGACGAGGACCACATCATCGTCTCCCCCGGTGAGGGCGAGGACGAAAAGGACGACCTCGAGGCGGACCTTATCGACGAGACCCTTTCCTCCAGGCCGTGGGTGTCGCGTTTCCAAAGGTCGCACAGCACGAAGTCCAGGGTGGGTCCGCCCCGGGAGGACGAGGAGATGGAGGCCAAGCGCATCTCACGCAGCGTCACCGAGGGCAACTTCCTGTCCCAGGCTCCGACCCTCATCCTGACCTCGCGAGGGCTTAGGTACCACTCGGGCGGGCTCCTGAACCAAATCAACGCCGTCCCGGATACACCTCAAGATGACGTCGGCGGTAAACGCCGGCACGCGCTGTTTGGCAGGAGCGGCCATCGACAACGGGAGCGGAAAAACAAAAGTGAAGTTCACTCACAAGGGAGCCGTCGACAGAGCTTCAGGAAATTCATCATCCGTCTCTTGACCGGAAGAAGGAGACCAAAGCGTGACACACAGGTCGCTTCGCGGGGATCACATAAAGGATTGACTGGGTATTTGTTTTGCTACTTGGTCAATTTTGACCGGGTATTTGTTTTGCTACATGGTCAATTTTGACCGGGTATTTATTTTTTTTAAGCAAGTGCTGTTAAATTGTCAGTATTAGTTTGTATTCAGTCTCAGAGTCTCAGATTTTCTGTTAAAGAAACGATACAACTTAGCGCGTTACCGTTTTAACATAAGGAAAATATTCTTTGATACTGTCATGTCTTCTTTCCGTGGATACTTGGTACAATGCGTTCTGTGAATACTTGGTATATTGCGTTCTGTGAATACTTGGTATATTGCGTTCTGTGAATACTTGGTATATTGCGTTCTGTGAATACTTGGTACAATGCGTTCCGTGGATACTTGGTACAGTGCGTTCCGTGGATACTTGGTACAATGCGTTCTGTGGATACTTGGTACGATGCGTTCCTTTCATATTTTGTACATTGCTACCTTGCACAATGTACAGTCAACCCATTTTATCCCATAGTTACCAACCCAAACAGAAAGTTAAGACTGTCTAAAGATGAATGAGGCCCGCGGGCCGCAGTTTGGTGACCCCTGTCTTACATCCCTGTCTTACATCCCTGTCCCGTTATAACTTGACAACCGCGGATATGACATTAAACGTAAACGTAACGGTGTATAGAGAGTAGGTAAACGTTTCAATACCTTGATGCAGCAATATCCAGGCCCGACCAATCTAGTCACACGTTACACTTAACATTATCACGTCAAGGGGGGGGGGGGGGCAAGCCGGACAAGGGAGGTAAACCGCGATAAAACCCAATACTAAGGAAGATAACTCAATTGTGGGCGGTGATATCCATCGGACGGTAATTTCATGTCCAGTTGAACTGAATATTTCTCCACGAATGCGTGACGCCAGACTGGAAGAATGTAATTGAACTCGTCGCGACCGTTAACTGCGTGAAAGATAATAAAATATTTGATTCCTGTCCCCATTGTCCCCCGTGACATAATCGTGCCAGCTTTGTCTGTGTGTGTGCGCGCGCGTGTGTGTGTGTATCACGGCCTTTTCAAATATGGGCACATTATGAGCTTAGTGGATGATAGGGCTCGCATACAATAGCCTACATAAATACATGGCTGAAATCGCGTACAATTAACCAGTGGTACGCGTACTCCAACGGGTACGTGGAAAGGTCATGCAGGGGCACGCGGCGACATCAAATTTTTCATTTAAAACGACCAATAGTTTGTAAAGAATATCTCCAGTTTACTTCTTGACTCATCATCAAACCACGTGGCCAGGTATCGCATTAGAAAGGTGAACAAATCCCATTAAGAAATTATACTTTCGCATCCTTTGGTGTACATTCTCGAAAAAGGTTGATAACCACAGACATTGGCAAATGAGACGGAATGAAGAGATAGTTGTCCCCCTTGCATGAACCTCACCTTACCAGGTCTCTGCTTGATTTCTTTCAAAAAGTAATTCCTCTCCGATGTATTAGTTTGAGCCATTCGTTACCACATTCCCATCCAGTGTAAATTAACTTCACATATCACACACAAGCTGCTGCAATCTCACATTAACTTCATATATATTCCACACAAGCTGCTGCAATATGACATTAACTTCATGTATTACACACAAACTGCTGCAATCTCACATTAACTTCATATATATTCAACACAGGCTGCTGCAATATCACATTAACTTCATGTATTACACACAAGCTGCTGCAATCTCACATTAACTTCATATATTCCACACAAGCTGCTGCAATCTCACATTAACTTCGTATATTCCACACTATCTGCTGCAGTAATCTCACATTAACTTCATATATATTCCACACAAGCTGCTGCAATATCACATTAACTTCATTTTTTACACACAAGCTGCTGAAATCTCACATTAACTTCATATATATTCCACACAGGCTGCTGCAATATCACATTAACTTCATGTATTCCACACAGGCTGCTGCAATCTCACATTAACTTCATATATTCCACACAAGCTGCTGCAATCTCACATTAACTTCATGTATTACACACAAGTTGCTGCAATCTCACATTAACTTCATATATATACCACACAAGCTGCTGCAATCTCACATTAACTTCGTATATTCCACACTATCTGCTGCTACAATCTCACATTAACTTCGTATATTCCACACTATCTGCTGCTGCAATCTCATCATTAACTTCGTATATTCCACACTAGCTGCTGCTGTAATCTCACATTAACTTCGTATACTCCACACTATCTGCTGCTGCAATCTCAACTTAACTTCGTATATTCCACACAAGCTGCTGCAATATCACATTAACTTCATATATATATACCACACAAGCTGCTGCAATCTCACATTAACTTCATATATTCCACAATATCTGCTGCTGCAATCTCACATTAACTTCGTATATTCCACACAAGCTGCT
This sequence comes from Bulinus truncatus, assembly GCA_021962125.1. Lineage (NCBI taxonomy): Eukaryota > Metazoa > Mollusca > Gastropoda > Planorbidae > Bulinus > Bulinus truncatus. The sequence goes on from JAGDYQ010000062.1 coordinate 4,537,230, forward strand.
GCAATATCACATTAACTTCATGTATTACACACAAGCTGCTGTAATCTCACATTAACTTCATATATATTCCACACAAGCTGCTGCTATCTCACATTAACTTCGTATATTCCACACTATCTGCTGCTGCAATCTCACATTAACTTCGTATATTCCACACTATCTGCTGCTGCAATCTCACATTAACTTCGTATATTCCACACTAGCTGCTGCTGCAATCTCACATTAACTTCGTATATTCCTCACTATCTGCTGCTGCAATCTCACATTAACTTCATATATATTCCACACAAGCTGCTGCAATATCACATTAACTTCATGTATTACACACAAACTGCTGCAATCTTACATTAACTTCATATATATTCCACACAGGCTGCTGCAATATCACATTAACTTCATGTATTACACACAAGCTGCTGCAATCTCACATTAACTTCATATATATTCCACACAAGCTGCTGCAATATCACATTAACTTCATGTATTACACACAAACTGCTGCAATCTCACATTAACTTCATATATATTCCACACAGGCTGCTGCAATATCACATTAACTTCATGTATTACACACAAGCTGCTGCAATCTCACATTAACTTCATATATATTCCACACAAGCAGCTGCAATATCACATTAACTTCATGTATTACACACAAGCTGCTGCAATCTCACATTAACTTCATATATATTCCACACAGGCTGCTGCAATCTCACATTAACTTCATGTATTACACACAAGCTGCTGCAATCTCACATTAACTTCATATATATTCCACACAGGCTGCTGCAATCTCACATTAACTTCATATATATTCCACACAAGCTGCTGCAATCTCACATTAACTTCATATATATTCCACACAAGCTGCTGCAATATCACATTAACTTCATGTTTTACACACAAGTTGCTGCAATCTCATATTAACTTCATATATATTCCACACAAGCAGCTGCAATATCACATTAACTTCATGTATTACACAAAAGCTGCTGCAATCTCACATTAACTTCATATAAATTCCACACAGGCTGCTGCAATATCACATTAACTTCATGTATTCCACACAGGCTGCTGCAATCTCACATTAACTTCATATATTCCACACAAGCTGCTGCAATCTCACATTAACTTCATGTATTACACACAAGCTGCTGCAATCTCACATTAACTTCATATATTCCACACAAGCTGCTGCAATCTCACATTAACTTCGTATATTCCACACTATCTGCTGCTGCAATCTCACATTAACTTCGAATATTCCACACTATCTGCTGCTGCAATCTCACATTAACTTCGTATATTCCACACTATCTGCTGCTGCAATCTCACATTAACTTCGTATATTCCACACTAGCTGCTGCTGCAATCTCACATTAACTTCGTATATTCCACACTAGCTGCTGCTGCAATCTCACATTAACTTCGTATATTCCACACTATCTGCTGCTGCAATCTCACATTAACTTCGTATATTCCACACTATCTGCTGCTGAAATCTCACATTAACTTCGTATATTCCACACTAGCTGCTGCTGCAATCTCACATTAACTTCGTATATTCCACACTATCTGCTGCTGCAATCTCACATTATCTTCGTATATCCCACACTATCTGCTGCTGCAATCTCACATTAACTTCGTATATTCCACACTTGCTGCTGCTGTAATCTCACATTAACTTCATATATATTCCACACAAGCTGCTGCAATCTCACATTAACTTCATATATATTCCACACAAGCTGCTGCAATATCACATTAACTTCATGTTTTACACACAAGTTGCTGCAATCTCACATTAACTTCATATATATTCCACACAAGCAGCTGCAATATCACATTAACTTCATGTATTACACACAAGCTGCTGCAATCTCACATTAACTTCATATAAATTCCACACAGGCTGCTGCAATCTCACATTAACTTCATGTATTACACACAAGCTGCTGCAATCTCACATTAACTTCATATATATTCCACACAGGCTGCTGCAATCTCACATTAACTTCATATATATTCCACACAAGCTGCTGCAATCTCACATTAACTTCATATATATTCCACACAAGCAGCTGCAATATCACATTAACTTCATGTTTTACACACAAGTTGCTGCAATCTCACATTAACTTCATATATATTCCACACAGGCTGCTGCAATATCACATTAACTTCATGTATTACACACAAGCTGCTGCAATCTCACATTAACTTCATATATATTCCACACAAGCTGCTGCAATCTCACATTAACTTCGTATATTCCACACTATCTGCTGCTGCAATCTCACATTAACATCGTATATTCCACACTATCTGCTGCTGCAATCTCACATTAACTTCGTATATTCCACACTATCTGCTGCTGCAATCTCACATTAACTTCGTATATTCCACACTTGCTGCTGCTGTAATCTCACATTAACTTCGTATATTCCACACTATCGGCTGCTGCAATCTCACATTAACTTCGTATATTCCACACAAGCTGCTGCAATATCACATTAACTTCATGTATTACACACAAGCTGCTGTAATCTCACATTAACTTCATATATATTCCACACAAGCTGCTGCAATCTCACATTAACTTCGTATATTCCACACTTTCTGCTGCTGCAATCTCACAGTAACTTCGTATATTCTACACTATCTGCTGCTGCAATCTCACATTAACTTCATATATATTCCACACAAGCTGCTGCAATCTCACATTAACTTCATGTATTACACACAAACTGCTGCAATCTCACATTAACTTCATATATATTCCACACAGGCTGCTGCAATATCACATTAACTTCATGTATTACACACAAGCTGCTGCAATCTCACATTAACTTCATATATATTCCACACAAGCAGCTGCAATATCATATTAACTTCATGTATTACACACAAGCTGCTGTAATCTCACATTAACTTCATATATATTCCACACAGGCTGCTGCAATCTCACATTAACTTCATGTATTACACACAAGCTGCTGCAATCTCACATTAACTTCATATATATTCCACACAAGCTGCTGCAATCTCACATTAACTTCGTATATTCCACACAAGCTGCTGCAATCTCACATTAACTTCATGTATTACACACAAGCTGCTGTAATCTCACATTAACTTCATATATATTCCACACAAGCTGCTGCTATCTCACATTAACTTCGTATATTCCACACTATCTGCTGCTGCAATCTCACATTAACTTCGTATATTCCACACTATCTGCTGCTGCAATCTCACATTAACTTCGTATATTCCACACTATCTGCTGCTGCAATCTCACATTAACTTCGTATATTCCACACTAGCTGCTGCTGCAATCTCACATTAACTTCGTATATTCCACACTAGCTGCTGCTGCAATCTCACATTAACTTCGTATATTCCTCACTATCTGCTGCTGCAATCTCACATTAACTTCGTATATTCCACACTATCTGCTGCTGCAATCTCACATTAACTTCGTATATTCCACACTAGCTGCTGCTGCAATCTCACATTAACTTCGTATATTCCACACTATCTGCTGCTGCAATCTCACATTAACTTCGTATATTCCACAATATCTGCTGCTGCAATCTCACATTAACTTCGTATATTCCACACTATCTGCTGCTGAAATCTCACATTAACTTCGTATATTCCACACTAGCTGCTGCTGCAATCTCACATTAACTTCGTATATTCCACACTATCTGCTGCTGCAATCTCACATTAACTTCGTATATCCCACACTATCTGCTGCTGCAATCTCACATTAACTTCGTATATTCCACACTTGCTGCTGCTGTAATCTCACATTAACTTCATATATATTCCACACAAGCTGCTGCTGCAATCTCACATTAACTTCATATATATTCCACACAAGCTGCTGCAATATCACATTAACTTCATGTTTTACACACAAGTTGCTGCAATCTCACATTAACTTCATATATATTCCACACAAGCAGCTGCAATATCACATTAACTTCATGTATTACACACAAGCTGCTGTAATCTCACATTAACTTCGTATACTCCACACTATCTGCTGCTGCAATCTCACATTAACTTCGTATATTCCACACAAGCTGCTGCAATATCACATTAACTTCATATATACCACACAAGCTGCTGCAATCTCACATTAACTTCGTATATTCCACAATATCTGCTGCTGCAATCTCACATTAACTTCGTATATTCCACACAAGCTGCTGCAATATCACATTAACTTCATGTATTACACACAAGCTGCTGTAATCTCACATTAACTTCATATATATTCCACACAAGCTGCTGCTATCTCACATTAACTTCGTATATTCCACACTATTTGCTGCTGCAATCTCACATTAACTTCGTATATTCCACACTATCTGCTGCTGCAATCTCACATTAACTTCGTATATTCCACACTAGCTGCTGCTGCAATCTCACATTAACTTCGTATATTCCTCACTATCTGCTGCTGCAATCTCACATTAACTTCGTATATTCCACAATATCTGCTGCTGCAATCTCACATTAACTTCATATATATTCCACACAAGCTGCTGCAATATCACATTAACTTCATGTATTACACACAAACTGCTGCAATCTCACATTAACTTCATATATATTCCACACAGGCTGCTGCAATATCACATTAACTTCATGTATTACACACAAGCTGCTGCAATCTCACATTAACTTCATATATATTCCGCACAAGCTGCTGCAATCTCACATTAACTTCATGTATTACACACAAGCTGCTGCAATCTCACATTAACTTCATATATATTCCACACAGGCTGCTGCAATATCACATTAACTTCATGTATTACACACAAGCTGCTGCAATCTCACATTAACTTCATAGATATTCCACACAAGCAGCTGCAATATCACATTAACTTCATGTATTACACACAAGCTGCTGCAATCTCACATTAACTTCATATATATTCCACACAGGCTGCTGCAATCTCACATTAACTTCATGTATTACACACAAGCTGCTGCAATCTCACATTAACTTCATATATATTCCACACAGGCTGCTGCAATCTCACATTAACTTCATATATATTCCACACAAGCTGCTGCAATCTCACATTAACTTCATATATATTCCACACAAGCTGCTGCAATATCACATTAACTTCATGTTTTACACACAAGTTGCTGCAATCTCACATTAACTTCATATATATTCCACACAAGCAGCTGCAATATCACATTAACTTCATGTATTACACACAAGCTGCTGCAATCTCACATTAACTTCATATAAATTCCACACAGGCTGCTGCAATATCACATTAACTTCATGTATTCCACACAGGCTGCTGCAATCTCACATTAACTTCATATATTCCACACAAGCTGCTGCAATCTCACATTAACTTCATGTATTACACACAAGCTGCTGCAATCTCACATTAACTTCATATATTCCACACAAGCTGCTGCAATCTCACATTAACTTCGTATATTCCACACTATCTGCTGCTGCAATCTCACATTAACTTCGTATATTCCACACTAGCTGCTGCTGCAATCTCACATTAACTTCGTATATTCCACACTAGCTGCTGCTGCAATCTCACATTAACTTCGTATATTCCACACTATCTGCTGCTGCAATCTCACATTAACTTCGTATATTCCACACTATCTGCTGCTGAAATCTCACATTAACTTCGTATATTCCACACTAGCTGCTGCTGCAATCTCACATTAACTTCGTATATTCCACACTAGCTGCTGCTGCAATCTCACATTAACTTCGTATATTCCACACTAGCTGCTGCTGCAATCTCACATTAACTTCGTATATTCCACACTATCTGCTGCTGCAATCTCACATTAACTTCGTATATTCCACACTATCTGCTGCTGAAATCTCACATTAACTTCGTATATTCCACACTAGCTGCTGCTGCAATCTCACATTAACTTCGTATATCCCACACTATCTGCTGCTGCAATCTCACATTAACTTCGTATATTCCACACTTGCTGCTGCTGTAATCTCACATTAACTTCATATATATTCCACACAAGCTGCTGCAATCTCACATTAACTTCATATATATTCCACACAAGCTGCTGCAATATCACATTAACTTCATGTTTTACACACAAGTTGCTGCAATCTCACATTAACTTCATATATATTCCACACAAGCAGCTGCAATATCACATTAACTTCATGTATTACACACAAGCTGCTGCAATCTCACATTAACTTCATATAAATTCCACACAGGCTGCTGCAATCTCACATTAACTTCATGTATTACACACAAGCTGCTGCAATCTCACATTAACTTCATATATATTATACACAGGCTGCTGCAATCTCACATTAACTTCATATATATTCCACACAAGCTGCTGCAATCTCACATTAACTTCATATATATTCCACACAAGCTGCTGCAATATCACATTAACTTCATGTTTTACACACAAGTTGCTGCACCACATTAACTTCATATATTCCACACAGGCTGCTGCAATATCACATTAACTTCATGTATTACACACAAGCTGCTGCAATCTCACATTAACTTCATATATATTCCACACAAGCTGCTGCAATCTCACATTAACTTCGTATATTCCACACTATCTGCTGCTGCAATCTCACATTAACTTCGTATATTCCACACTATCTGCTGCTGCAATCTCACATTAACTTCGTATATTCCACACTATCTGCTGCTGCAATCTCACATTAACTTCGTATATTCCACACTATCTGCTGCTGCAATCTCACATTAACTTCGTATATCCCACACTATCTGCTGCTGCAATCTCACATTAACTTCGTATATTCCACACTTGCTGCTGCTGTAATCTCACATTAACTTCATATATTCCACACAAGCTGCTGCTGCAATCTCACATTAACTTCATATATATTCCACACAAGCTGCTGCAATATCACATTAACTTCATGTTTTACACACAAGTTGCTGCAATCTCACATTAACTCATATATATTCCACACAAGCAGCTGCAATATCACATTAACTTCATGTATTACACACAAGCTGCTGTAATCTCACATTAACTTCGTATACTCCACACTATCTGCTGCTGCAATCTCACATTAACTTCGTATATTCCACACAAGCTGCTGCAATATCACATTAACTTCATATATATACCACACAAGCTGCTGCAATCTCACATTAACTTCGTATATTCCACAATATCTGCTGCTGCAATCTCACATTAACTTCGTATATTCCACACAAGCTGCTGCAATATCACATTAACTTCATGTATTACACACAAGCTGCTGTAATCTCACATTAACTTCATATATATTCCACACAAGCTGCTGCTATCTCACATTAACTTCGTATATTCCACACTATCTGCTGCTGCAATCTCACATTAACTTCGTATATTCCACACTATCTGCTGCTGCAATCTCACATTAACTTCGTATATTCCACACTAGCTGCTGCTGCAATCTCACATTAACTTCGTATATTCCTCACTATCTGCTGCTGCAATCTCACATTAACTTCGTATATTCCACAATATCTGCTGCTGCAATCTCACATTAACTTCATATATATTCCACACAAGCTGCTGCAATATCACATTAACTTGATGTATTACACACAAACTGCTGCAATCTCACATTAACTTCATATATATTCCACACAGGCTGCTGCAATATCACATTAACTTCATGTATTACACACAAGCTGCTGCAATCTCACATTAACTTCATATATATTCCACACAAGCTGCTGCAATCTCACATTAACTTCATGTATTACACACAAGCTGCTGCAATCTCACATTAACTTCATATATATTCCACACAGGCTGCTGCAATATCACATTAACTTCATGTATTACACACAAGCTGCTGCAATCTCACATTAACTTCATATATATTCCGCACAAGCTGCTGCAATCTCACATTAACTTCATGTATTACACACAAGCTGCTGCAATCTCACATTAACTTCATATATATTCCACACAGGCTGCTGCAATATCACATTAACTTCATGTATTACACACAAGCTGCTGCAATCTCACATTAACTTCATAGATATTCCACACAAGCAGCTGCAATATCACATTAACTTCATGTATTACACACAAGCTGCTGCAATCTCACATTAACTTCATATATATTCCACACAGGCTGCTGCAATCTCACATTAACTTCATGTATTACACACAAGCTGCTGCAATCTCACATTAACTTCATATATATTCCACACAGGCTGCTGCAATCTCACATTAACTTCATATATATTCCACACAAGCTGCTGCAATCTCACATTAACTTCATATATATTCCACACAAGCTGCTGCAATATCACATTAACTTCATGTTTTACACACAAGTTGCTGCAATCTCACATTAACTTCATATATATTCCACACAAGCAGCTGCAATATCACATTAACTTCATGTATTACACACAAGCTGCTGCAATCTCACATTAACTTCATATAAATTCCACACAGGCTGCTGCAATATCACATTAACTTCATGTATTCCACACAGGCTGCTGCAATCTCACATTAACTTCATATATTCCACACAAGCTGCTGCAATCTCACATTAACTTCATGTATTACACACAAGCTGCTGCAATCTCACATTAACTTCATATATTCCACACAAGCTGCTGCAATCTCACATTAACTTCGTATATTCCACACAATCTGCTGCTGCAATCTCACATTAACTTCGTATATTCCACACTAGCTGCTGCTGCAATCTCACATTAACTTCGTATATTCCACACTAGCTGCTGCTGCAATCTCACATTAACTTCGTATATTCCACACTATCTGCTGCTGCAATCTCACATTAACTTCGTATATTCCACACTATCTGCTGCTGAAATCTCACATTAACTTCGTATATTCCACACTAGCTGCTGCTGCAATCTCACATTAACTTCGTATATTCCACACTAGCTGCTGCTGCAATCTCACATTAACTTCGTATATTCCACACTAGCTGCTGCTGCAATCTCACATTAACTTCGTATATTCACACTATCTGCTGCTGCAATCTCACATTAACTTCGTATATTCCACACTATCTGCTGCTGAAATCTCACATTAACTTCGTATATTCCACACTAGCTGCTGCTGCAATCTCACATTAACTTCGTATATCCCACACTATCTGCTGCTGCAATCTCACATTAACTTCGTATATTCCACACTTGCTGCTGCTGTAATCTCACATTAACTTCATATATATTCCACACAAGCTGCTGCAATCTCACATTAACTTCATATATATTCCACACAAGCTGCTGCAATATCACATTAACTTCATGTTTTACACACAAGTTGCTGCAATCTCACATTAACTTCATATATATTCCACACAAGCAGCTGCAATATCACATTAACTTCATGTATTACACACAAGCTGCTGCAATCTCACATTAACTTCATATAAATTCCACACAGGCTGCTGCAATCTCACATTAACTTCATGTATTACACACAAGCTGCTGCAATCTCACATTAACTTCATATATATTATACACAGGCTGCTGCAATCTCACATTAACTTCATATATATTCCACACAAGCTGCTGCAATCTCACATTAACTTCATATATATTCCACACAAGCTGCTGCAATATCACATTAACTTCATGTTTTACACACAAGTTGCTGCAATCTCACATTAACTTCATATATATTCCACACAGGCTGCTGCAATATCACATTAACTTCATGTATTACACACAAGCTGCTGCAATCTCACATTAACTTCATATATATTCCACACAAGCTGCTGCAATCTCACATTAACTTCGTATATTCCACACTATCTGCTGCTGCAATCTCACATTAACTTCGTATATTCCACACTATCTGCTGCTGCAATCTCACATTAACTTCGTATATTCCACACTATCTGCTGCTGCAATCTCACATTAACTTCGTATATTCCACACTATCTGCTGCTGCAATCTCACATTAACTTCGTATATCCCACACTATCTGCTGCTGCAATCTCACATTAACTTCGTATATTCCACACTTGCTGCTGCTGTAATCTCACATTAACTTCATATATATTCCACACAAGCTGCTGCTGCAATCTCACATTAACTTCATATATATTCCACACAAGCTGCTGCAATATCACATTAACTTCATGTTTTACACACAAGTTGCTGCAATCTCACATTAACTTCATATATATTCCACACAAGCAGCTGCAATATCACATTAACTTCATGTATTACACACAAGCTGCTGTAATCTCACATTAACTTCGTATACTCCACACTATCTGCTGCTGCAATCTCACATTAACTTCGTATATTCCACACAAGCTGCTGCAATATCACATTAACTTCATATATATACCACACAAGCTGCTGCAATCTCACATTAACTTCGTATATTCCACAATATCTGCTGCTGCAATCTCACATTAACTTCGTATATTCCACACAAGCTGCTGCAATATCACATTAACTTCATGTATTACACACAAGCTGCTGTAATCTCACATTAACTTCATATATATTCCACACAAGCTGCTGCTATCTCACATTAACTTCGTATATTCCACACTATCTGCTGCTGCAATCTCACATTAACTTCGTATATTCCACACTATCTGCTGCTGCAATCTCACATTAACTTCGTATATTCCACACTAGCTGCTGCTGCAATCTCACATTAACTTCGTATATTCCTCACTATCTGCTGCTGCAATCTCACATTAACTTCGTATATTCCACAATATCTGCTGCTGCAATCTCACATTAACTTCATATATATTCCACACAAGCTGCTGCAATATCACATTAACTTGATGTATTACACACAAACTGCTGCAATCTCACATTAACTTCATATATATTCCACACAGGCTGCTGCAATATCACATTAACTTCATGTATTACACACAAGCTGCTGCAATCTCACATTAACTTCATATATATTCCACACAAGCTGCTGCAATCTCACATTAACTTCATGTATTACACACAAGCTGCTGCAATCTCACATTAACTTCATATATATTCCACACAGGCTGCTGCAATATCACATTAACTTCATGTATTACACACAAGCTGCTGCAATCTCACATTAACTTCATATATATTCCACACAAGCAGCTGCAATATCACATTAACTTCATGTATTACACACAAGCTGCTGCAATCTCACATTAACTTCATATATATTCCACACAGGCTGCTGCAATCTCACATTAACTTCATGTATTACACACAAGCTGCTGCAATCTCACATTAACTTCATATATATTCCACACAGGCTGCTGCAATCTCACATTAACTTCATATATATTCCACACAAGCTGCTGCAATCTCACATTAACTTCATATATATTCCACACAAGCTGCTGCAATATCACATTAACTTCATGTTTTACACACAAGTTGCTGCAATCTCACATTAACTTCATATATATTCCACACAAGCAGCTGCAATATCACATTAACTTCATGTATTACACACAAGCTGCTGCAATCTCACATTAACTTCATATAAATTCCACACAGGCTGCTGCAATATCACATTAACTTCATGTATTCCACACAGGCTGCTGCAATCTCACATTAACTTCATATATTCCACACAAGCTGCTGCAATCTCACATTAACTTCATGTATTACACACAAGCTGCTGCAATCTCACATTAACTTCATATATTCCACACAAGCTGCTGCAATCTCACATTAACTTCGTATATTCCACACTATCTGCTGCTGCAATCTCACATTAACTTCGTATATTCCACACTAGCTGCTGCTGCAATCTCACATTAACTTCGTATATTCCACACTAGCTGCTGCTGCAATCTCACATTAACTTCGTATATTCCACACTATCTGCTGCTGCAATCTCACATTAACTTCGTATATTCCACACTATCTGCTGCTGAAATCTCACATTAACTTCGTATATTCCACACTAGCTGCTGCTGCAATCTCACATTAACTTCGTATATTCCACACTATCTGCTGCTGCAATCTCACATTAACTTCGTATATTCCACACTAGCTGCTGCTGCAATCTCACATTAACTTCGTATATTCCACACTAGCTGCTGCTGCAATCTCACATTAACTTCGTATATTCCACACTATCTGCTGCTGCAATCTCACATTAACTTCGTATATTCCACACTATCTGCTGCTGAAATCTCACATTAACTTCGTATATTCCACACTAGCTGCTGTTGCAATCTCACATTAACTTCGTATATTCCACACTATCTGCTGCTGCAATCTCACATTAACTTCGTATATCCCACACTATCTGCTGCTGCAATCTCACATTAACTTCGTATATTCCACACTTGCTGCTGCTGTAATCTCACATTAACTTCATATATATTCCACACAAGCTGCTGCAATCTCACATTAACTTCATATATATTCCACACAAGCTGCTGCAATATCACATTAACTTCATGTTTTACACACAAGTTGCTGCAATCTCACATTAACTTCATATATATTCCACACAAGCAGCTGCAATATCACATTAACTTCATGTATTACACACAAGCTGCTGCAATCTCACATTAACTTCATATAAATTCCACACAGGCTGCTGCAATCTCACATTAACTTCATGTATTACACACAAGCTGCTGCAATCTCACATTAACTTCATATATATTATACACAGGCTGCTGCAATCTCACATTAACTTCATATATATTCCACACAAGCTGCTGCAATCTCACATTAACTTCATATATATTCCACACAAGCTGCTGCAATATCACATTAACTTCATGTTTTACACACAAGTTGCTGCAATCTCACATTAACTTCATATATATTCCACACAGGCTGCTGCAATATCACATTAACTTCATGTATTACACACAAGCTGCTGCAATCTCACATTAACTTCATATATATTCCACAAGCTGCTGCAATCTCACATTAACTTCGTATATTCCACACTATCTGCTGCTGCAATCTCACATTAACTTCGTATATTCCACACTATCTGCTGCTGCAATCTCACATTAACTTCGTATATTCCACACTATCTGCTGCTGCAATCTCACATTAACTTCGTATATTCCACACTTGCTGCTGCTGTAATCTCACATTAACTTCGTATATTCCACACTATCGGCTGCTGCAATCTCACATTAACTTCGTATATTCCACATAAGCTGCTGCAATATCACATTAACTTCATGTATTACACACAAGCTGCTGTAATCTCACATTAACTTCATATATATTCCACACAAGCTGCTGCAATCTCACATTAACTTCGTATATTCCACACTTTCTGCTGCTGCAATCTCACAGTAACTTCGCATATTCCACACAAGCTGCTGCAATCTCACATTAACTTCATGTATTACACACAACTGCTGCAATCTCACATTAACTTCATATATTCCACACAGGCTGCTGCAATATCACATTAACTTCATGTATTACACATAAGCTGCTGCAATCTCACAATAACTTCATATATATTCCACACAAGCAGCTGCAATATCATATTAACTTCATGTATTACACACAAGCTGCTGTAATCTCACATTAACTTCTATATATTCCACACAGGCTGCTGCAATCTCACATTAACTTCATGTATTACACACAAGCTGCTGCAATCTCACATTAACTTCATATATATTCCACACAGGCTGCTGCAATCTCACATTAACTTCATATATATTCCACACAAGCTGCTGCAATCTCACATTAACTTCGTATATTCCACACAAGCTGCTGCAATCTCACATTAACTTCATGTATTACACACAAGCTGCTGTAATCTCACATTAACTTCATATATATTCCACACAAGCTGCTGCTATCTCACATTAACTTCGTATATTCCACACTATCTGCTGCTGCAATCTCACATTAACTTCGTATATTCCACACTATCTGCTGCTGCAATCTCACATTAACTTCGTATATTCCACACTATCTGCTGCTGCAATCTCACATTAACTTCGTATATTCCACACTAGCTGCTGCTGCAATCTCACATTAACTTCGTATATTCCACACTAGCTGCTGCTGCAATCTCACATTAACTTCGTATATTCCTCACTATCTGCTGCTGCAATCTCACATTAACTTCGTATATTCCACACCATCTGCTGCTGCAATCTCACATTAACTTCTGTATATTCCACACTAGCTGCTGCTGCAATCTCACATTAACTTCGTATATTCCACACCATCTGCTGCTGCAATCTCACATTAACTTCGTATATTCCACACTAGCTGCTGCTGCAATCTCACATTAACTTCGTATATTCCACACTATCTGCTGCTGCAATCTCACATTAACTTCATATATATTCCACACAAGCAGCTGCAATATCACATTAACTTCATGTATTACACACAAGCTGCTGCAATCTCACATTAACTTCGTATATTCCACACTATCTGCTGCTGCAATCTCACATTAACTTCGTATATTCCACACTATCTGCTGCTGCAATCTCACATTAACTTCGTATATTCCACACTTTCTGCTGCTGTAATCTCACATTAACTTCGTATATTCCACACTATCTGCTGCTGCAATCTCACATTAACTTCATATATATTCCACACAAGCTGCTGCAATATTACATTAACTTCATGTATTACACACAAACTACTGCAATCTCACATTAACTTCATATATATTCCACACAGGCTGCTGCAATATCACATTAACTTCATGTATTACACACAAGCTGCTGCAATCTCACATTAACTTCATATATTCCACACAAGCAGCTGCAATATCATATTAACTTCATGTATTACACACAAGCTGCTGTAATCTCACATTAACTTCATATATATTCCACACAAGCTGCTGCAATCTCACATTAACTTCGTATATTCCACACTTTCTGCTGCTGCAATCTCACAGTAACTTCGTATATTCCACACTATCTGCTGCTGCAATCTCACATTAACTTCATATATATTCTACACAAGCTGCTGCAATATCACATTAACTTCATGTATTACACACAAACTGCTGCAATCTCACATTAACTTCATATATATTCCACACAGGCTGCTGCAATATCACATTAACTTCATGTATTACACACAAGCTGCTGCAATCTCACATTAACTTCATATATATTCCACACAAGCAGCTGCAATATCATATTAACTTCATGTATTACACACAAGCTACTGTAATCTCACATTAACTTCATATATATTCCACACAGGCTGCTGCAATCTCACATTAACTTCATGTATTACACACAAGCTGCTGCAATCTCACTTTAACTTCATATATATTCCACACAGGCTGCTGCAATCTCACATTAACTTGATATATATTCCACACAAGCTGTTGCAATCTCACATTAACTTATATATTCCACACAAGTTGCTGCAATATCACATTAACTTCATGTTTCACACACAAGTTGCTGCAATCTCACATTAACTTCATATATATTCCACACAGGCTGCTGCAATATCACATTAACTTCATGTATTCCACACAAGCTGCTGCAATCTCACATTAACTTCATGTATTACACACAAGCTGCTGCAATCTCACATTAACTTCAATTATTCCACACAAGCTGCTGCAATCTCACATTAACTTCGTATATTCCACACTATCTGCTGCTGCAATCTCACATTAACTTCGTATATTCCACACTATCTGCTGCTGCAATCTCACATTAACTTCGTATATTCCACACTATCTGCTGCTGCAATCTCACATTAACTTCGTATATTCCACACTAGCTGCTGCTGCAATCTCACATTAACTTCGTATATTCCACACTAGCTGCTGCTGCAATCTCACATTAACTTCGTATATTCCTCACTATCTGCTGCTGCAATCTCACATTAACTTCGTATATTCCACATTATCTGCTGCTGCAATCTCACATTAACTTCGTATATTCCACACTAGCTGCTGCTGCAATCTCACATTAACTTCGTATATTCCACACTTGCTGCTGCTGTAATCTCACATTAACTTCATATATATTCCACACAAGCTGCTGCAATCTCACATTAACTTCATATATATTCCACACAAGCTGCTGCAATATCACATTAACTTCATGTTTTACACACAAGTTGCTGCAATCTCACATTAACTTCATATATATTCCACACAAGCAGCTGCAATATCACATTAACTTCATGTATTACACACAAGCTGCTGCAATCTCACATTAACTTCATATAAATTCCACACAGGCTGCTGCAATCTCACATTAACTTCATGTATTACACACAAGCTGCTGCAATCTCACATTAACTTCATATATATTATACACAGGCTGCTGCAATCTCACATTAACTTCATATATATTCCACACAAGCTGCTGCAATCTCACATTAACTTCATATATATTCCACACAGACTGCTGCAATATCACATTAACTTCAAGTTTTACACACAAGTTGCTGCAATCTCACATTAACTTCATATATATTCCACACAGGCTGCTGCAATATCACATTAACTTCATGTATTACACACAAGCTGCTGCAATCTCACATTAACTTCATATATATTCCACACAAGCTGCTGCAATCTCACATTAACTTCGTATATTCCACACTATCTGCTGCTGCAATCTCACATTAACTTCGTATATTCCACACTATCTGCTGCTGCAATCTCACATTAACTTCGTATATTCCACACTATCTGCTGCTGCAATCTCACATTAACTTCGTATATTCCACACTTGCTGCTGCTGTAATCTCACATTAACTTCGTATATTCCACACTATCGGCTGCTGCAATCTCACATTAACTTCGTATATTCCACACAAGCTGCTGCAATATCACATTAACTTCATGTATTACACACAAGCTGCTGTAATCTCACATTAACTTCATATATATTCCACACAAGCTGCTGCAATCTCACATTAACTTCGTATATTCCACACTTTCTGCTGCTGCAATCTCACAGTAACTTCGTATATTCCACACAAGCTGCTGCAATCTCACATTAACTTCATGTATTACACACAAACTGCTGCAATCTCACATTAACTTCATATATATTCCACACAGGCTGCTGCAATATCACATTAACTTCATGTATTACACACAAGCTGCTGCAATCTCACATTAACTTCATATATATTCCACACAAGCAGCTGCAATATCATATTAACTTCATGTATTACACACAAGCTGCTGTAATCTCACATTAACTTCATATATATTCCACACAGGCTGCTGCAATCTCACATTAACTTCATGTATTACACACAAGCTGCTGCAATCTCACATTAACTTCATATATTCCACACAGGCTGCTGCAATCTCACATTAACTTCATATATTCCACACAAGCTGCTGCAATCTCACATTAACTTCGTATATTCCACACAAGCTGCTGCAATCTCACATTAACTTCATGTATTACACACAAGCTGCTGTAATCTCACATTAACTTCATATATTCCACACAAGCTGCTGCTATCTCACATTAACTTTGCATATTCCACACTATCTGCTGCTGCAATCTCACATTAACTTCGTATATTCCACACTATCTGCTGCTGCAATCTCACATTAACTTCGTATATTCCACACTATCTGCTGCTGCAATCTCACATTAACTTCGTATATTCCACACTAGCTGCTGCTGCAATCTCACATTAACTTCGTATATTCCACACTAGCTGCTGCTGCAATCTCACATTAACTTCGTATATTCCTCACTATCTGCTGCTGCAATCTCACATTAACTTCGTATATTCCACACTATCTGCTGCTGCAATCTCACATTAACTTCGTATATTCCACACTAGCTGCTGCTGCAATCTCACATTAACTTCGTATATTCCACACTATCTGCTGCTGCAATCTCACATTAACTTCGTATATTCCACACTAGCTGCTGCTGCAATCTCACATTAACTTCGTATATTCCACACTATCTGCTGCTGCAATCTCACATTAACTTCATATATATTCCACACAAGCAGCTGCAATATCACATTAACTTCATGTATTACACACAAGCTGCTGCAATCTCACATTAACTTCGTATATTCCACACTATCTGCTGCTGCAATCTCACATTAACTTCGTATATTCCACACTATCTGCTGCTGCAATCTCACATTAACTTCGTATATTCCACACTTTCTGCTGCTGTAATCTCACATTAACTTCGTATATTCCACACTATCTGCTGCTGCAATCTCACATTAACTTCATATATATTCCACACAAGCTGCTGCAATATTACATTAACTTCATGTATTACACACAAACTACTGCAATCTCACATTAACTTCATATATATTCCACACAGGCTGCTGCAATATTACATTAACTTCATGTATTACACACAAACTACTGCAATCTCACATTAACTTCATATATATTCCACACAGGCTGCTGCAATATCACATTAACTTCATGTATTACACACAAGCTGCTGCAATCTCACATTAACTTCATATATATTCCACACAAGCAGCTGCAATATCATATTAACTTCATGTATTACACACAAGCTGCTGTAATCTCACATTAACTTCATATATATTCCACACAAGCTGCTGCAATCTCACATTAACTTCGTATATTCCACACTTTCTGCTGCTGCAATCTCACAGTAACTTCGTATATTCCACACTATCTGCTGCTGCAATCTCACATTAACTTCATATATATTCTACACAAGCTGCTGCAATATCACATTAACTTCATGTATTACACACAAACTGCTGCAATCTCACATTAACTTCATATATATTCCACACAGGCTGCTGCAATATCACATTAACTTCATGTATTACACACAAGCTGCTGCAATCTCACATTAACTTCATATATTCCACACAAGCAGCTGCAATATCATATTAACTTCATGTATTACACACAAGCTGCTGTAATCTCACATTAACTTCATATATATTCCACACAGGCTGCTGCAATCTCACATTAACTTCATGTATTACACACAAGCTGCTGCAATCTCACTTTAACTTCATATATATTCCACACAGGCTGCTGCAATCTCACATTAACTTGATATATATTCCACACAAGCTGTTGCAATCTCACATTAACTTCATATATATTCCACACAAGCTGCTGCAATATCACATTAACTTCATGTTTCACACACAAGTTGCTGCAATCTCACATTAACTTCATATATATTCCACACAGGCTGCTGCAATATCACATTAACTTCATGTATTCCACACAAGCTGCTGCAATCTCACATTAACTTCATGTATTACACACAAGCTGCTGCAATCTCACATTAACTTCAATTATTCCACACAAGCTGCTGCAATCTCACATTAACTTCGTATATTCCACACTATCTGCTGCTGCAATCTCACATTAACTTCGTATATTCCACACTATCTGCTGCTGCAATCTCACATTAACTTCGTATATTCCACACTATCTGCTGCTGCAATCTCACATTAACTTCGTATATTCCACACTAGCTGCTGCTGCAATCTCACATTAACTTCGTATATTCCACACTAGCTGCTGCTGCAATCTCACATTAACTTCGTATATTCCTCACTATCTGCTGCTGCAATCTCACATTAACTTCGTATATTCCACACTATCTGCTGCTGCAATCTCACATTAACTTCGTATATTCCACACTAGCTGCTGCTGCAATCTCACATTAACTTCGTATATTCCACACAATCTGCTGCTGCAATCTCACATTAACTTCGTATATTCCACAATATCTGCTGCTGCAATCTCACATTAACTTCGTATATTCCACACTATCTGCTGCTGAAATCTCACATTAACTTCGTATATTCCACACTAGCTGCTGCTGCAATCTCACATTAACTTCGTATATTCCACACTATCTGCTGCTGCAATCTCACATTAACTTCGTAAATTCCACACTATCTGCTGCTGCAATCTCACATTAACTTCGTATATTCCACACTTGCTGCTGCTGTAATCTCACATTAACTTCATATATTCCACACAAGCTGCTGCAATCTCACATTAACTTCATATATATTCCACACAAGCTGCTGCAATATCACATTAACTTCATGTTTTACACACAAGTTGCTGTAATCTCACATTAACTTCATATATATTCCACACAAGCAGCTGCAATATCACATTAACTTCATGTATTACACACAAGCTGCTGCAATCTCACATTAACTTCATATAAATTCCACACAGGCTGCTGCAATCTCACATTAACTTCATGTATTACACACAAGCTGCTGCAATCTCACATTAACTTCATATAAATTCCACACAGGCTGCTGCAATCTCACATTAACTTCATATATATTCCACACAAGCTGCTGCAATCTCACATTAACTTCATATATATTCCACACAAGCTGCTGCAATCTCACATTAACTTCATGTTTTACACACAAGTTGCTGCAATCTCACATTAACTTCATATATATTCCACACAGGCTGCTGCAATATCACATTAACTTCATGTATTACACACAAGCTGCTGCAATCTCACATTAACTTCATATATATTCCACACAAGCTGCTGCAATCTCACATTAACTTCGTATATTCCACACTCATCTGCTGCTGCAATCTCACATTAACTTCGTATATTCCACACTAGCTGCTGCTGCAATCTCACATTAACTTCGTATATTCCACACTATCTGCTGCTGCAATCTCACATTAACTTCGTATATTCCACACTATCTGCTGCTGCAATCTCACATTAACTTCGTATATTCCACACTTGCTGCTGCTGTAATCTCACATTAACTTCATATATATTCCACACAAGCTGCTGCAATATCACATTAACTTCATGTATTACACACAAACTGCTGCAATCTCACATTAACTTCATATATATTCCACACAGGCTGCTGCAATATCACATTAACTTCATGTATTACACACAAGCTGCTGCAATCTCACATTAACTTCATATATATTCCACACAAGCAGCTGCAATATCATATTAACTTTATGTATTACACACAAGCTGCTGTAATCTCACATTAACTTCATATATATTCCACACAGGCTGCTGCAATCTCACATTAACTTCATGTATTACACACAAGCTGCTGCAATCTCACATTAACTTCATATATATTCCACACAGGCTGCTGCAATCTCACATTAACTTCATATATATTCCACATAAGCTGCTGCAATCTCACATTAACTTCATATATTCCACACAAGCTGCTGCAATATCACATTAACTTCATGTTTTACACACAAGTTGCTTCAATCTCACATTAACTTCATATATATTCCACACAGGCTGCTGCAATATCACATTAACTTCATGTATTCCACACAGGCTGCTGCAATCTCACATTAACTTCATATATTCCACACAAGCTGCTGCAATCTCACATTAACTTCATGTATTACACACAAGCTGCTGCAATCTCACATTAACTTCATATATATTCCACACAAGCTGCTGCAATCTCACATTAACTTCATATATATTCCACACAAGCTGCTGCAATATCACATTAACTTCATGTTTTACACACAAGTTGCTTCAATCTCACATTAACTTCATATTTATTCCACACAGGCTGCTGCAATATCACATTAACTTCATGTATTCCACACAAGCTGCTGCAATCTCACATTAACTTCATGTTTTACACACAAGTTGCTTCAATCTCACATTAACTTCATATATATTCCACACAGGCTGCTGCAATATCACATTAACTTCATGTATTCTTCACAGGCTGCTGCAATCTCACATTAACTTCATATATTCCACACAAGCTGCTGCAATCTCACATTAACTTCATGTATTACACACAAGCTGCTGCAATCTCACATTAACTTCATATATTCCACACAAGCTGCTGCAATCTCACATTAACTTCGTATATTCCACACTATCTGCTGCTGCAATCTCACATTAACTTCTGTATATTCCACACTATCTGCTGCTGTAATCTCACATTAACTTCGTATATTCCACACTAGCTGCTGCTGCAATCTCACATTAACTTCGTATATTCCTCACTATCTGCTGCTGCAATCTCACATTAACTTCGTATATTCCACACTATCTGCTGCTGCAATCTCACATTAACTTCGTATATTCCACAATATCTGCTGCTGCAATCTCACATTAACTTCGTATATTCCACACTATCTGCTGCTGAAATCTCACATTAACTTCGTATATTCCACACTAGCTGCTGCTGCAATCTCACATTAACTTCGTATATTCCACACTATCTGCTGCTGCAATCTCACATTAACTTCGTATATTCCACACTATCTGCTGCTGCAATCTCACATTAACTTCTGTATATTCCACACTTGCTGCTGCTGTAATCTCACATTAACTTCATATATTCCACACAAGCTGCTGTAATCTCACATTAACTTCATATATATTCCACACAAGCTGCTGCAATATCACATTAACTTCATGTTTTACACACAAGTTGCTGCAATCTCACATTAACTTCATATATATTCCACACAAGCAGCTGCAATATCACATTAACTTCATGTATTACACACAAGCTGCTGCAATCTCACATTAACTTCATATAAATTCCACACAGGCTGCTGCAATCTCACATTAACTTCATGTATTACACACAAGCTGCTGCAATCTCACATTAACTTCATATAAATTCCACACAGGCTGCTGCAATCTCACATTAACTTCATATATATTCCACACAAGCTGCTGCAATCTCACATTAACTTCATATATATTCCACACAAGCTGCTGCAATCTCACATTAACTTCATGTTTTACACACAAGTTGCCGCAATCTCACATTAACTTCATATATATTCCACACAGGCTGCTGCAATATCACATTAACTTCATGTATTACACACAAGCTGGTGCTGCAATCTCACATTAACTTCATATATATTCCACACAAGCTGCTGCAATCTCACATTAACTTCTGTATATTCCACACTATCTGCTGCTGCAATCTCACATTAACTTCGTATATTCCACACTAGCTGCTGCTGCAATCTCACATTAACTTCGTATATTCCACACTAGCTGCTGCTGCAATCTCACATTAACTTCTGTATATTCCACACTATCTGCTGCTGCAATCTCACATTAACTTCGTATATTCCACACTATCTGCTGCTGCAATCTCACATTAACTTCGTATATTCCACACTTGCTGCTGCTGTAATCTCACATTAACTTCATATATATTCCACACAAGCTGCTGCAATCTCACATTAACTTCATATATATTCCACACAAGCTGCTGCAATATCACATTAACTTCATGTTTTACACACAAGTTGCTGCAATCTCACATTAACTTCGTATATTCCACACTAGCTGCTGCTGCAATCTCACATTAACTTCGTATATTCCACACTAGCTGCTGCTGCAATCTCACATTAACTTCGTATATTCCACACTATCTGCTGCCCTCAATCTCACATTAACTTCGTATATTCCACACTATCTGCTGCTGAAATCTCACATTAACTTCATATAAATTCCACACAGGCTGCTGCAATCTCACATTAACTTCATATATATTCCACACAAGCTGCTGCAATCTCACATTAACTTCATATATATTCCACACAAGCTGCTGCAATCTCACATTAACTTCATGTTTTACACACAAGTTGCTGCAATCTCACATTAACTTCATATATATTCCACACAGGCTGCTGCAAAATCACATTAACTTCATGTATTACACAAGCTGCTGCAATCTCACATTAACTTCATATATATTCCACACAAGCTGCTGCAATCTCACATTAACTTCGTATATTCCACACTATCTGCTGCTGCAATCTCACATTAACTTCGTATATTCCACACTAGCTGCTGCTGCAATCTCACATTAACTTCGTATATTCCACACTATCTGCTGCTGCAATCTCACATTAACTTCGTATATTCCACACTATCTGCTGCTGCAATCTCACATTAACTTCTGTATATTCCACACTTGCTGCTGCTGTAATCTCACATTAACTTCATATATATTCCACACAAGCTGCTGCAATATCACATTAACTTCATGTATTACACACAAACTGCTGCAATCTCACATTAACTTCATATATATTCCACACAGGCTGCTGCAATATCACATTAACTTCATGTATTACACAAGCTGCTGCAATCTCACATTAACTTCATATATATTCCACACAAGCAGCTGCAATATCATATTAACTTTATGTATTACACACAAGCTGCTGTAATCTCACATTAACTTCATATATATTCCACAGGCTGCTGCAATCTCACATTAACTTCATGTATTACACAAGCTGCTGCAATCTCACATTAACTTCTATATATTCCACACAGGCTGCTGCAATCTCACATTAACTTCATATATATTCCACATAAGCTGCTGCAATCTCACATTAACTTCATATATATTCCACACAAGCTGCTGCAATATCACATTAACTTCATGTTTTACACACAAGTTGCTTCAATCTCACATTAACTTCATATATATTCCACACAGGCTGCTGCAATATCACATTAACTTCATGTATTCCACACAGGCTGCTGCAATCTCACATTAACTTCATATATTCCACACAAGCTGCTGCAATCTCACATTAACTTCATGTATTACACACAAGCTGCTGCAATCTCACATTAACTTCATATATATTCCACACAAGCTGCTGCAATCTCACATTAACTTCATATATATTCCACACAAGCTGCTGCAATATCACATTAACTTCATGTTTTACACACAAGTTGCTTCAATCTCACATTAACTTCATATATATTCCACACAGGCTGCTGCAATATCACATTAACTTCATGTATTCCACACAAGCTGCTGCAATCTCACATTAACTTCATGTTTTACACACAAGTTGCTTCAATCTCACATTAACTTCATATATATTCCACACAGGCTGCTGCAATATCACATTAACTTCATGTATTCCACACAGGCTGCTGCAATCTCACATTAACTTCATATATTCCACACAAGCTGCTGCAATCTCACATTAACTTCATGTATTACACACAAGCTGCTGCAATCTCACATTAACTTCATATATTCCACACAAGCTGCTGCAATCTCACATTAACTTCGTATATTCCACACTATCTGCTGCTGCAATCTCACATTAACTTCGTATATTCCACACTATCTGCTGCTGCAATCTCACATTAACTTCGTATATTCCACACTATCTGCTGCTGAAATCTCACATTAACTTCGTATATTCCACACTATCTGCTGCTGCAATCTCACATTAACTTCGTATATTCCACACTATCTGCTGCTGCAATCTCACATTAACTTCGTATATTCCACAATATCTGCTGCTGCAATCTCACATTAACTTCGTATATTCCACACTATCTGCTGCTGAAATCTCACATTAACTTCGTATATTCCACACTAGCTGCTGCTGCAATCTCACATTAACTTCGTATATTCCACACTATCTGCTGCTGCAATCTCACATTAACTTCGTATATTCCACACTATCTGCTGCTGCAATCTCACATTAACTTCGTATATTCCACACTTGCTGCTGCTGTAATCTCACATTAACTTCATATATATTCCACACAAGCTGCTGCAATCTCACATTAACTTCATATATATTCCACACAAGCTGCTGCAATATCACATTAACTTCATGTTTTACACACAAGTTGCTGCAATCTCACATTAACTTCATATATATTCCACACAAGCAGCTGCAATATCACATTAACTTCATGTATTACACACAAGCTGCTGCAATCTCACATTAACTTCATATAAATTCCACACAGGCTGCTGCAATCTCACATTAACTTCATGTATTACACACAAGCTGCTGCAATCTCACATTAACTTCATATAAATTCCACACAGGCTGCTGCAATCTCACATTAACTTCATATATATTCCACACAAGCTGCTGCAATCTCACATTAACTTCATATATATTCCACACAAGCTGCTGCAATCTCACATTAACTTCATGTTTTACACACAAGTTGCTGCAATCTCACATTAACTTCATATATATTCCACACAGGCTGCTGCAATATCACATTAACTTCATGTATTACACACAAGCTGCTGCAATCTCACATTAACTTCATATATATTCCACACAAGCTGCTGCAATCTCACATTAACTTCGTATATTCCACACTATCTGCTGCTGCAATCTCACATTAACTTCGTATATTCCACACTAGCTGCTGCTGCAATCTCACATTAACTTCGTATATTCCACACTATCTGCTGCTGCAATCTCACATTAACTTCGTATATTCCACACTATCTGCTGCTGCAATCTCACATTAACTTCGTATATTCCACACTTGCTGCTGCTGTAATCTCACATTAACTTCATATATATTCCACACAAGCTGCTGCAATATCACATTAACTTCATGTATTACACACAAACTGCTGCAATCTCACATTAACTTCATATATATTCCACACAGGCTGCTGCAATATCACATTAACTTCATGTATTACACACAAGCTGCTGCAATCTCACATTAACTTCATATATATTCCACACAAGCAGCTGCAATATCATATTAACTTTATGTATTACACACAAGCTGCTGTAATCTCACATTAACTTCATATATATTCCACACAGGCTGCTGCAATCTCACATTAACTTCATGTATTACACACAAGCTGCTGCAATCTCACATTAACTTCATATATATTCCACACAGGCTGCTGCAATCTCACATTAACTTCATATATATTCCACACAAGCTGCTGCAATCTCACATTAACTTCATATATATTCCACACAAGCTGCTGCAATATCACATTAACTTCATGTTTTACACACAAGTTGCTTCAATCTCACATTAACTTCATATATATTCCACACAGGCTGCTGCAATATCACATTAACTTCATGTATTCCACACAGGCTGCTGCAATCTCACATTAACTTCATATATTCCACACAAGCTGCTGCAATCTCACATTAACTTCATGTATTACACACAAGCTGCTGCAATCTCACATTAACTTCATATATATTCCACACAAGCTGCTGCAATCTCACATTAACTTCATATATATTCCACACAAGCTGCTGCAATATCACATTAACTTCATGTTTTACACACAAGTTGCTTCAATCTCACATTAACTTCATATATATTCCACACAGGCTGCTGCAATATCACATTAACTTCATGTATTCCACACAAGCTGCTGCAATCTCACATTAACTTCATGTTTTACACACAAGTTGCTTCAATCTCACATTAACTTCATATATATTCCACACAGGCTGCTGCAATATCACATTAACTTCATGTATTCCACACAGGCTGCTGCAATCTCACATTAACTTCATATATTCCACACAAGCTGCTGCAATCTCACATTAACTTCATGTATTACACACAAGCTGCTGCAATCTCACATTAACTTCATATATTCCACACAAGCTGCTGCAATCTCACATTAACTTCGTATATTCCACACTATCTGCTGCTGCAATCTCACATTAACTTCGTATATTCCACACTATCTGCTGCTGCAATCTCACATTAACTTCGTATATTCCACACTAGCTGCTGCTGCAATCTCACATTAACTTCGTATATTCCACACTATCTGCTGCTGCAATCTCACATTAACTTCGTATATTCCACAATATCTGCTGCTGCAATCTCACATTAACTTCGTATATTCCACACTATCTGCTGCTGCAATCTCACATTAACTTCGTATATTCCACACTAGCTGCTGCTGCAATCTCACATTAACTTCGTATATTCCACACTATCTGCTGCTGCAATCTCACATTAACTTCGTATATTCCACAATATCTGCTGCTGCAATCTCACATTAACTTCGTATATTCCACACTATCTGCTGCTGAAATCTCACATTAACTTCGTATATTCCACACTAGCTGCTGCTGCAATCTCACATTAACTTTGTATATTCCACACTAGCTGCTGCTGTAATCTCACATTAACTTCGTATATTCCACACTATCTGCTGCTGCAATCTCACATTAACTTTGTATATTCCACACAAGCTGCTGCAATATCACATTAACTTCATGTATTCCACACTATCTGCTGCTGCAATCTCACATTAACTTCATATATATTCCACACAAGCAGCTGCAATATCACATTAACTTCATGTATTACACACAAGCTGCTGCAATCTCACATTAACTTCGTATATTCCACACTATCTGCTGCTGCAATCTCACATTAACTTCGTAAATTCCACACTATCTGCTGCTGCAATCTCACATTAACTTCGTATATTCCACACTTGCTGCTGCTGTAATCTCACATTAACTTCGTATATTCCACACTATCGGCTGCTGCAATCTCACATTAACTTCGTATATTCCACACAAGCTGCTGCAATATCACATTAACTTAGTGTATTACACACAAGCTGCTGTAATCTTACATTAACTTCATATATATTCCACACAAGCTGCTGCAATCTCACATTAGCTTCGTATATTCCACACTTTCTGCTGCTGTAATCTCACATTAACTTCGTATATTCCACACTATCTGCTGCTGCAATCTCACATTAACTTCATATATATTCCACACAAGCTGCTGCAATATTACATTAACTTCATGTATTACACACAAACTGCTGCAATCTCACATTAACTTCATATATATTCCACACAGGCTGCTGCAATATCACATTAACTTCATGTATTACACACAAGCTGCTGCAATCTCACATTAACTTCATATATATTCCACACAAGCAGCTGCAATATCATATTAACTTCATGTATTACACACAAGCTGCTGTAATCTCACATTAACTTCATATATATTCCACACAGGCTGCTGCAATCTCACATTAACTTCATGTATTACACACAAGCTGCTGCAATCTCACATTAACTTCATATATATTCCACACAGGCTGCTGCAATCTCACATTAACTTCATATATATTCCACACAAGCTGCTGCAATCTCACATTAACTTCATATATATTCCACACAAGCTGCTGCAATATCACATTAACTTCATGTTTTACACACAAGTTGCTGCAATCTCACATTAACTTCATATATATTCCACACAGGCTGCTGCAATATCACATTAACTTCATGTATTCCACACAGGCTGCTGCAATCTCACATTAACTTCATATATTCCACACAAGCTGCTGCAATCTCACATTAACTTCATGTATTACACACAAGCTGCTGCAATCTCACATTAACTTCATATATTCCACACAAGCTGCTGCAATCTC
>JAGDYQ010000062.1:4566966-4645418 GCA_021962125.1 Bulinus truncatus
GCAGATGGAAAATAGATATTGCTCCACACCCTAACCCGAACCCTATCCTTAACCATATCCCTAACATTATCCCTAACCCTATCCCTAACCCTATCCCTAACCCTATCCCTAATCCTAATCCTAATCCTAATCCTAACCCTATTCCTAACCCTAATATAATTGCTGGTACCCGAAATTAAATGCGTACTCCCGCTAACCCTAATATAATGGCGCTTGATGTATCCGTAGCCACTTCGATATATACAAAAAAAACTGATATTTATAAAACAATCTTACAACAAAGTAATCAAAATATAAAAGATATAATAACTAATTCTTTTGTTACTTTCATTTTTAAGTGTTAAACTTGTAGGAATATGTCACATAATAAGTAATATATATATATTCATGTGTATGTGTGTGTGTGGGGGGGGTGTATCTGCGTGAGTGTCTGTGTGTGTTTAAGCGTGGTCGTCCATTTAGTTATTTCATTAATTTACTTTTAGTCATCAACTAATGCCATGTTTCCAACACTTTTTGAAATCCCTGTATTACTTTTTTTTTTATTTTCACAATACTGAGTACCCCTAGTAAAAAAAAAAATATATATATATATACATATATTATTTTTACTGTCATATTTCCCCCTCATTTCATTGTTTACGCTTTAGCCCTGCATGTTTTCTGCGATGTTCTCAGCCCGTTGTAGGCGTTTATGGGATTGTAGGGATTATGTGACAATAGCATGGGATTATGTGACAATAGCATGGAGTTATGTGACAATAGCATGGGATTATGTGACAATAGCATGGAGTTATGTGACAATATCAAGGGATTATGTGACAATAGCATGGAGTTATGTGACAATATCATGGGATTATGTGACAATAGCATGGAGTTATGTGACAATAGCATGGGATTATGTGACAATAGCATGGAGTTATGTGACTATAGCATGGGATTATGTGACAATAGCATGGAGTTATGTGACAATATCATGGGATTATGTGACAATAGCATGGAGTTATCTGACAATATCATGGGATTATGTGACAATAGCATGGAGTTATGTGACAATATCATGGGATTATGTGACAATAGCATGGAGTTATGTGACAATATCATGGGATTATGTGACAATAGCATGGAGTTATGTGACAATATCATGGGATTATGTGACAATAGCATGGAGTTATGTGACAATATCATGGGATTATGTGACAATAGCATGGAGTTATGTGACAATAGCATGTGATTATGTGACAATAGCATGGAGTTATGTGACAATAGCATGGGATTATGTGACAATAGCATGGAGTTATGTGACAATAGCATGGGATTATGTGACAATAGCATGGAGTTATGTGACTATAGCATGGGATTATGTGACAATAGCATGGAGTTATGTGACAATATCATGGGATTTTGTGAAAATAGCATGGAGTTATGTGACAATAGCATGTGATTATGTGACAATAGCATGGAGTTATGTGGCAATATCATGGGATTATGTGACAATAGCATGGAGTTATGTGACAATAGCATGTGATTATGTGACAATAGCATGGAGTTATGTGACAATATCATGGGATTATTGGACAATAGCATGGAGTTATGTGAAATATCATGGGATTATGTGACAATAGCATGGAGTTATGTGACAATAGCATGGGATTATGTGACAATAGCATGGAGTTATGTGACAATATCATGGGATTATGTGACAAAAGCATGGAGTTATGTGACAATATCATGGGATTATGTGACAATAGCATGGAGTTATGTGACAATATCATGGGATTATGTGACAATAGCATGGAGTTATGTGACAATATCATGGGATTATGTGACAATAGCATGGAGTTATGTGACAATATCAAGGGATTATGTGACAATAGCATGGAGTTATGTGACAATATCATGGGATTATGTGACAATAGCATGGAGTTATGTGACAATAGCATGGGATTATGTGACAATAGCATGGAGTTATGTGACAATATCATGGGATTATGTGACAATAGCATGGAGTTATGTGACAATATCATGGGATTATGTGACAATAGCATGGAGTTATGTGACAATATCATGGGATTATGTGACAATAGCATGGAGTTATGTGACAATATCATGGGATTATGTGACAATAGCATGGAGTTATGTGACAATATCATGGGATTATGTGACAATAGCATGGAGTTATGTGACAATATCATGGGATTATGTGACAATAGCATGGAGTTATGTGACAATAGCATGTGATTATGTGACAATAGCATGGAGTTATGTGACAATAGCATGTGATTATGTGACAATAGCATGGAGTTATGTGACAATAGCATGTGATTATGTGACAATAGCATGGAGTTATGTGACTATAGCATGGGATTATGTGACAATAGCATGGAGTTATGTGACAATAGCATGGGATTATGTGACAATAGCATGGAGTTATGTGACTATAGCATGGGATTATGTGACAATAGCATGGAGTTATGTGACAATAGCATGTGATTATGTGACAATAGCATGGAGTTATGTGACAATATCATGGGATTATGGGACAATAGCATGGAGTTATGTGACAATAGCATGTGATTATGTGACAATAGCATGGAGTTATGTGACAATAGCATGGGATTATGTGACAATAGCATGGAGTTATGTGACAATAGCATGTGATTATGTGACAATAGCATGGAGTTATGTGACAATAGCATGGGATTATGTGACAATAGCATGGAGTTATATGACAATAGCATGGGATTATGTGACAATAGCATGGAGTTATGTGACTATAGCATGGGATTATGTGACAATAGCATGGAGTTATGTGACAATAGCATGGGATTATGTGACAATAGCATTGAGTTATGTGATAATATCATTGGATTATTGCAGGCTTGCGG
Organism: Bulinus truncatus; assembly: GCA_021962125.1. Lineage (NCBI taxonomy): Eukaryota > Metazoa > Mollusca > Gastropoda > Planorbidae > Bulinus > Bulinus truncatus. The sequence goes on from JAGDYQ010000062.1 coordinate 4,569,855, forward strand.
AGCCGCCAAATTTTTTTCCGGCTAGCACAAATTAGACGGCTCCGGCTCCCTATTAAGATAGTATCACACGAGACAAAATTTTTTTTAATTGCGCCACGCAAACATGCCGCTGATAAAAAAAATTTGTCGCGTTCACCCCATAGCAGGCCCGTAGCGTGCGGGAGGCTGGGGCCCCCTGCGTTTTGTCTCGCCCCCTCTGCTTATTTGTTCTATTTAGTAAAATGTATTACCTGCCCCCCTGCTATTGCCTGGCCCCTGCTGTAGAATGCCTGGCCCCAGCTGTAGAATTTTCACGCTACGGGGCTGCCCCATAGTCAGAACTTGAAAAATATACGCATGTCGGTTTTACAAAAAACAAACCATTAAAGTGCATCCAGAATCATATCATTATTTTCGACCGAGGTTTCACTAGTCGCCATTTTCATAAGTAATAAAAAGTTATTTCAATGATCAAATTAGCAAATAGTAAAATGATACATTATTTAAAATATTTTAAAGACTTCAGTATTTATATTTATTATTCATAAATTCGAAGTGACTATTCGGACCCGGGTACCGATAAACTCCGATTTTTATTCGGACCCCCGTCCCAATAAAGTCTGATTGTTATTCGGACGCGTGGCAAATATGCACTTAGCTTAGCTATACATACACTTTATTATTGTTTTTTTTAATAATTGTTTGAATTGTATGATTTAATAGTTACTCAGTGTCTAGGGTTCCACTAAGCGAACTCTGTATTATTATTTTTTCGGGTTCCGTCTAATAAAGTTTAAATATAGCTAAGCTTAGTACATATTTGCCACGGGTCCGAATAACAATCGGATTTTTTGGGACCCGGGTCCGTATAGCCACAGCCTTGTAAATTTATCTACTCTATTTTAGATATTCTGTTTATAATAAATTTGTTAAATTCAGAAAGCGACCATTTTGTTTTTAGTCTATTACAAATTCGCGGCAGCCCCGTAACGTGAAAATTCTACAGCAGGGGCCAGGCATTCTACAACAGGGGCCAAGCAATACCGGGGGGGGGCAGGTAATACATTTTACTAAGTAGAGCAAATAAGCAGAAAGGGCCAGACAAAACGCAAGGGGGGCTAAGCCCTCCTGGCCCCACACACGCTACGGGCCTGATTCGCGGTCAAATAATAATACGAAATGACGCGTTCTATTTGTCGTCTTAGTAAAAATTTATTTTAAATGATTGCTACAATTATTCTATGAAATAAAACTGTTTTAACTTTATATATATAACAAAATAACATGCCATTAAAAAAATTTCGGAGGGTAAACAAGATTTAAAACAAACACAAAACGATTCCCCGTTAAAGATTTCTTGTGGTGATGTGCTTGCACGCTATCATTTTAACGCTGTTACTGTTGTGGCGTTCGTAAAAATAGCAACATTTCAAATTGTAGGAGGCAAGTAATCAAACAAATTTGGAATTTTAAAGCTAAAAAAAAATTCTGCTGTAAAAAAAACATTTGTGAGCCGTGGAGCCGCCAGATTTATTCGGCTCCGGCTCCAGCAAAAAGTAGCGGCTCCCGGCTCCCCGGCTCCGGCTCCGGCTCCGCAAGCCTGATTATGTGACAATAGCATCGGATTGTGTGATAAAACTAAAGGAATATGTGATAATAGCATAGAACTATGTGACAATATCATTGGATTATGTAATAATCGGATTGGGTTAGGTAATAATAGCATTGGATTATGTGACTATAGCATGGATTTATGTGACAATAGCATGGGATTATATGACGAAAGCATTGGGATAATGTGACAATATCATGGGATTATATGACAATGGCATGGGATTATGTTACAATAGCATGGAATAATGTGATAATATTATAGGATTACGTGACAATAGCATGGGATTATGTGACAATCGCATGGGATTATATGACAATAGCATGGAATTATTGTGACAATAGGAAGGTATTATTTATAAATTAATCATAGGATTATTTAACAATGGCATAAGATTATGTGACAGTGGTATGGGATAATGTGGCAATATCATGGGATTATATGACAATGGCATGGGATTATATGACAATAGCATGGAATTATTGTGACAATAGCAATGAAGTATGTGACAACAGGATGGAATATCGTGACAACAGCATGGTATTATTTCTAAATTAACCAATATCTATGCTTTAACTATCTAGAAATATTTCTCTACTTTTCTTATTTACACCCACAGATCTTACGCACATTTTAGAAGATATTTTATCAAAATTGAACAAAGAAAACAAATCACTCCATACAAGACTGCCACTAAACTGTGATTGTGCAGAGAGTTGAGAAAAATGTCTCCGCAGATTTAGATTTCAAGTGATTTCCTGAAAGGGAATTATAGAGGTATTTAGATAATTATTTAGAGTGTTCAACTGTTTTTTTACGCAGTGCCTACGGTACCATCAAGCGGGACTCCGTATTTTTTTTTCCGGGTACCAGCAATAGATACACACCCTAACCCTATCCCTAACCTTATCACTAACCCTAACCCTATCCCTAACCCTACCCTAATCCTAACCCTAATCCTAACCCTATTCCTAACCCTAATATAATTGCTGGTACCCGAAAAAAATACGGGCACCAGCCATAATCCTAACCCTAATATAATGGTGCTTGATGGTACCGTAGCCACTGCGGTTTTTTTTAACTATTTATAACAATTGTGGTTGATTGGCAAGATGACATTTCACATGGCCGGGCCGCCCAATACAACAACAATCGACCTCTCTCAGTTTTACACGTCAGTGTTCCAGGCGGTGGTACAGTACTTGTGGCTACACATAAAAAGTAAGTCATTTTTTATTATTTACCAAATTTTAAAACTTTTTAGCACTTAATAGCGCCGCTGGTGAACTTGTTGATTTCTAAAAGCTGTAAAATATTTTTTGAGAGAGTGACGTTATACGCTCAGGTGATTAGTGAATACAATGACCAGCTTCACTGTGTTTACTAACTGCGTAGACATACCGGCTACTACGGTCAGTTTTACCGAAAATGTGTAAAATAAAAAAAAATATTTAAAATATCGTGCTCGTGAGGGTTCAATTAAAACACTCATCATTCTGCATTTAATATTTTGATATTAATTGTTATCAGTGTGATGTAAAAAACATATCCAAATTTAGGGGCTATGTAGAGAATTTGTAATACACTTAATTATAGTTAAAGATATTTTTTTACCATAATCATAATTATTGAACTAGTAAATAAATAAGTCGGTAAAAGGCACTGTGGTGCTTTTAATTCTAAGTCCGATAGGGTTGGCCACACTACCCTTCATATGCAACTGTGTGTATGTCAGTGCAGTGCGTGAGTGAACTGTAAGGTCAACTTTCGAGAACGTTACGTCATTAGATGAATGGGAACTTGTAGTAGAAATAATTGTGTGGGTAACTACATTTGTTATAATGGTGGCTATTAGTCACCGAACTTTTTCTTTACGAACTAGCTATAATTCAAAAAGTGTGTTGTTTCATATATGGGTATACACAACTATACACCCTAATTAACTGTATTTAAGAAAAATAGTCTAAAATAAGCTAATTTATCATTTATTAATTTGTCTACGGCTTTATATTATGGTGTTTTTTTTTTCAGTTGACTGACTTTGTGAAACGTTGTTGAATGGAATATTATAAAATGAAAAGATGATTGACTTGGGATTAAACTCATGACACCCCATTTTCCCTGGCGACGCCGGGCAATATATATATATATATATATATATATATATATATATATATATTGTGACAATAGCATGGGATTATGTAACAATAGCATAAAGTTATGTTACAATAGCATTGGATCATGTGACAATAGCATAGAGTTATGTGACATTAGCATTGGATTATCTGACAATATAGCGAGAGAGATAAATAGATAGATAGATAGATAGATAGATAGATAGATAGATAGATAGATAGATGTGTAAAGTCCCTGTAAGGATGAGATGAAATCCCTTAGATCCTATAAACCACTAATGGGACGGTTTTATGGTGCCCTTCTTTCATCCCCACCATAGCCGATAGTGCAATGGCCATGGAGGCACCACGGGAGATATATCGGGAACTTGAGCCAAGACCTGAAAAATTTCCTTGGTCCTCACCGGAGATCGAACCAGGTACCTTCAGGTCGACAGTCGAGCGCGTTAGATAAATAGATAGATAGGTTTTAAGTTCTATGTAGGGCCTCTCTCTCTCTCTCTGAACTCTCTCAGTATTCTGCGGGCTGAGACTTAGTCTCTTAGAGCCCGTGAGATCAGACTTGCTGTGTCTCTCAACATCTGGAGACTGCCATGGAGCCCGATGGCCAGCAAGCCTCTGGACTGGTCCACCCTGTGGTCCGCCAGTCCGGGACACTCGAAAAGCAAATGATCCACGGTTTCCTCCACTTCCCTGCAGTGTCTGCAAAGGGTGTCGACATTGGGCCTCAACCTCCCAAAGTACGCGCCAATAGGACAGTGCCCAGTACGGAACTGGGCAATTAGCGCCTGCTCGACACGCCTGAGCTTCCACCACGGGTCAGTTTTGGACGGCCGCTCTAGAAACTTTCGGAAGTTAACTCCGTTCACCCCATGAGCCCAGCACAAGAACCAATTCGATTGTCCAAAGAGGCAGATCATGGAACGTGCTGCCTCAAATGAGCTCTTTCTTGCACTCACGGGCAGCACTTGGGAATCTGTCGACTGGACTATTGCCTTGGCAATGCCGTCTGCCCTTTCATTTCCGGGCACGTCCGCATGCCCGGGAACCCATTGGAGGGTCACATGCACGTTGTGTTGGGACACAAGACCCTGTATTGCCATCAGCATGGCTTCCAGCAGAAGCGGCCATTCTCCTGTCCCTTTTACAGCTTGGAGAACAGAGAGCGCGTCAGTGAGAATGACAATGTCCAGAGCAGGCAAAGTACCCTCACCGATTAATTCCCCTATGTGGTCCACTGCCTCAGTAATGGCTGTCATCTCTGCCTCGTAAGCACAGAGCGACCCACATAGGCCAGCATGGTCTTTCACAAAGCCAGTTTGTGGGAGAGTGATGTGGACCCCAAACGAGGCGCTTGTCCGGCCGTCTCTACTGGATACAGAGGCATCAGTATAGGCCAGTATAGCGTTCCCTGAATAGGTTCCAATCATCTCCAAAGCCACATCCGTGATGGTTCGGCGATCCTTTGCGTTCCCAGCATTGGTTTCGACCAGGGTCGTGCGTACCTCAGGCATGTAGAAAGCCTCGCCAGGAGGGACCTTAGAGACTGTCTCTAGCATTAGGCGGTCGGTCGGCAGCTTGATCTCGGAGGCGAGTCTCACTGCGTGGTGCATGAAAGAATGCATCGAGAGCCGCTTCCTTTCCACCCAGCCATCGACCATCTCCCTTAGGATCGAGGTCTCCTCCTGCCGCTTAAACCGCTCATAAGCGGTTATAACGGCCTGCTCTCTACGTATACCCAGAGGTGGCACATTTGCCATGATTTCCACCGCTGCTGTGGGTGCCGTTCGTAAAGTGCCTGTGATCAGCCGGAGAGCCTGGTTTTGTACAACATCTAGGGCCTCTAAAGAGGACTTAGACCCATAGACCTGCACAACCTGACTATAATCTATCTGAGACCTTACTGCACCCATGTACAGTGACCTCAGGACATCTGCTCGAGCCCCCCAGGACGTGCTCGCCAACTTCTTGACAATATTCAGTCTATCAGAGGCGCAGCGGGCAACCTCCGAAAGATGTGTGCAAAGAGTAAGCTTTCTGTCAAGTGTAACTCCCAGGTACTTGGGCTTAGGTTCCAGAGCAAGAACCTCACCCTCTACCTCCAGTCTAAATGGCTCTTTAAGGATACTCGTGCCCATGGTAAACAGCGAGTAGACGGTCTTCGAGACGTTAATCTCTAGCCCCCACATCCTAGTATAACAGCCGTCCTTCTGGAGTGCTCTCTCAAGGACTGAGGCACTCTTTCCGGTCTTCCAGATCGCTAAATCGTCGGCATACAGTAGGCTTTTACAACCCAGGAACTCAGGCAGGTCATTGATGAAAGCTAGGAACAATGTACAACTGAGGGCCGAGCCCTGTGGGAGACCCTGTTCGAGGGTCCGTTTCCTCGACACGCTGCTCCCAACGCGTGTCGTGATAGTACGATTACTGAGGAAACTGCGTAACCAAATGTACATCTCAGCGGTGACACCCAACCGCTGTAGCTTCAACAATAGTCCTGGTCGCCAGACTCGATCGTAAGCCTGCCTGAGATCTAGGAAAACTACCGCCGTTGATTCAGCTCTCTAAAAGCCGTCGGCTATTGCTTGGACGAGAAGCGTGACCATGTCCATCGCACTCTTACCCCGCCGAAAGCCTCCTTGCTTTGCGGTAATGAGCCCTTTTTCCTCTAGGAACCACATCAACCTTCGGTTGACCATGCGTTCTGCTACTTTCCCAACACATGAAGTGAGGGAGATAGGACGGTAGCTGTCTGCTTGGTCAGTCTTTTTCCCCTTTTTAAGTACCGGCACTATGACAGCCTCTCTCCACCTCTGAGGGAGTTCTCCTGTCAACCACGTGCGATTGACAAACTGGAGGAGCTTTGCTTGTCCCGCTGCCCCGAGGTGTGTGATCATCTCATTACTGATCAAGTCACTGCCTGGGGCCTTTCTCATGCGACACTTCCTGACTGCGTATGCCAATTCATTGGCAGAGAATGGGGCTCTGAACGTGTCTCGATTTTCCGTGCCAAACTCAGCCTTCTCTTTGACTCGTCGGACTTTATCCAGTGCCTTGGACAGTGTACTCTTCTTACTCGACTTGCTGACCTCTGCAAAGTGCTTGTTAAGCACTTCGGCCTTCTTGCTCTCTCTCTCTCTCTTTGAACTCTCTCAGTAATCTGCGGGCTGAGACTTAGTCTCTTAGAGCCCGTGAGATCAGACTTGCTGTGTCTCTCAACATCTGGAGACTGCCATAGAGCCCGATGGCCAGCAAGCTTCCGGACTGGTCCACCCTGTGGTCCGCCAGTCCGGGGCACTCGAAAAGCAAATGATCTACGGTTTCCCGGCCTTCTTGCTATCGCTAGCCGTCAGGCCTGAGTCCGTTTGCAACGGGGCGCCAGTTCTTAAAGTCCCTGTAAGGATGAGATGAAATCCCTTAGATCCTATAAACCACTAATGGGACGGTTTTATGGTGCCCTTCTTTCATCCCCACCATAGCCGATAGTGCAATGGCCATGGAGGCACAACGGGAGATATATCGGGAACTTGAGCCAAGACCTGAAAAATTTCCTTGGTCCTCACCGGAGATCGAACCAGGTACCTTCAGGTCGACAGTCGAGCGCGTTAGATAGATAGATAGATAGATAGATAGATAGATAGATAGATAGATAGATAGTTAGATAGATAGGTTTTAAGTTCTATGTAGGGCCTATACTGAAGCGTTTGATGCTGTCATCATATCCGAAAATATTTAGCACATGTCTCCATCTTTTCATTATTATTATTTTTATATAATCGATTACTTTCATTCCATGCTTTTCTGAGGGAAAATTGTATAATAATTGATATTAATTTGTAATTCTCTCATTTCAGTTGGTGGATAATGTATCAATTAAATAATTCAGATGTTGTTTCGAATGGATCCAATGTTTCAAGTAACGACTACTTCGTTTACGAGTAAGTTTTATGTGTTAGATACCTTAAAACTTCCACAAGATGGATTATTTTATACAACAAACGGACATTAACGAAAATGTAAAATTTAGTATATCTTCATCTACGATAGATTAAATTTTAAGATATTTATTTCATTGCTTCAATAAGACACATTTGAAAAATGTTACCTTTTCCATCCAACAATTATTAAAGTTCTTTAAAAACCAGTTCAAAACAATAAATATCCCCATATAGTAGTAATAAGCTTATTTTGTTAGTCATTATACACAAACTTTTACATTGAAAAGTGAAATCAGTTAAAAAATGTGCACATATAAAAAGAACAAACGATATTAAAAAACTTCACTGTAGTAAGACCACACTACAGAAAGTTGTATTTAATGTAAAAACGATGCTGCTATTGAGACTTGTTTTCTATCTGTGATTTTCCTTAAAGGATGAGATGAAATCTTTTAGATCGTATAAAAACCAGAATGGGATGGATTTGTAGCACTATTCTTTCATCCCTAATATAGTCCTTTGTGCAATGGCCATGGGGGGCACTACGTGAGACAAAGCGAGAACTCTAACAACTACTTAAATAATGCCATTATATCTAACATATATACTTTAATGAATTAATAAAAAATGATCTACTTATGTAACAGTTTTGTAAAAAATAGTAAAGTTCTGTTAGCTTTAAAAAAATCGTTGGGGCAGATCTTCTTCCTTTGGCTCTACAGCCCATTTTAGGGCCCTGGCCTTCCATACTACAATTCTCTATTTGTCCTGATTCATGGTCTTCTTCTTCTTCCACTCTTTCACTTCTATGGCTTTAAGGTCTTTCTCCACCTACTCTAATCATCTGTTTCTTGGTCTGCACTTAGGCCTTTTCACATTGGCTGTTCTATTATATAATGCTTTGCAACTCTGTTTTTTTTTCATTCTTTCTATGTGCCCTACCCACCTCAATCTATTAATTTCAATTTCAGGGCAGATGAAGTGTAGAATTCATCTGTTTCTTTTACCACGGAATATAACAGGGTTGTGTGATTAGCACAACGCCCAGCCGTCTTTACTTCCCTAAGTAATGCCAGGTACCCAAATAAAGCTGGATGAATTGTGGGTAGTTAGAACTAAATATGACCTTGAATAATTATTTTGGTAACCAAGGCTTAAACCTGGAACTCTTAGGACTATAGTCAAGCACTCTACACCACTCGTCCATCCACCCACCAATCGCCCACCCCAACAGTTATTGTAGCCGGCAATAATTCACTCTTTATTATTTATATTTCTTGAGTAAATTATAATTGAACTGTTACTAACATTCTACATCTGGAATCGGAATTAAGTGTAAGATCAAAATCAACAGTTTAGAGAATATTCGCAATTAAAAAGGTTTTAGAAAAATGTGCCAGTATTAAATCACTAGAAGTTATGATAATTTGTATAATATAACGCCAATAGCAGGTATCATATGCTGGTTTTCTTTCTATAACGGAAGTGCATATTAATGGTAATTAACTATTCTTCATAAGGTCAGATATGAATAGGGAAAAAAACATAAAAATCTTAAACAATTTATTTTATATATATTAGACCAACATTTGTATTGTACATAAAGATGTTGAAAAAAATACAGATGTAAAAGATTATTTAGGTAAGAGAACTACATATGTGCTCAAACATACATCAAAAAAATTTATTTCGAATGTTATAATTTTATTCCGTTCTATTAATCCGTATTCAGCCCCGTAGCGTGAAAATTCTACAGCAGGGGCCAGGCATTCTACAACATGGTTTAAGCAATAGTAGTGGGGCAGGTAATACATTTTACTAAGTAGAACGATTAAGCAGGGAGGGCAGACAAAACGCAGAGGGGGGGGGGCGGCCCCCCGAACGCTACGGGCCTGTCCGTATTTTTTATTCAATCAATTTGTTTTAATTTGTGACATGCTGCGTTGAGTTTGTGCTATGATGATTTGAACATAAGAGTTGACGTTAGCCATGGTATATTTATTTTTAATTCAACTTGTGGATCTTATACTTCTGCAAAGGTATTTATTAATAGCAGTATTATTAGGCTCTACATAGTTATAGTTTTATTTCTTCTTCATTGAGGTTCAACAGATATGTGAGAGACGTTACAAATAGATTGATACAATTAAAATCACTGAGAAGAGTTTGCTAAGGATTTAATATATATATATAATTTTTCCTTTTGTTATGCTAAGTAATTTTACCAAGTTTCATGAAGATATAGTGATATTTAGAGGTAGCTCAAAGGAGTCGAAGTTTTATATTATATGCGAAAATGACTGTTTTTGACACGCAAGGCAAACCGGAGGCAATTTCTGTTACTTATTTATATAATTTCTGTTACTTATTTATATTTTCAAGTCAGTGCAATATATATTACTGCTAGTGCCACAGTGACAATGAAAGGAGTTGTTCAGTTCTGGCATAAGGCACGCATTCCAGTTCGCAAAGAATGCCGCATAATTGCCAAGATAAAGGATCTCCATTCAGCATTGATTGGAATAAGAAAAAACGTATCCCGCAGCACACATACTAAAGGAGAAGTGGCACCAATTTACTGAAAGTTATACTGATTTGTTTCATGTTGCATATGCTGAAGCATGCAGGTACCTGAAGACATAACCTTTCTTGAAGCACACAGAGAGAAAGGGATGCGTGGTTGCATGGGTCTAGTGGATATGGTACTAACTCGGAAAGAACAAAGGTCTCATAAAAGGCGCTTAGAGCAAGAATATCGTAAGGAAAAGGAAGCTAAACGGATTTAACATGAGGCAAAGAAGATGTAGTTTAGTGCCATCAATGACAGTGACACAGAGGCTAAGATCACCGATGGTTTTGATCCCGATGATCCTGATGAACTCCCCGAACCACCTGAAGTGTCTACTAAACCAGTGAAAATTGTCCGATCCACCAATATTGTGAGTCCAGGTTTGGTATGTGCATTTTACAGAAGTAAAATCAGTGACAAGAACGAAGTTTACATATGTCCAGCAGCAGCAGAATCACTTGGCCACAGTACTGCAGCTAGGGTTCGAAAATTACGCGTAAGATTGGCGCGCGTAATTTACGCGTAAATTACGCGTAAGTTACGCGTAAGTTACGCCAAAATTACGCGTACCATTAATGCCCAATTACTTAAAAATTTATGTTCCTTTTGTTGCTCATGCTCACTGATTGCTAGTAGGTGTATTTTTAATAATGTTTTCAAAGGTTTTAACTTGTAATTAACCGGTCATACTAATTTGCCCGTCGTCCACGTATTTCGTCGTGTACCGACTGCATCAGCGGCGGCCATCTTTGGCTGAGTAATACCGTCTAATACGGTCAACGAGGGGCGGGTGCAATGCGCCGCAAAATATGGCCACCGCGGGTGCCGAACTCAGCAAAAGACGGCGCACGCGATCAACGCTAGTGCGATCCGCAGCGAAATACAGACGACGTGGGTGCAATACGCAGCGTAATACGGCCGACGCGATCGACGGAAGCACTATACACAGTAAAATGTTTTCTATACGTTTCGTGACATTTGGAACATATATAGATAATGTTAAAAATTTACTATTTTTTTCTGATTTTCGGGTCTTATAACCTCCCCGTTTGGCTTGCGGCCGCTTGCCATACAGCTCATGGCGTCATTGTGTACTTTATCGCACATTTTTAAGATTTTGTCTTATTTTTAACCAGACTTTGGCTTCCTTATTAAAAATATTTATTTTATTATGTTTACTATAACGATATAAGCAAACAATGTACTGTGCGGTTTACGCTGTTTTACCAAACGAATACTTCCGGTTTAAGCTTGTGGCCGGATGTAGATGGTAATCACAGTAATTAATTAATCGCCACTGTTAACACAACAAATTGCGACAGAAACAATTAAAAATGGCCGTCAAATATGCATTTTTAAATTACCTTAATTTACGCGTAATTTTCCAAAATTACGTTACCGTAAATTACGCGTAATTTACGGTAACTTACGCGTAACGTTACGCGACTTCGAACCCTAACTGCAGCCCTGGCCATTAACATGGAATCAGTCAGACATAGTCAACGTAAACATCGTGAAGCAGCAGCTACAGATATTCATGCATTGTTTCATCCAAACTGCCCATTAACTGCGCACTGGGATGGAAAAATTTTGCCTGCATTAACATCCAAAGAATTAATTGATCGTCTTGCTGTTCTGGTATCCGGTGATGGAACAATGAAGTTGCTTGGAGTACCGGAATTGCCAAATGGAACTGGAGAGGCCGAGGCAACTGCCGTGTTTAATCTTATTCAAGAATGTAACATTGCTGATATCATCAAGTTCATGTGTTTCGACACTACGGCTAGTAACACTGGCATAAATGCAGGTGCCAGCATTCTTCTGGAGAAGAGACTTGCCAGAGAATTGATCAGCTTAGCTTGTAGGCGCCATATAATGGAACTCATTGAGGTAAAGTTGTTTTATTCATTGATGGGTCCATCTAGTGGACCAAATATCAAGGTATTCCAGAGAATTCGTAAATATTGGGGCTCAATTGACACATTAATGTATGCAAGTGGAATGGATGTAGATTAATTGCAGTGGTTCTCAATCCAGTTCGGGTTGAATTCATTCACTTTATTCAGCATCAGCTAACAGTGTTTCAGCCCAGAGATTATTATCGTGAGCTTCTGCAACTGTCACTTCTTTTTCTAGGTGCAGCTTGTGGTGCAGACGAAAAGATTCTAACTTCTGGAGCTTATCACTGGGTCCGGTGGATGGCAAAACTGATTTACAGCCTTAAGATGTACTTTTGGCGTTCACAGTTCCAACTTACTGCACGTGAATTGTCATCACTAGGTCACTTCAACACCTTGATACTTAAGGTCTACCTGAATTCTTGGTTTACATCGCCATGTGCTACATCTGCTCCCCGTACTGATATGCAGCTACTTCAACAATTGGAGAACTACAAGGAAACATATGACACCGTTGCCAAAGCAGCAATAAAATCATTCTCTGGACACTTGTGGTATTTGAGTGAAATTATGGTAGGTTTTTTTTTTGACAATGATGTTTCATCTGAAATGAAGTTAGTCATGGTTGCAGCAATTAACAAGAAAACAGAATAGCTTTCTGTCCAAAATTAAAACAAAATAAACTTTCTGATTTCTGATTTATAACAACTATATTGTTGGCCAGAAGAAAGTTGCGAGTTTGAAAGTCGTCATTGATGCAGCCGAGCGTGGAGTGACCATGAGTCAAGCATTCAATGGAGTACTAACCAATCAAGAGGAACAAAAACAGTTTTTGTTATAAGTAGTAGCGAAACACCTTCCTTACTTTCCTAATGTTAACAAGTCCACCCTAACTGCCCCAGCCGCAGTTAGATTATCATTACTTGGACTTGAAGACATGTAATTAGTGAATAGTGATCTTTCAGTCTGAACTATGTTGAATTGACACTTTATGTTTATTAGCTGCAGGTTCTGAAGGTTACTATTCTGGTGCTATGTACAAAACAGTTGTTTGTTCTCTTTTACAGCAATAGGTGTCTTCAAATAACTTTTGATTTTTTTGTGTTACAGCAGGATTACCATTTACCGTATGGTAATGTCGCGAAAAACTGATTATTGCAAAACTTTGACACTGTTGAGCTACCAATAAATATTATCAGAAAACATTCGAATTTTGCCAATTTTATTCTTAAAACATTACTATCACATTGTGGGGGTGGCAGGATAAAAACTCATAATTGTTTTTTTAAGTGGCACCCTAATATACATATATATATATATATATATATATATATATATATATATATATATTAGGGTGGCTCACGTTATCATGAGCATTTGAGTTTTCTAGTTTATTGTGATTTAATACATGTATATACCAAATTTCACATAATTTGGGCTCCTATAAATACTGCCTTAATGCACTTGTTAGCTCGTGTTTTATGGGATTCGGCAGTTGCATTAAATGAAAATTTTTTAAGGTTGAAAATGCTGTTTTTTATATATAAAGAACAATTATTTTATACAGTAGGAATTAAACAGTAAAATAATACTAGTTACATGACACATTAACCTGATTTTATTGCAGAGTAGTTCTAAGTACGCCATTGACAAATACACTTTAAAAGTTTTTTAGTCTGTGCTGTCAGAGTCCTAAAGGTCTTCAAGTTGCGCTCTCTTCAGCACAGTTGATTTTTTTTTGCAACTGGAAACTCTTTGCGATGTTGTTCAACAATTTGGAGCAAGTACTGCTTTTCCTCGTCTGATTTGGTGAGAGTTGAGTTGATTGATAATGCCAGTGCGATTCCCCGCTCGGCACAGTCATTGACAACTTTCAAGGAATAGACCACTGATGTTGCCTTCTGAAAGGATGGAGTTCGTTGCCAGGTGGAAGCATCAGTCATGAGAAAACATGTGGGAAGCAAAAGAGCATTAAAGACGAGCAGCGATGAAGAGGTCACAATATCCTTTACTGTCACATTATGAAGTGCTGAAGGATCATTTGTGCTGCGGATACACATTTCTTCTTTCTAATCATCATAAATTTCTCCATTAAGTGCCTCAAGTAAGCAGCAAGTCTGTTTTTCTCACCCACTGAGACACTTTGAGAAAAGAGAACCAGAGGAATGAGTTCAGCACTAAGGTACCAGAGACGTAGCCTAACGTTTTCCATGCAGTCTGAGAAATAAAAGGAGAAACATTCCTATAATCAATAAGAAGCTTGATGAAATCCAGATCATTCATAGGTGCGTTTGCTAGAATGGGACACTGAATCCAAGCTTTAATGTGAACTAAGGATGTAAAGATACCAAATTCTGCAATTGATCTGTCTTCATGCGTAGCCAGCTTGAATTGATGACAGAATAAATAAATCTTCGTGATTAAGATTATTTTAGACATCAACCTTATATGGTGATAAGCTCCAATGAGGGGGGGGGGGAATTCCTCCCAGGAAGATACGATTCAGTGTTAAAGTTCTTTGTAATCTTTACTTGGCAAATATCTTGAGTTGTCTTTCATTTGGAGGATATTTGAACAAAATGTAATGACTTTTTCTTTAAATGGGTTGAGATTTCGCTCCAGTCAAACGTCGTGGCATATATTAAATTCTGCCTGTCTTATTTTGGTAAAAACGTCTTAAAGCGCTTGAATAGCAGAACATCCTGCCCAGTTGTACTACCCCCAAATGTCTTATTGAAGACGGCTGTGTTTGTAAACATACCATTGGCCAGTAGGCTCAGTTAGGGGAAGTACCTAGTTCAATAAACATTGGCATGTTCACTGGACAGTATACTAGCAAAGAAATAGGTCATGAAAAAATTTTACCTACTAACTGTTAGACGGCTGTGTTTGTAAACGTACCATTGGCCAGTAGGCTCAATTAGGGGAAGTACCTAGCTCAATGGACATTAGTATGTCCTCATGAAAAAAATTCTACCGAATGTCAACCAGACGGCTATATTTGTAAACATATCATTGGCCAGTAGTCTAAATTAGGGGAAGTACCTAGCTCAATAAAAAATTGGCATGTCCACTGGACAGTATACAAGCAAAGAAATAGGTCATAAAAAATTGTACCAACTGACTGACAGATGACTGTGTTTGTAACATACCATTGGCCAGTAGGCTCAATTTGGGGTAGTACCTAGCTAAATAAATAGGGGGGCTAAGCCATACTCAATGCATAGTTAAATGGAAACAATGACTTATCGACCTAATAGTGATAATCTAAATGAATGATATTTATATATAGCCGCACCATTTGATCTTATAACACTTGATTTTTATAACTACATTGAAATGCACTGGTGAAGCTGGCTATTTGTATGGAAATCAAAATTTTTAGAGTTTTTCTAAAATCCTTCAGAACCTTCTCTAGGCAACTCTTCTGTGTAGCTTAATATATAAATACGCAACATTAAATGATTCATCTCAAAATTATTTAAAATTTTTGTGTCGATGAGGCAGTACTAAATCAAGTCATATATTCATGAATTTTTTTCTGTGCTGTTTTGAAGTCAAAGGGAACACAAAAAACAAAATACTCCGAAAAATTTGACAAAAAGTTTTTTGGACCACCCTAATATATATATATATACATATATGTGTGTGTGTGTGTGTGTGTGTATTTAATTATAAATATAATATACATTTATACAAAAATATATTTACAGTTTACACTCATATTACTGGTATGCTAAAGTACGTTCTTCCCTGTTGAAGGTTTATGTTCGTCTGTCTTTTCTTACGTCTGCTAAATCTACTTCCATTAGTGGCTAATTAATTATATGTAAGATAAACCTTGAAGCCAAACATATTTATTACAACGTTTATATTCGCAATGACACCAAAATATTCTTATACCGGCTGATCCCTTAAAACATTTGCAAGACATACTAAACAAACAAAAAAAAATTATCGTAAATTGAATTCATAGATCGCTAACGAAAAAATAAAAAAAAATAATACCCATTATCCATGTTTTTTTTTTGACTTGTTTTAAATTATACATGTATTTTTTTTTATTTTTTGACTTGTTTTAAATTATACATGTATTTTTTTTATTTTTTGACTTGTTTTAAATTATACATGTATTTTTTTTAATTTTTTGACTTGTTTTAAATTATACATGTATTTTTTTTATTTTTTGACTTGTTTTAAATTATACATGTATTTTTTTTTTCAGTTTCACTACAGACTTTTATATTTTACTATCGCTGCTAATCTTTGGTCTGCCAGGAAACATTTTAGTTATTCTAGTGATGAGAAAACTGGCAAGTGCAACAGCAACACTGACTATATACATGACCATATTTGACACTTTGGCTATAATCACTAAAACATTGATTAGTGGACTGAATATTTTTTTTTTAGAATACTACATAAAGGAAGTTTATAAATTTGAAATCATGTTAATTTTTATACTATTTTTTGTTGGTTCTGGTAATTGGACATTGGTACTGATATGTGCAGAACGATTTATTTCTATAGTTTATCCACTTCAACGTCAAAGAATTGTCATTTCAAGACGTGTTCACATTGTGGTTTCCCTAGTAATTGTAATGGTATTACTGTATGGTATACTGAGTGTTTCTATATCGTTATATTTACAGCATGTTTCTAAAGAAAAATATTTCGTTAATGTCAACATTACAATTAATGTTTTTATAATGGCTATTCCTTTGATCATCATTACAGTGTTAACGATTTCAGTCATAGTAAAACTCAAAATTTCTAATCAAATTAAAATGGATTTAACACAAAGAGGAGGCGGCTTCAGACAAAATTTAGAAAAAACACTTATCTATTTAATGTTATCGTCAGCCATATTGTTTTTTATTCTAAATTGTCCTATGGCCATATTTTATCCTTTGTCATCTTATCTTGACTTAGCTGCCATAGAAGGCGTTGTAATTACTGAATATTGTTTTTTTTTCCTACTCAATGCTTCTCACGTTTTCAACTGCTACATCTATATCATATTTTGTAAAGGCTTTAGAAAACTTGCTTTGAATATGTTAAAGAACTGTTTGCGCTAAAAAAAAAATATCAACTAGATCATTATTATTTTTAAAAAAATGGTAAGACAGTAATGAAAGATAATGCAATTTTTAGTTCTAAAACAAATATTATTAAAAACAACTAAAGTATGAATGTTTTTTTTTATAAATTATCAAATGACTTTGGGTTTTATTTAGAAAACGAATGTGTTCTTCTGGCACATAAAAGGAATCTCATACTACAGGGCATCGCAGTTTGTTGACTTCACGGTCATGATAATCTTAAAGCCAATTCTTTCCACGTATTAGAATTACTACATAGAAATTCTATCCCACCTTGTGCATAATATTAATTCATGTACTGTAAATAATTAAAATGATGTATTGTCATTTATTATCTATACATGTGCCAACTTTGAGCATTCTCACTAAATTTGAAATTCAGCTACATCCTTTTAAGAGAAACCCACAAATTCCCAAAACCACAGGAAGTGAAACCAATTAAAAGCTTATAAAAATATCGACCAGTTTTAATAATAACAACGAAACAAAACCATTGTTTTACTCCATTTGCTGAAAAATATTTGTGGGATATTTTACTGAGGCTGAATGGTAAACCGAAACTTACAGGTCTGAAACAATTTATGTATAAACAACATCTGATATTTATATAACAATCTAAAAACAAATTAATCAAAATATAAGTGGTAATAATTTATTCTTTTGATTCTGTTTAAGTTTTAAAACTTGTAAAAAAATTTATATATAGGCTCTATTTATATATATATATATATATATATATATATACTAGTTGCAAGTACCCGGCTTTGCCCGGGTTTAAAATAAGGTTTTCAGTTTACCTTCTGTTTTCTCCCTACCCCCTCTCTCCCTTCCTCTCTCTCTCCCTCCCTCCCCCTCTCTCCCTTTCCCTCCCTCCCTCTCCCTCCCTCTCTCCCATCTCCCTCTCTCCCCTCTCCCCCTCCTTCTCTCCCAACGTCCATCCTCCCTCTCTCCTTCCATCCCCTCTCTCCCTCCCTAACCCCTCTCTCCCTCCTTTCTCCCTCCCTCCCCTTTCCACCTCTCTCTCTGCCTCCCCTCTCTCCTCCCTTCCTCCTCCCCTCATTCCCTCTCTCTCCCTCCCTGCCCCCTCATTCTTTATCTCTCTCCCTCCCTCTCTCTCTCCCCCTCCCTCCCCTCTCTCTCCCTCCCTACCCCCTCTCTCCCTCCCTTCCTTTCTCTCTCTCCCCCCTACTCCCTCTCCCATCTCCCTCTCCCCCCCTGCTCCCTCTCCCATATCCCTCTCTCACCCTTTTCTCCCTCCCTCCCCTTTCCACCCCTCTCTCTCTCCCTCCTCCCCCTCTCTCCCCTTCCTCCCTCCCTCATTCCCTCTCTCTCCCTCCCTGCCCCCTCACTTTTTATTTCTCTCCTTCCGTCTCTCCCACCCTCTCTCTCTCCCTCCCTCTCCTCTTTCTCCCTCCCTACCCCCCTCTCTCCCTCCCTTCCTTTCTCTCTCCATCTCACCCTACTCCCCTTCCCATCTCCCTCTCTCCCCTCTCCTTTTTCTCCCCCCCTGTCCATCCCCCTCCCCTCCTCTCCACCTCCCTCCCTCCCTCCTACCCTCATTTTCTCTCTCTCCTCCTGCCCCCCCTCTCTCTCTCTTTATCTCTCTCCCTTTCTCTCCCTCTCTCTCTCTCTCTCTCTCTCTCTCTCTCTCTCTATATATATATATATATATATATATATATATATATATATATATATATATATACTTATTATTATGGCTTCACACTTCTTCTAAAATCTTCTTCATTCCTTTATCTTCCTAGAGCTGTACAAATAGGGAAGCATGAAAAAACATCAACAATTCTTTGCATCACAAAGGCACAATACAGCACCAGCGCGCAAGTTCTATTCGAATCGGGAAATGACGTCACAGAGGAATTTTATTTATGGCGCCGTCGAGATTACTTTAATATAGTAAAATACTAAAATAAAAAAAAAATAATTACAATTTAAACTACCCATCGAGATGAAACGAAACCTGTCCTATAACCTTCCCCATGTAATTATGTGTATGTGTAACAAATTTCACATTATTTGGTTATCTGGATTTTGAGTTATAAGGGAACAGACAGACAGACAGACAGCAAATGCCTCTTATAGGTATATATATATATATATATATATATATATATATGTTTGTGTGTGTGTGCGTGCTTGCGTGCCACCGTGAGTGTGTGTGTGTGAAAGCGTTGTCATCTATCTAGTTATTTCATTTATTTACTTTTAAGTATCAACTAATGCAGTTTTTTTTTTTTGAAATCCATGTACCCATTTTTTTTTTATTTTCGTAATACTGAGTACCCTTAGTAAAACAAAGTAACTTGCACATATTTTGTTACGGTCTTAGTTTCCCCCCATTTCATTGTTTAAAGTTTTGCCTAGCATGTTAACCCATGAGGTCAGCTCATTGCAAGTTCACCCCTTGGGGTACAAGTATTACACTTTGGGAAACACTGAACTAATTTAAAGATATACCGTATTTAGCCCAGTTTCAATTATTCACTCATGTTTTTTTTTATTTTTAACAATAATAATTTATATTTGTATAAATCTAATAAAAGCTCATTTTTTACAATAATGTTTTTTTGAATATTTCCTAATACAATTTTAGTTTTGAAAAAAAAAATGAACGTTTTATTGTTTTGATATAATTTTTATAATTTAATTAATTGAGCGAAACAAACTTTTCTAAAATATAAATAATGTGACAGCATTCACCATTTATGTTTTTGAAATTTCAATAAAAATAGAAAAAAAAATAGATAATTCTTAATGTACTTTTTTACAATAGAATCGTGCAGTTAATTTCTGTTTTTTTTTTTTTTTAGCTAATGTCAGCCTTTTCAGATAATACTTTTTTCGTGTATTCTAAACGTAAGTGTATTTAGCGTGATCCACTTTGCAAGCAGCCAATAGCAAAAAGTTTTCAGAGAAAAGACAAATAGCCGGATCGAGTTAAATTGCAAAAATGAAAATTTAATCTAATAATATGCATATGTGGGGAAAATTGTAGGAAAATGATGATTAATGTGTTATAATTTTGAAATAATAAATAGGCTCAAAATGTAATGTTAACTAATAAATTTCAGTCAATATGGCATTTTACCTTAATTGTATTAAAGTATCTGAGTGTATTTTATGAAACACATTGAAAAGGTTGTTCTCTCGATTACATTTTTATAAAAAAAAGCCTTAGATACAATAGACAGGTTTGTCCATGGGATCGGGATAACCGTGCAAACCCCATGGGAAACGTCCCATGGGTAGGAACGGGACGGTACAGCACACATTTGTATTTTCCATGTCCCATGGGACACGGCATGGGATAGAGTAGCCGCGTCATAGCGACTTGATGTGCACCTGATCTAACCCACATTTGTTAGTTTTTAAAGCTTTTAATCCTTCTTTTTCATTTAAATATGTATTGCGTAATCTGTTCTTTATCTTGTGGTAATACACCGGATAGCAGATAATAAATAAATTAATACACATAACCTTTTATCATATAAGATGGTTCGTTTCCATTTTGGTGCGTCACGCCCTAAGATGTGGTATAAACAACTAGATGGAGCGCTAGCTATTAACACCAATAGTACGGCCTGATTTTAAGAGATGGGCGGAGATAACATATAAATTTGCCATGCGTAGCTGAAGTAATACGCATTTATGCATAATCTGTTTACCACTTGCGTGTAGCGGAGGCGCCACCGTTACGCCAGTAATTAGACTGTCAGCCATTGTTGTAGTTGATGATTGGTGTCGTTGGCGATTTAATGGGATTTCATGGGAATCCCATGGGACGGGACAGACATAAATTACCATGGGATGGGATACGATGGGACAGAAAAATATGTCCCATGGACAAGCCTGACAATATATAAGAAAAAGCGTGGGTGCCAAACAAACTTCATGCAATATATATTTTGAACGTTTTGAAAGAAATAAATAGTCCAGATTTGTTTGTATTTATAAGGGAATCTCTATAATTCTTAAAACATGGTGCTGTGGGAAGTTCCTGTACGAATGATATGAAATCTCTAAGAATCGATAAACAACTAATGGGACAGTTTTTATGGTGTGCTTGTTTCATCCATATGTAATTTATTATTTAAATCGTCTAATAAAGAAAAAGTAAAATTTAAAAAAAATTATAATGTCAGTCAATAGAAAAAAAAAGAACCATTACTGGAAGGCATGGATAAATTCAAGTTGTTTCAGTAAGTTACTTACCTTGACAACAAAATTCTGCTAATTCAAATAAGGGTAAAATAAAAGCTGTAAATATTTCAAATTGATTGTCGTGTAATGCCATGATAATATGCAAAGGTATAGTTCGGTAAACTACTGAAACACGATGGGCATAGCTATTGTTCCGTATACTACTTAAACACGATAGACACAAATTTGAAAATCTGTATTAGTGTTCGGTGTTATTTCAAGGTGGACATTTCTAAACCAAGAGATATATAATGCCTAGTCCCACTTATTTAGCTGCATTCCTCAATGAAGCTCATACGTATTTCGGGAGGAAAAAAATCCATTAATTAGTTATAAATTAAAAAAAAAACCTTAAGATGCAAACCACCGAGTAATGTTTATTGTACGCCTTTAAATACAATATACAAAAGTAATATAGGATAGTATCTACCTACTTGGATATACAAAGGGAGATGATTCAATAATTAATGGGGCCAATGATGCTAGCGAGCTATTATCGACAGAAATATTATTTTGAACTTTTCAATTATTCCCCGTTCGTTAATGAGTCACTGATGTAGGTAAATTGTGTGCAGAAGACAATAAAGATAAGGTTATAAATATTTTATTATAAGTATAATGTCACTATGTTTCCACTACGTCTTTTCCTAGTATCTGAATATGTATAGTAAGAGATTCTGTTGTTTTGGGGCATTTTCCCTTGTTCTTACACTTCAATTGTTCCAGTAACAGATTGTAATTTAATACCTTTACAATTTAAAACATAAAATATATGTGACAATAGCATGGGAATATGTAACAATAGCATCGGATTATGTAATAATCGCATGGGATTATGTAATAATAGATTGGTATTATGTGCCAATAGCATCGAATTTATATGGCAATAGCATGGGTTTATGTGATAATAGCACGGGAGTATGTGACAAAAGCATGGGATTATGTGATAATAGCACAGGATTATACAACAATAACATCGGATGGGATTATTAATAATTCCATCCGTCCACCCCAACAGTTATTGATGCAAGCAATATTTCAATTTTTATTCTCTATAGTTATCCTTGAACTTTACTAACATTCTTACATCTCAAATCGGAATTAAGAGTATGGTCAAAATCAACAAATTTATGAACAATTGCAATTTAACAGGTTTTAAGTAAAATTTGACATCATCCAATCACTAGAAGTTATGATAATTTTATAATATACCGGCCAATTTCAGACATCATATGCTGGGTTTTCTTTCTATAACGGAAGTACATACATTAATTCTAATTGAATATTGAATATTTTTCTTAAGCTCATATAATTCTAAAACAATCAACTATATATATGTATAGATAAATAGATAGATCGATATAAATATAGATAGATAGATAGATAGATAGATAGATAGATAGATAGATAGATAGATAGATAGATTAGACCAACACTTATATTGTACATCAAAATGTTGAAAAAGTACAAATGTAAAAGTATGTGTGAGGGTGTTAACTCTTACTGCAGCACTATAGTGAGGGCGTTGAATATTTAAATATTCATTGATAGTCCGCAATGTAAGGCTGCACTGTGTAAATAAATTATTGTAGCTTGGAGGCGTGTGGTAGCTGTGGTTCTTCTTTTATTCCAATACTGAATAATGTAAGAAGACAGTATTTTGCTGATTCAAGTTTATTACGATGACACAATAAAATAAATACATATAAAAATAATGTTCACTGCGTACATAGTCAATGCATTGGATCACCACTTGAAAATAAGAATTTATTTATGTTTCCAAATTCCATTGGGATTACATTCAAATACTTATATATATTATCACAAGACTATCTAGGATATTTCCACTATGGAGGTGAACTCTCACTTTAAGATCACTCATAACATAAATCACAATAATTCTCAAGCAAAACTTGGACACGTTTCTTAACTGCCTATTTCCCTTCCGGAAATATATATAAAACCCGGATCTCCAGTTTATTAAAAACTGATCCCAATATTTACAAAACAATCATACCTTTACAGTATGTTTAGGTAAGAGGACAACATATGTGTCTAAGGATAAAACCAAAAATTTAGATCAATGGCTTTAATTTTATTCCGTTGTATTGATCCGTATTTTTTATTAAACGTACTTGTTATAATTTGTGACATACTCATGTTGAGTTGGTGCTCTGATATTTTAAAAATATAAAAGTTGATGTGTATATTCACTTTGATATCGTAATATTTTTATACCTGCTGATCCATTCAAAACATTAAAATGTAATATTAAAATAAAGAAACAGTATGAAAAATATAATTGTAAATATAAACCGCTGACCAAAAAGTAGATATTAAAACAAAGTATATGTGTGTTTTATTTTCACCTTATTTACATTACTACATGTATGTATTACCTAAAAGATTTTTTTTTCAGTTTCAACACAGAATTACATATGTTGCTATCGCTGCTATTCTTTGGTCTGCCAGGAAACATTTTAGTTATTTTAGTGATGAGAAAACTGGCAAGTGCTACAGCAACACTGACTATTTACATGACACTTTGGCTATAATCACTAAAACATTAGTTAGTGGACTGAATATTGTTTTAGAAAATTTCATTGTTAAGACAAGACTGAAGACTTCACTGAGAAACTTGAAAACTTTTATACTTCAAAATACACTAGTCAACGTGAACATAAACATTGGCGTCCGCCATCTTGATCGCCCTCGCTTACAACACATGCGCACTACGTCACGAAACACACAACAAGATCGCCCAACATCCTCCCTATCCAACAATTGAAATGTTTGGACACAGCAAGACAACTGACAACAAAACACAGTTCACATAGCATAGTCATCATGCAACCTTGGACGCCGACATTATCTGCGGGGTATAATCTGGGTCCCCGAGTCTAGCACTGCAGTAGACCCAGAGTCCACGTTGTTTGGTAGTGATTCCTGCGGACTGCAGAGTCCTGACTCGGACAGTGAGCCGAGCCAACCTCGTCAGAATCCTCAGTGGTTATGTGTGAGGGGGAAATGATGATACCCCGCGGCAGACGGGTATGCATCATTTTAAAAGGAGTGACCTTTGGTCTCAGATGAACTCTGTTCCTTGTGTAGATGCCGCCATCTTCTCCCTTTATGGTGTACGACCTCCCCGCTCCTTTTCGATTGATAACTTTCCCAGGTCTCCATCCTTTCCTCTCCGGGTCTTGAAAGTACACAGGTTTGTCTTCTTTAAAAACGGGTAAATCTCGAGCTCCTTTGTCATATTGTCTTCTCACCTGCTCTTGGTGTTTAGAGTTTAGACTTTTCCTTCAGAAGACATTGGGGTACTGAATTCTTAGCGGTGTCTGGGATCAACGTGCGAGGTGTTCTGTTTAACAGTACCTGTGCAGGGCTGAGACCCGTATTTTTCCTGGGCGTGTTTCGCAGTTCCAGAAATGCCTCATATGTATCATCACCATTCCGGTAGGCCTTCTTCATAAGATTCTTCATTATTTTGACAGCTGCCTCAGCCTTTCCGTTTGCCTTGTGATGTCCAGGGTCAGACTTGACATGAACTATGTTCCTTTTGGTGAACATAGCGAACTCTCTCGACGTGAATTGGGGTCCGCAGTTAGTTACCAATAACTTTGGAACGCCGAAGCGAGCAAAATGTCCTTTAAATTTCGTGATAACTGCTTGTGATGTAGAGGTTGTGAGCCAATCGACCTCAATGAAGCCGGAAAAATAGTCGACAGAGACCAAATACAGTCTCCCTTGAATTTCAAATATGTCAGCCCCGATCTTCTCCCAGGGGCAGGTCCCTTCATTGTGTTGCCAAAGTGTCTCTCGTACGTTTCTTGGTTTCATTGCTTGGCATGCTTCACACGACTCTGCGAGTTGCTTCACTTCGGCCGCGATGCCAGGCCAAAAAATCACCTTCCTCACCCGTCTCATCATGCTGTCATACCCCAGGTGTGAGGCGTGTAATTTCCTTTTTATTTCAGGGCGAAGAGTCGCAGGTATGAGCACTCTCTCACCCTTTAGTATGACCCCATCCTGGATATCTAGTGTGTCAGCAAAATCAAAATATTGCCGGAGCTCCATTTCAATATGAGACTTTTTGTTGGGCCATCCGTTCCGTATTCTCCACATCAATGACTAAAGATGGGTCAGATTCTGTTTCTCTTCTGACCCGCTCTAGCAGGGCATCGGGCAAATCAGTAGCCTGCGTTAGGTTGATGTTCACAAAATTCGTCGCCCTTTTCACTGGACTTGACCGATCTGGATAGCATGTCAGCGATGTGCATCTCTGAGCCCTGTGCCCATTTGAAATCAAAATCGTATCGGCTACTTCTCATGGTAAGGGATTGCAGTCTTCTTGGAGCCTGTTTTCTTCAATATATTTGCCAGTGGTTTATGGTCATTTACGATCGTGACTTGTCTTCCGAACGTATATTGATGGAATCTTTCAAGACCATAAACAGCTGCAAGAAGTTCCTTTTCAATCTGAGCCCACTTTTTTTTTAGCTGGAGTCAACGCTCTTGAAGCAAACTCGATGGGTTGACCTTGCTGCATCAACACAGCCCCAAGCCCATCTTGGCTACTATCGACCTGGAGTTCCAGTGGTTTGTCCGGGTCATAGAACGACAGCACTGGGGCTTTTGTTATTTTCACTTTAATTTCGTTAAAAGCCTCTTCACACCTCTTCGTCCACTGAAACTCGCGGTCCTTTTTCGTCAACTCTCGAAGGGGGTGAGCTAGGTCAGCTAAATTGTGCAGGAACTTTGACAGGTATTGCACAGTTCCACAGAATTTTCTTGTTTCCTGCACATTTTGTGGGCGACTCATTTCGGTTATGGCCTTGATTTTCTTCGCATCAGGTTTTACTCCATCAGCACCTCATGATGGTCTTGGAATCATTCAGTCTGACTCCCCGTTCTTTGCAACGCTTCATTAACTGGCTTAACTTTATATCATGATCCTTATCTGCTGCTTCTGTCGTGTCCCCACAACCAGCTATTATAATGTCGTCAGCCACGTTGATGCAACCATTTAAAACCTCCAGGGCCATAGTAAGTTTTCTCTGGAAAATTTCTTCACTGACACACAATCCAAAAGGAAGTCTAGACCATCTAAATCGGCCAAATGGAGTAATCATTGTTGTCAACAGACTGGATTTCTGATCCAGTCGTATGTGCCAATATGCTTCCTTGACATCTAGCTTGGAGAAGACCTTAGCAATGTTGAACTGAGGTAGAACATCATCAAGGGTTGGTAATTTGTAGTGCTCTCTTCGCAACGCCCTGTTTAAAGGCTGAGGATCAATGCAGATTCGTATGTCCCCGTTCTGTTTGTGTACGATGGCCATTTGATTGACCCACTCGGTTGCCCCTTCCACAGGTATTAATATCTTCCGTCATACCAGCTGCTCTCTTTCTTCCTTCACCCTATTCTTTAACGAGTGTGGTATGTGTCGGCATGACGATATCCCCGGCTTTATGGAAGGGTCCACAGTCAAAGTGACTTCCCCTAGGTCACCGAGGTTTGGATCTCCAGCCTCAAGTTGCGCTATAAAATTGTCTCTGTTGACCGTTATTAACCCAAGTTCCTTACAAGACTCTCTGCCTAAAAGGCACTGAAACTCATTCCCAACCACGGTAAGCTCGGTGAGTGTCTGTTTCCTTGTTTTAGGGTTCGTGACATGCAAACGTGCCACTCCCTCAGGTTTCAGCTTGGTCCGATTCCACATAGTTAATGTATGGTTAGTTTTTGTCACTTGTTCCGGCTTTATAAAACGCTTACAAATGGTGTTGACATCTGCGCCTGTGTCTATTTGAAACCTTACTTCACTGTTGTTGACTTCAAATAGGGCAGTCAATGGACTGTTCAAGCTTGACACAGCACACAGCCACTTGTCTTCTTCCGTATCATCAGACCCTTGCACCTGGATCTCGTTCACAACCGTTCTACACTTTCCAGCAAAATGGTTTCTGAGGCTACATTTGTGGCACGTTTTGCCCCATGCTGGGAAAGCTTGTTTTTTTCATTTCGTGGGTCCCACCACAAAACCTACATCCATTGCTTTCTGTGAGGGTCCTTCCTCTCATATTCTTGGGCTTCCCCTCAGTTTTCCTGTCCACTTTATCCACTACAATCTTATCTTCTTCAGTTTGCCCAGTTTTCATTTCTCTCAAGCTTTTTGTAGTCTGCTAGAAAATCAGACAAGTCCTGATCGCTTTTTCCAATGTTAGCTCATGATCCTTGAGAAGAGATGCTTGTATTTGACTGTCTACTGAGAAAACAATTTTGTCTCTTAGCATTCTCTCTTCATCCTTAAAGTTACATTTATCAGCCTGTACTCTCAACTCGGTGAGGAACAGGTTGAAAGGTTGATATATTTTCATCTTCCAAAAACGGAATGTTTCAAGGACCTCATTATGCCTTGGGGCACAAAACTCCCCCAACTTTTTAATAAACATTTTGGGGTCATTTAGATCCTCACTGTCCTGGAAGACAAAGTGGTCGAATACCTCAATGACTTGAGGCCCTGCACATTGCAGGATTATAGCAACCTGTTGTTCTTTCGGTTTTGTGGTGGCCCCGGAGGCTAGCAGATAGACTTCTATTTGTCTCTTCTACCTCCGAAAATTCTCGGCCACATTGCCTTCGACAACGTCCAGTATCATTGGTGGTTTAAAACTTTCAGCCATCTGTAATATATACAGTTATTAATATCTCTGTCTGTCGTATCTACAACTCTACTGTACTTACAACTTCTTTTATCCTGCCACCATGTTAAGACAAGACTGAAGACCTCACTGAGAAACTTGAAAACTTTAATACTTCAAAATACACTAGTCAACATGAACATAAACATTGGCGACCGCCATCTTGATCGCCCTCGCTTACAACACATGCGCACTACGTCACGAAACACACAACAAGATCGCCCAACATCATAGAGGAAGATTATATACATGATATCATGTCATTTTTTATAATATTTTTTGTTGGTTCTGGTAACTGGACATTGGTACTGATATGTGCAGAACGTTTTATTTCTGTAGTTTATCCACTTCAACGTCAAAGAATTGTAACTTCCAGACGTGTTCACATTGTGGATTTCGTCGCAAATTAAATGGCGTTACTGTACGGTATACTGAATATTTCTCTACGGTTATATTTGCATCATTCTACTGGAGAAATCCACATTAATATTAATGTTTTTTTAATAATTATTCCATTAATCATCATTACTGTGTTAACAATTTCAGTCATAGTAAAACTCAAATTTTCTCATCAAATTGAAATAAATTTAACACAAAGTGTTGAAGGGACCAGACAAAATATAGAAAGAACACTTATTTATTTAATGTTATCATCAGCTATATTGTTTTTTATTCTAAATATTCCTATGGCCATATTCTATCCTTTGTCATCTTATTATAAGTTTTATGGAATTGAAAGTGTTGTTATTACTGAGTACTGTTTTTTGTTCCTTCTAAATGCATCTCATGTTTTCAATTTTTACATCTATGTCATATGTTGTAAAGGCTTTAGAAAACTTACTTTGAATATGTTAAAAAGCTGTTGGCACTAAAAAGAAATCAGCTGCTTAATTGTTATTTTTGAAAGGTTAAACAACTAAGGAAGTTATTGCATTTTAAAAGTTGTGAAAAACTGTAAAAAATTAAACCAGTGTTTTTCTTTATTTACATAAAATATTTGTGGAACATTTAACTGAGGCTGGGAAGATAAACTGAAACTTTCAGCACTAAGACAACTTATATATAAATAAAATAAAAACGGATATTTATATAACAACCAAACAATAAATTAATAAAAAATATATAAGATATAATAACTGATACTTTTGATACTTTTAACTTTGAGTGTTAAAACTTGTAGGAAAATGTACAGTTAAAATAATATATTTATATATGTGTGTGTGTGTTTGTGTGTGAGTTATTTCTTATGTGTGTGTGTGCGTGCGTGTTTGTAATCGTGGTCATACATCAAAGTTATTTTATTTATTTACTTTTTTTTTATCAACTAATGCAGTGTTTCCGAAACTTTTGACATCAGTGTACCCCTGTTTTATTGACATAATATTGAGTACATCCTAGATTAAAAAAAAAAAAAAACTTACATAGGTTGTTGTTACGGTAATGCTTTCCCCTCATTACATTGTTCCACTTTAGCCATGCATGTTTTACCTCGATGTTCTCAGCTCGTTGCAGCGCACACCCTTTGGGGGTACGCGTACCACAATTTGGGAAACACTGAACTAATGTAAAGACATATTTAGTCCAGTTTCAATTATTCACTCATTCTTTTTTTTTTTTTTTTTAGTAATAAAAATTTATAATTGTATAATTAAAAGGTTATTTCGTTTTTGTTTTTTTTTTAATTATTTTCTGCACTTAATAAAAGCATATTTTTATTAAAATATTTTTTTAAATATTTTTTATACACTTAAGTTTTGAAACAAAAACTTTTTATTGTTTCATATAATTATTAATATAACTTAATTAATTAAGCTAAACTAGGTTTTCTAAAATATAAATTACAGTATTTAAATGCCTTTTATATGTGTACAGTATTCATCATTCATGTTTTCGCAGTTTTAATAAAATACGTTTTAAAACACGAAATAATTCTCAATTTAATTTATTATAAATGAATCGGGCAGTAAATTTCTAGATTTTTTAAACCTAATGTCAATTTTTTTTAGATAATACTTTTTTTGTATATCCTAATCCTATGTGTATTTTAAGTAATCCACTTTGTAAACAACCAAAGTTGTTTATGTGGACATTATTTTGTTATATGCACTTCCCCTACAAGCTTACAAGTTGTTTATGTGGACGTCACTCTGTTATCGCCATAATGAATGTAACAAGACTTAGCAAAGAAAGCAATGAACATATAAAAAGACGCATGCGCTCTAAAACAACATAGAACCAGCATTGTTGTATATATATATATATATATATATATATACTAGCTGTACCCTGCAAAACCTTTGCATAGATTTAAGTCCCCTTAGGCTTGATCGGTAGGCTAGGTTATTTTTTTCGGTTTCGGGCAGATCCGATTTTTTTTCATGGTTGTATTTTAAACTGGAATACTGTTGTATTAATTCTTTACTTTCGATTTAACGACACTGGAAACGGGTATTATTATATATGATAAATGCAAGTAATAAATCCAATGGTGCAAATTACCACTCATTTTCTAATTCACTGTGTAAATCAAGTCGATAAATACATGTTGTCGTTCGGTAGGACCACATTATGAAATAATATTTCTTTGATCGAAAGTATTTGATATTTGTTTATTTTCATAAGTCTCATGGCTTATCGAAAGATAACATGAACAGTAGAGACAATAAATAGACAATGTTGGAAGATTGCATTGGTTATTTGATTGGTCGAATAAATTATTCAAAAAGATGGCATCTGATGGACGGTTGACATTTCACATCCTGTGCCCGCCCACCAAACACAAAAGCTTGTCAAATATCAACGTGCAACTTGGGTATCATTTATTGAGCGGTTCTAAATTTAAATTAAAATGACAACAACTCTTTTAAAGGTTTTTTATATATATATATATATATATATATATATATATATACATATATATATAATTATATATATATAAATATATATATATATACAAATATATATATATATATATATATATATATATATATATATATATATATACGTTTATATTGTTATAAGCTCATATTAAAATGTCATTTTACTCAAAGTCTCTCACCTTCATGACGAAATAAAATACCGTCACATTATCTCACAATTATTTTTTTGATTTCTATTTACATATTTAGAAGTCATCGTTTTTACTTGTATTTGAATAATAGAGTTGTTTTTTTTTTTTTAATTAAATACAAAAAGTGGCTGATTTATTAAGAGAAGAATACCGTTCATGAAGCTAATCAATAATTAAATAGAAACCGGAAGAACATACGCGAGATTTGGAACTTACTCCCCTTGGTTGTAGACTGCCCATGTACTCCATTGTGTGAGGACAACTATAATAAAGTAATGGTCATTCTAGTAAACAATATGCCGGACACTCGTGTATTTATTTAGTCTGTGTATTTTGTTTGATCCAAATAGTGTCGTGTTCAGTACATAGGTTGACAGCTTTCTCTAAGGTTTATATCACACAACAGACGACACATCTGACCTCACCAGTGACCACATAATAGACGACACAACTGACCTCACCAGTGACCACACAATAGATGACACAACTGACCTCATCAGTGACCACATAAAAGACCACAGAATCGACTGTTTTGAAGATGCAGGTGTCAAATACGGCAACGAATACAAAAGCAATAATAATAGTATGAACGGAGTCAAAAATGTAAGTCTCATTAAATATTTATTTCTCCACGATCTTAATACTTGTTTTCAATAAACGTTCATTCTAAATTTAAGAATAATATGGTTAAAGAGTTTGTCTAGCTTATGTGTGTTTTTGAATAATTCTTTTAAAAATCTTCGTTAAATTATTATAAATAAATATGTATATATATATATATATATATATATATATATATATATATATATTTATATATATATATATATATATATATATATATATATATAAGAGAGAGAGAGAGAGAGAGAGAGGTGATAAGATATCATTTTACTGTAAACAAACATAAAAGAAATAAAAGATATATTTTTCAAAGACATTTCACATCGTAATTTAAAGTAACCACACTGGTCAAGTTAATTGAATTCGTTTTTTTTTCCGCTACAGCATAGTAAAGTAATATTTCCAATTAAATAACCGGATAATGTTATATATAGGATTTTTATATTTTTCCACATAAATTAATACGGTTAGTTTTTATTACCAATTCTCTCTCTATTTCTCCATATCTGCCTCTCTCTCTCTCT
This sequence comes from Bulinus truncatus, assembly GCA_021962125.1. Classification (NCBI taxonomy): domain Eukaryota; kingdom Metazoa; phylum Mollusca; class Gastropoda; family Planorbidae; genus Bulinus; species Bulinus truncatus. The sequence continues at coordinate 4,602,229 of JAGDYQ010000062.1, forward strand.
CTCTCTCTCTCTCTCTCTCTCTCTCCATCCCACCCTCTCTCATGTTTCAAACTTCTTTAAATAGTTTATTAAATTCTTTTACAGGTTGCATACATACTTTTACATTGGACTATCTCTCCTTATCTTTGGTCTGCCAGGAAATATTTTAATCATTTTAGTGATGAGAAAATTGCCAAGTGCAACTGCTACACTGACCATATACATGACCATATTTGACTGTTTGGCTATTATCCAGAAAACAATTTACTATGGATTGATTAATGTACCGTTTAGACATAAACATTTTATCGAGTCTGTTTTACTAGTTTTACAGTTTATCTTTGTCGGTGTGGGCAACTGGACATTGGTTTTAATATGTGCCGAAAGATTTATATCCGTAGTTTACCCACTTAAACGACAAAGAATTGTAACATCAAAACGTATTCATTTAGCCATGGCCACTGTTATTTCTGTCATATTTCTATTTGGGGTATTGGGTCTGACTTTGTTTGAATTTCTAAGTTTAATTCGTTTCGATTATTTCTACATTGCATCTCACATTATGATCACGGTTATTCCTGTTATCATCATCTTAGTTTTAACTATTTCAGTAATAGTAAAACTAAAGTTTTATCGTCAAAGCCGAGCCATTGTATTTCAAAAACTGAGTTGCAGACAAAATATGGAAAGATCACTTAGTTATTTAATGTTATCATCGGCCATTTTGTTTTGCATTCTTAATATTCCATGGGCTATATTTAGCAATATTTTGCAGTTTGTTGACGTTAATGAAAAGATAGTTGACATCAATGTAGTTAATGCGTGTTTGACATTCCTGGTAAATGCATCTCATGTTTTAAATTTTTATATTTACATCATATTTTGTAAAGGTTTTAGAAAATCATGTCACAAATACATGAAATTTCTTACCACAAATTCTTTATGAAATTTTCAATTTGGAGATAAATTCGACATAATCGGTTTTGATGGAAAATATAGTTAATGTAAAAACAATCGTTGAAAATGAATGTATGTGTTTTGTGAATTAGATTGGATTCACTGTATTGAATTAAACATTTACCCTAAACGATGGAAGTGTGTTTGTTGAATGTATGAAGCTTAGATAGGTTCATATAATATAAACAGATCTCCTGAGATATAAACTAGTACTCCTGAATAAAGTCTTATATATTGAATCCTTAATGAAGATAATGTAGGCCAAGTATATATACTATTTAGATAAGTGCGGTTATATCTTTATAACTATTTTACTGATACTGCCCTAAAACGGATACAACCAGGAGCAACTATACATAAGATAGTGGTACTAGTAAAATTCTTTTGATTATTACAACAATCGCAGATGGCGGCTTCTTCTAACTCTTGCGCTATTAAAGTTTGGAAATATAGCTTTTAGGGTTTAGGAATAAACATGGTTGGGTTATAAGCAAAACTACTTGATTAGGCCATAAACAGAACCTGTATAGGGCATAAACAATATAACATGTTGGGGCCATAAACAGAAAAACATTTTTGGGCCACAAACAGGAAACATGTTTGGGCCAAAACAGGAAAACATGTTTGGGCCATACACAGAACAATATGTTTGGGCCATAAACAGGAAAACATGTTGGAGGCATAAACAGGAAAACATGTTCGGGCCATAAACAGGAAATTATGTTTGGGCCGTAAACAGGACAACATGTTTGGGCCATAAACAGTAAAAATGTTTGGGCCATAAACAGGAAACATGTTTGGGCCATAAACAGGAAACATGTTTGGGCCATAGGCTACACAGGACAATATGTTTGGGCCATAAACAGGAAAACATGTTGGGGCCATACACAGGACAACATGTTGGGGCCATACACAGGACAAAATTTTTGGGCCATAAACAGGATAACATGTTTGGGCCATAAACAGGAAAACATGTTTGGGCCATAAACAGGAAAACATGTTTGGGACATAAACAGGAAAACATGTTGGGGCCATAAACAGGACAACATGTTGGGGCCATACACAGGACAAAATTTTTGGGCCATAAACAGGATAACATGTTTGGGCCATAAAGAGGAAAACATGTTGGGGCCATACACAGGAAAACATGTTTGGGACATAAACAGGAAAAAATGTTGGGGCCATAAACATGAAAACATGTTGGGGCCATAAACAGGAAAAAATGCTGGGGCCATAAACAGGAAAACGTTTTGGGGTCAAAAACAGGAAAACATGTTGGGGCCATAAACAGGGAAATATGTTTGGGCCATAGATAGGAAAACATGTAGGGGCCATAAAAAGGAAAACATGTTTGGGCCATAAACAGAAAAACATGTTTGGGCCATTAATCAAACAACAGCTTTTGACACATAATGCACTGGATGGGAAGTTTGTGTGATTGTGGGGTGGGGGGGGGGGAAGGACTAGGCGTCACCTACTTTACCTCTACATAAGAACGTCTCTAGTTTAATGTGTCTCGTTTACTAGATCACACTCTGAACTGAGTTTGGGTTAAACTACCCTTCTCTTCTGGGATGTTAAGGACACTGTATCCAGACCAAGATAGTGTATCATTTAATCAAGACCAAGGATTGTATCATTTAATCAAGACTAAAATACTGTATCATTGAATCAAGACCTAGATACTGTATAATCAAATAAATACCAAGATATTGTATCATTAAATCAAGACCGAGATACTGTATCATTGAATCAAGATCAAGATACTGTATCACTGAATCAAGACAAAGAGAAACAGTAAGTAGCTTGCAATGACTGTCATCGTTTTCATTCTCGTCATCAAACTAATACATGTATTTACAACTCGCTAAATGAATCCTATTGATTATCAAACATGCAAATGGTTTCACATATGCAATGCTGCCACAGGTTTGAGAACCAATGATCACAATGCAATGTTGTTGGTTGTTTTTTTTTAAATATGTTAATTAGATTACAAATCTGAGCCAATGGTAATTGCATTGATGGCGTTAGAAAATTTTCATGTTTAATAGAATCTGATTGGTTTTATTTCCTTTAAAAGTTGAGATCAACTAATACGTATTGTTACAACTCTTTAAAAATTCTTTTCTAGGGAATCAAAACAACACACAGGCCGGCGTGGGTTCCAAGAGTTTACTAATATCTATAAAAACACATAGACAACGACAATAACATTACGGCCATCTTCTTGCCGGCTTCCTACGTCACTCTCTCTACCGCGTCGTTACGTTCAATATCTCGATGCACGGTGCGCACCGGGGGAAAAGTCGTAACACTGCCCTCCTCTTAAATCTGTCCGTCCCGGACAGGTCAGTTCTCACAACAGTACTTGTACAGTCTGTCCACATGAACCACTTCCATCTTAGTGCGGGTGTTTCTCTGTATTCTGTATACGACGTCGTTAAGTCTCTTTATGACCCGGTGGGGGCCCTCCCAGTCCCTCTGTAGTTTTGGGGATCTTCCTTTACGTCTCTGTGGGTTGTAAAGCCAGACTAGGTCTCCCTCTTGAAAACCAGACGAGTTTGCCCGTCTGTCATATCTGGTTTTCATAGTGTCACTAGCGATTTTGATGTTTTGTCGAACCCTAGAATGTAGTTCCTCAAGTCGAGATCTCAGTCCATTGGCATAATCTGGAGGGAGTGTCTCTGGGAAGCCCGAACAGAAGGTCACAAGGTAAGCGGAGTTCCCGGCCAAACACTATCATTGATGGCGAGTGACCCGTCGTTTCGTGGGTTGCTCCTCGGTAGGCCATCAGAAACAGTGGTATGTGAGTGTCCCAGTCGTCCTGGCGGTCATCTGCCAATTTTGCCAGGTGCTGCACCAGCGTCCGGTTAAACCGTTCGACCATCCCATCCGATTGTGGATGTAACGGGGTTGTTCTTGTCTTTTGAATCCCCAAGAGTTTGCACATCTCCTGAAATAATTTTGATTCGAAGTTTCGACCCTGGTCAGAGTGGAGCTCCATCGGGACTCCGAAACGACTGACCCACTCGTTAACCACTATGTCCGCTATAGTTTTGGCCTCCTGATTCGCCATAGCAAAAGCTTCTGGCCACTTGCTGAAATAGTCTTTGATAACCAGGATATAGCGGTGCCCTTGCCTGGTCTCCGGGAAGGGTCCTGCAACGTCTATAGCAATTCTCTCAAAGGGGACACCAGTAAAGTACTGCTGCATGCGGCCCCGAGGTTTGTTCCTCGGCCCTTTTGTTGCTGCACACTGGTTGCATCTTCTACACCAGTCCTCTACATCCTTCCGGTACTACAACCAGTAGAAACCGCGGCGCACTTTTTCCAATGTCTTGTTTACTCCAAGATGACCACCTGTTACACCATTGTGCATTTCTTTTAACACTTCGACCACTCTCGACTTCGGGAGCAACAATTGCATGCGGTGAGAGCTGCCGTCAGTTGACTCCCAAACCCGTTTGACGATTCCCCTGTTTAATATCAGTGAGTCCCAGTGAGCCCAAAAGGCCTTCGTAGCGGCACTCTTTTCCGCTACTCTCAGCCAGTCCGGCCTTTGTCCTTCTTCCTTCCACAAAAGAATGGGAGCCAGATCCTCATCCTTCAGCTGATCCTCTCGAAGACTCATATCAGACCATGGTTCTGAAGCACCTAACCCCAATCGTGCACAACACTCAACATCAGTTTCTTTTTCCTCTAACCTTTGACAGTGTTTGCACTCCAGCCTACAGGGTTGACGTGATTATTATGCAGCAATCCCCTGCGATGTTGGGTATCGAAGTCGTAAGTCTGCAATCTTTCAATCCAACAAGCAATCTGTCCTTCTGGGCTCTTAAAGGACAGGAGCCACTTCAGTGTTGCATGATCTGTTCTCAAAGTAAATTTTTGGCCATACAAATACTTGTGGAAGTGTTTTATTGCATCCACAACTGCCAGAAGTTCTCGTCTGGTTACACAATAATTCCTCTCAGCCTTAGACGGAGTTCGGCTGTAAAAGGATACGACATTCTCTATGCCATCTATCCTCTGGGACAACACAGCACTTAACCCGGTACTACTAGCATCTGTATCAAGTATAAATGTTTTACCAGGGACTGGATAAGCCAGCACCGGGGAAGAGCTTAGTGCATTCTTTAATTTGTCAAAAGACTGTTGGCATTCTTCGCTCCAAAGAAATGGCTTCTTTTGCTCCGTGAGCCTATGAAGTTCCCTGGCAATGTTGGAAAAGCCCGACACAAACCGACGATAATATGTGCAGAGTCCCAGAAAGCTTCGAAGTTCCTGCACATTTGTCGGTTTTGGCCAACGTTTGACAGCTTCAACCTTTTCAGGGTCAGTACTTATGCCATCTTTAGACACAATATGGCCCAGATACTTCACTTTCTTTCTAAAAAGAGAACACTTCTGTGGGCCGAGTTTCATCCCGGCACTCCGAATACGCTGAAAAACTTCTCTTAGGTTTGTAAGGTGCTCGTCAAACCTCTTCCCAATACGATTATGTCATCAAGATAAACAAGGCACGTCTTCCAGTTCAGACCTTGTAATATGTGCTCCATTAGCCGTTCAAAAGTTGCAGGTGCGTTGCATAAGCCAAAGGGTATAACAGTAAATTGCCATAGGCCGTTTCCTGTCGAAAAGGCGGTCTTCTCTTTATCCTTGGGATGTAACCCAACCTGCCAGTATCCACTTTTCAAATCAAGAGTGGAAAAGATTTGTGAGCTTGTGAGTGTATCCAAAGTGTCATCAATACCGGGTAGTGGATAACTGTCCTTGTGCGTAATCTCGTTCAATGCTCTGTAGTCTACACAAAATCTGCATGTTCCATCCTTTTTCTTTACCAGTACAACAGGCGAACTCCAAGGACTGTTAGACGGTTCAATCACTCCCTGTTTATGCATTTGTTCTAGCATGTCGGTTGCATCTTGTTGCTTTGCTAACGGTAGACGGCGTGGTATCTGTCGTATTGGATTAGCACTTCCGGTGTTGATTCGATGCTGAACCAAGTCTGTTCTCCCGCAATACTTTTCTTCAACGGCCATGATATCTGCATAATCCTGCGGCAAGCCTTCTGCCTTCTGATAGTCACTCAAAAGTAAATCCTTTCGCAAGTCGGACAAAAGTTTCTCTAGTAATTGATTCTTTCCATTACCCCTGGCTACTAACTTGCAGTCGACCTCGCAGTTTGTTATAGAATTGACCTCATCACAGATGACGATGACGCTGTCTTTTCGTAAGGTTTGATCAGAGTTTGTGATGTTCATTACTCGTACTGGTACCAACCTGGAACCATTGATTGTCACCACCGTTTTCCCAACGGCAAGTCCTCGACTATTTCCATGATCAGCCTCCACCATGACCGTTTTTATTCCATTTCCGCCATAGTCCAATTTATCCCAGATGTTAAACTCCGACTGAGCAGGCACACTTATGTCTTCAATGAGTAGTATTCTCTTTATGACATTTTCATCATCCTCTTTCCCAAGAAGTGGAAATTCCTTTATCCCACACTGTAACGTGCCTACGCCAATGTTCAGTGTAAGGCCATATAAGTGCATGAAGTCTAGCCCCAAAATGCATTTGTCGACAATGTCAGCCACCAAAAATTCATGAAAGAACAATTCATCTCCTAGTTGGAATTCAGTTTTAGTTCGTCCCAGGATTCGGCATTAATTCACCACTTGCTGTTTTTAACAAATGTCCACTCACGTTATTCAATTGTATGCCTTTGACTCACATCAGTCGCAGGATTGAGCGCGTGATGCCCCAGTATCCAATGGAAATCTACACTCAAAAATGTCCAATTTTTTCCTTTTACATACAGACTTGATTTAACCAATAGTTGCAGTTTCGGGAATGAACGACTTTGACGGGCGTTGTTGGAGTGTTTTGCCAGCTTCCGCCCTACGAAGCTGGCAGACGTTAGTTTCCCTGGTAGTTCCAGCGGTTTGGGAGCTGGGGGTTTCTGTTCTGTCCGGCGGAATACTGCCTCTGTCTTGGACAGTACCGCCGAACATGACCGGAGGCGCCACAATTCCAGCAGCGAGTATCACCCATATCAGCATTTCTCGAATCGTCGCCTATCTTTTGCTCTTTTGAGGTAATGACCTCTTCGACCACCTTGCGAATCTTGTTAATTTGCTCATCTTCATCAACTTCGTAGTTGCTGGCATGGTGGTCAGTCCTGGACGCGTTCTTAGCTGCCTCGTAAGACAGAGCATACACCAATGCTTCACTGGCTCATGCTTGCAAGTTCCCACTTATCATAATAACCTTTTTAGGTCTGGATCACGAATGGCATCGATAAAAGTGTAGGTTATTATGACGTCCAGAAATTCTTGTGCCGCGGCAGGGTAAGACAGGCGCGCTAACCTTTCAATATCTGTGCAAAGATTCGCCGGATTTTTGTTGCCTTGATTTCAACTGAACTCTGAACACTTCTTGCATGTGCTCGTCGCCGTACCGTAACTCTAGTGCTTTTACAACAGCTTGATAATTTCCCGGGTCGTTGACAGTTCGGAGCAGCTCAGAGGCCTTACCTCTAAGAGCCAAGACAAGGGCCGTGGCTTTGTCTTCTTCTCTGGTCCAGTTGTTTATTTGCACTGCTGCCTCAAACTGTCTCTTGTATACGGACCATGAAATTGTACCATCAAATGTAGGCATGGGCATCTTGCCTACGGTTGTTGGGATTGCAGTCTGTGTCATCTGAACTTTCCTCAGTTCTTCCCTGATATCTCCAATCTCTCCATTATACCTGGCAGTTGTGTCCTTGATCTGAGCCTGGAGTTCCATTATCAGACCGTTGACCTTTTCGTTAATCTCAACCTTCACCTTCTCAATTCTAGTGTTGAGATCTTCCTTCAGATCTCTTTTTTCGTCTCTTATTGCTTGAAGTAATTCTTTCCTTTCATTCTTAAGTAATTCTTTCATTTCATTCTGGCCTTCTTTCATTTCTTTTCTTAATTTTTCAATTTCAGATTCAAAACGGTGGCTCTCCGGATCATTTCCTTCCTTTATCAGGGCATCCTTTAGTCTAGAGGCCAATTACTCCTTGTTGCCGTCATTAGGGAGGCCCCTTTTATATAATTCTTCTATCAACTCTACAACTAGAAGTTTACTTAGCTTCTTACCGGCCATTTTCAAAAAAGAAATCCCACTTCTGACACCAATGTTACAACTCTTTAAAAATTCTTTTCTAGGGAATCAAAACAACACACAGGCCGGCGTGGGTTCCAAGAGTTTACTAATATCTATAAAAACACATAGACAACGACAATAACATTACGGCCATCTTCTTGCCGGCTTCCTACGTCACTCTCTCTACCGCGTCATTACGTTCAATATCTCGATGCACGGTGCGCACCGGGGGAAAAGTTGTAACAGTATTTTCACAATATAGAATAATCGTACAGATCATTACAGGTTCGCTCATAGCCAGTATGCGATATTGCACATCAGTTTTTAAACGCTGCGTAACATTTAGTGTTGAGAGAATCGAGCAACCGGGATTAGTAAATATTTAGTGAAACCAAATGCCAAAATCAGGATACTTCAGTCGTTGTATCGAATCTGTTTGGTTTTGCAGTTTTGTTATTATTTTATCTAGATATTTTTTTAACGTTGGACACAGCGCTACGAATATTTTCTAGTTTTTTCAGAAACAATAATATTCGTTTGAGAGATAACTTTAGAGCAAACTTTAGATATATCAAAATTGTATTAGTATTCTTATTATTTCTATAACTGTAATTGTATTTGCTGTTTAATCGATATTATGCGAATCAGGGTTGAAAGATTTCTTTTACCGATAAAGTTTGTTATAATTTTAATAATGCCATCAATATAATTTTTTTTGCGGCTTTTTTATCAGCTATATAGCAAAATTGGATCATTTTAATTAATGTAAACATTTTAAGATCATTGTTAGTTATTGAATATAAGAACAGTTGATGAAAATGTCAATAGATAATAGTTCAGAGCCAATAATTATTTTTAATGTACCCAGTGTGTCAAGGAGTTACTATCGTAACACTGTTTACTCCATGGACCCGTAAGTTACGTATTAATTTTCTTTCTACATGCATGTTTTATAAAATTGAAAAAAATGATGTATTACAATTACCGTCCCATTAGTGGTTTATAGGATTTAAGGGATTTCCTATCTTCCATACCGGGACTTCACACACCCATCTTCTGTCCCTTCGGCCCTTTAGAAAAGAGATTTATCTTGTAAAAGTAATCATTTAAAACTGAACATTTATTTGACAATACGAATTATAATAATGAAAAAACTAAAAGATGCGCATTGATTTTGAATTATATTTTTAAATATGTGTATTATAAAACAGAAATATTCCAAGTTTTAGAAATCATTTTGATACCTACCTCTTTCAACACATAAATAAATCAACAACTTATAGCCTTCACTAGAAGTGTGGTTACATAATCAGTGGCAGGCGAAGGTAATTTACTTATTGGTATCGCCAAATTTGTATATAATATTTCAGACTTTCTGTCTATATATAAATTTACTAGAATCATACAACCCTAGTATTGGGACCATTTCTATACAAACATTGACAATTAAAAGAACATACATAACACAACTACACACCATAATGACACACATACTATTAAATACATCTCATTTTACTTAATAAAACATATTATACTATTACGTCCGACAATAACACTGTTTACAATACACCACAAACTAACTACTGACATTCTTCGACGTCACATTTCAACTAGATACAAATACATGTAGTTAGTGGGTCGCGAAAACCAAACATATTTCTTAGTTGGTAGCAAATCGAAGGTTTAAAAACCACTAATCTAAAAAGAAGATCGTATTACTTCAATGTACGTAGAGAAAAAAAGGGACGACAACTGCTTGCTGTAACATCCCTATGGGTCGTACTAGCCGATCATTTGTGATTGCCCTTGGTAGCAAAGACGAATGCGCGTTATAAGTTTATAAGAAAACTAATTAAGATGTCAGCTGAGTACACCTAAGTTATCATGCTCAAATAATAATTGTATTCAACAAGTAGATGAAATAAAATTTAATAATTACTTTATTTTAATCGTTGTATATTTGTATGAATGAAAAAAAATTAGCTTTTTTTGGTTGCCAACATGTGTTATTTTTCTTAGATCCTTTCATTTGCTGAGTGTCGTGAAGTATTTTAGACTTTATATTCCCCTATTTACCTTAACTTTTTATCAGAATGGGCGAAACTGTATTACATTGTCTTATGACTGCTACATGTAGTCCGATCTGTTAACCGTAGGTTTAGTGTTAATTACCCACTGAGTACTTTCACCTATTTACGTGCTTCCATAAACATGACCATCTCAGATGATTTGGGGATATTACAAGTATTAAAAGGAAACAAATCTAATTGTTTTGTAGGGCTTTAAAATCACTGCTGATTATTATGGGTCATCCATTCAATGCCCTAATCGTTTAGTAATACGGTTGTTAATAAATATCAGTTCAATGCAAAGACTGAGAATTGATAATATGGGATATAATTATTATGAACAAAAGTCTTTAATCAGAATTCAATTTTGGAATAATATAATTATACGTTTATCAGCAAAACTTCTACAATTTTTTTTTAATGTCTGTTAATTCCTATGAAATATAGTAGTTTTTAGAATCTAGTTAATTTATAATATTGGTGTTTAATGCAATATTATTACCCTGATTGTTCATTTATAATATTGGTGTTAAATGCAATATTATTAGCCTGATTGTTATTTTATAATATTGGTGTTAAATACAATATTATTACCCTGATTGTTATTTTATAATATTGGTGTTAAATACAATATTATTACCCTGATTGTTATTTTATAATATTGATGTTAAATGTAATATTATTACCATGATTTTATTTTATAATATTGATGTTAAATGCAATATTATTACCCTGATTGTTATTAAAACCTCAACATTTTTTTTCAGTTTCAAGCTACGGTTTTACATTGAATTATCTCTACTTATCTTTGGTCTTCCAGGAAACACTTTGATAGTTTTAGTGATGAGAAAAATGCCAAGTGCAGCAGCAACACTGACAATATACATGACCATTATTGACACTTTGGTAATAATCTCTGAAACATACTTAGCTGGATGGTATATAAGTGATTTAATTTATTACTTTTGTATATATCCAGTATTGTTTTTTCTCATTCTTTTTGCATTTAGTGCAAGCAATTGGACGTTGGTACTTATATGTACAGAACGTTTTATTTCTGTGGTTTATCCACTTAAACGTCAAAGACTTGTAACTTCTAAACGTGTCCATACGGCTGTAGCCATTTTAAGTTGTTCTGTATTGCTGTACACTATAGTGCATGTCTTTTTGCTCAGTAATTTTTTTTTAATTTTGGTTACCAACACTTTGTCACTAAAAGGTACATTTTTGAAACTGTTATTCCGTTTATTATCATCACAGTTCAAACAGCTTCCGTATTAGTCAAACTCAATCTTTCAATTCGAAACCAAACGATTGTATTTCCAAAAGGAAATAACAGAAGAATTATGGAAAGATCGTTTAGTAATTTAATGTTGTCCTCGGCAATTGTATTTTTGATTGCCAATATTCCTCTAACTTTATATCTAATAGTTGAAGCATTTAAAGAACTGGATGTAAATAATTTGAATTTTACTGTATTTGTAAGTCGTCATATTCTGCAAAAGATATCGCATGTTTTTAATTTTTATGCCTACATTATATTTTGTAAAGGCTTTAGAAAAAGGTGTTTTGAGTGCTGCTGACAAATATTTGTTTAAACAAAAAAATTAGTAAATTTTTGTGCTACGGGTTTTCATTAAATAATCATTTTGATAAAGCACCTGATTCTTGTATATATTTTCTTCTGCGGACCAGCAACATTTGTCTCGGACAACTAAAATAACGAGGACCGCTGTTAAAGATTTATAATATACAGAGGACCACTGGTTAAAGACCACTAATATACAGAGGACCACTGGTGACTAATATACAGAGGACCACTGGTGACCACTAATATACAGAGGACCACTGGTTAAAGACCACTAATATACAGAGGATCACTGGGTACAGTCCTCTGCATTTTCAACATTTTTAATGTCATTTATCAAATTTCTTACCATTGCGAACTATTGATTCCAAATCTGTTTGTAAACTCGTAAGTCAAATTACTCTTCCATCAACATTCTAAAGAAATTTTGTAAAACTTTCTTGGTTGCTGCGAATATAAGGAAATAATCAATGACTTCAATATGTGTATATATTTACTTCACATCAATATGTTTCAAAGTGAATGTGTATTACAACTGTATTACTTGTAAGACTATGTTTGTTTAACTTGAATCTATTTTTGCCACTTATTCTTTAACACAGCCTACAGTATAACAATGTTGGCCCGTATTGACAACATCTTTGTTACTTCAATGTCTATACACCAAACTCGTGTCTAAATTAAAATTCACATTAAATTTGCAACACATTTTATCTATATAGATTTCTGTAAATGTTTAAATTTGGACATTTGTTACTTTAATGTCTATACATCAAACTAATGTCTAACAAAAAATTCACATTATATTTTCAAAAAAATTGTTCTACATTGATTTCTGTAAAAAATTCTATTTGCACATTTCTAGATCTCGTTAATAGATTTTCAATGAGGTTTATAAAAAAAAAAACTTGTAAACAAACGCCCGTACCCGGTATATATGCATAGAGGATATCCGAAGTGCAGAATTATTTATAGCGACGGCGGTCCCATTCTGCATGCACGCACGCACACCAAGATAGGAAGTTTATTAGTAGAAAGATGATATGTTAGGGCATTTTATATATTACATATATGTATTCATAAAATCCTTTCAAGAACATATGTCAAATATGGGACATGAAACGTTTAAATTATGTTCAAGTAGGACTGTATGAAAAACATAAAATAGAGTTTAGGTAAAAATAGGTCTACATCAAAAACATAAATAAATATACTTTAATTTGTAAAGAACTGTAAACACTTCACATTTATTAAACAACATAAATAAATAACGAAATTCTCTGGTAAAGTAGGAAAATTATCTCTTGAATGTTGTGGGATTATCAGTTCATTTAAATGTTACAACACCATTCGTATAGACTCACCTATGAACTACACCTTGATGCACAAAAGTAAATATAAATTACTTTGCATCAAATAAAAAATTTCGGAAAACATGTTTTGTATTGTTTTCTATACAACTATTAAAATTTATAATAATTTCAACCAATAAATAACATATAAAAACGGAATACATACAATTTAATTAGCTGCGTATTTTTTCTACGTATGAAAAGATTCTGATTTTGTACATTAAAAAAAGTAAAGTAAAGTTCCCTTCTTAGCCCTAACGGGCCATCGGGGCAGATGAAGTGTAGAATTCAACTGTTTCTATAACCTCGGCATATGAAAGGATTGTGTGGTTAGCACAACGCCCAGCCGCCTTTCAGTGGCGTAGCTAGAGTAAACGTCACCCGGGGCGGTCCGTTCGAATGTCACCCCAGTGACCCCACACGACCCTATGCTGAATGGCTAGGTGTGGCTAAACTTTCATATATACTCTACCTCTAGGCTCTACTTTACTCTACTGACCGGTACGTTACTGCTTACATGTATGATCCAAGACAAAATCCAAATCCAATACCACAAAACAAATAGTTCAAATCCAAACATTTTTTAAAACGCAACATTTCACTTTCAGAACATCTAAATACAAACTGCAGAACTCGGAATGCACAGCCCAAAAGAATGTCTGAATGTCCTTCGACATTATAGTCCTAGAAGGAATGTCTTCTTGTTTTCATTGTGGCAAACAGGTCAACGACATCGTCAAAATCTATTTGTCTTGTAAGCGCGCGTTCAATGGACAGAACAGCCAGATCCGACAATCTCGACTGGCTTATGGTTGACCGGAGGTAATTTTTTATAAGTTTCATTTTGGAGAAACTTCTTTCACACGATGCCACATAAACACATATTGTCAGAAAGAATCTTAGAGTCAGCGTAAGATATGGCAATGATTCAACAAAGTCCCACTTGATGATAAACCGTAGGAATTGCAGTACAGTCCAGTGCTTGGCTTCCTCCAAGTTTATTTCCGGTTGCTTGTAGGTGTCGCCTTAAACGTGGAATTTCTAGACAAATGTCTTTTTCAGACAGCTCATCATACATGGCTGTGAGCTTGGTAACAGAAGACTGTATTTCTTCGTCGTTGGCACAAATAATATGGTCTGGCTGAACGGAAGAAAAAGTCAGCAAAATGTCATTCACTGCCTTTCCTCTCGTATCTAACTCCATATGAAAAACGGTCCAGACACTCTAACATTGCTCTCTTGGTCTCCTGCTGCAATGACAATCCAGCATCTCTTGCTTCCTCTCCTGGTAATCTTTTCTTTCTTATGATTCTCTTCTCTGTAAGGATATCAAGTTCTACAATTTCACAAATGCCTGCTGTACGGCATTGTCAACAACCTTCGTACACTGCAAAAAGACCTTGAGAGTTTGGTTGCAACCATGTCCACAGTAATACCTGGTGTTTGCATGTACTTCTGTGCTAAGTTAACTTCTTGTAATACGTCACCCCAGAAAAACAAGAACGAAATAAAAGAAAAGTCGTATGTAAGCTGGCAACAGATTGTGCGCAGCGCCTCTTGTCTCGACGCTTTCTTCGAAATCACAAAGAGCTTCAATGGCTTCCACAAACTTGTTAAACTTCTGTATCACTGGCTTAACTGCATCAGCATGTACAGCGCCTCAAGACTTCCAAAAAACGTTACACAAGACGGATTGTTAGCAAACGAATGTTCACTAAGTGTATCATTCAAAAAATCACCCCGTAAAAGCTACAAGAGTTAATTAAACTAAATTACTATAGTGATTTTTTCTTACTTTTATTTCAGAAATTAAATGAAAAAGCGTGAGAAAAAGCAGATTTGGGTAATTAAACATGAAGATTTAAAATAAAAAGAGAAAAAAAAATCAATCTCGATACATCTAGAATATTTTAATTAAACGTACTTACTTATGTTTTTTTACAACATTCGAATACACCCAATGTATTAAAAGAACACATACATGTACAATAATAAAGTAAAACGTTTTATCGCTATGCTGAGCGTTCTAACTCTAACAATTAAAACAAGACCTACAAAAAAGTATGTACACCATGGGTCTAGCCGTCTAGGACTTATGGCTGCTGAGATCTAGGGTGATGACAGACAGACAAAATAGGGACAATAGCGCATTTTTTCAGTTGCAGAGGCACCAGCAATTAAAAAGAGTTAACTCCCATTGTGTTATCGCTAAAATAACACGACGACTCTCGGGAAAAGGAAAGGTACAGGGGGGGGCATGAAGGGGTGTTGGATGACAGGTGACGAGACTAAACAAACATTCTGACGTAAGCTGGACGTGCTTGTCTACTGCAGTGCTGCCAAACTGTCATATTTTATTGACAGTTCTAAATTATTTTGATCAATCTAAAATGCTATTTAGACAATAGATCAATAATTTTATTTTTTGTTCAGTCAGAAATATAATAAAATTATGTTCTTAATTGTTATATAATTCTGGATATTTAAAATATGTAAGTAAATAATTCTTTACTGAGAAAGTTGGCAGTTAAAAATAGTTACCGCCAAGTTACCGGTCTCACCATCGACATCAGTATAACACATATTCATGTGTGGTTTTTTCCCCTTGGTTCAGCCAATGAATGGCAAACGTATTTATACAAGTGAAACCCCGAATTCAGATCGGCAACATTTTTCGCTTATAGGTCTAATTATCATTTGACTCTATGAGAAGATGTAAAAACATTGTTCTTATTAGTATGTAAATATATTCAATATAAATATGGTCATGCAACTTAAATTGCTATAAATGCCACTTTTTTTATTTGTTGGAGGTGACATAGTGTCACCCTTCATAGGCTGTCACCCGGGGCGGTCCGCCCCCCCCCCCCGCCCCCCCTTAGCTACGCCACTGCCGCCTTTACTTCCCCAACTTAGTCAGGTACCCATTTAAAGCTGGGTGGACTTGTGGAAAGAATTTGTACCACATTTCACCTGGAAAAATTCCATGGGCCTCACCGAGGATCGAACCCAGGACTCTCAGGTTGACAGTCGAGTATCTACACCACTCGGCCATCCGTCCCACCGATTTTTTTTTTTGTACATAACAGTTCGATAAATAATTCGATCCATGTTCTTTCTCTTGTCATTAAATTTTATAATTTTGTTCACAAGAAAAATATAAACTCGTTTTAATTTTTAGTTATTTTTTTTTTTTGTGAAAAAAAAATATTGTACAATTAAAAAAAACTAAAAATGTGTTGTTGTTTTTTATTCCCGCCAATAACGGAGTCAGTGATTTACTTTAGATGGTAGTCAAGACAGCCATTGTTACTTATGTAGCGAGTAGAATAATTTACACCGCCCCCCTCTCTACAGTAGTTGCAGTAGTTCAGTACTGACAGGCTTAGGTTGACCTGTTGGTAATTAGTTGCAGTAGTACAGTACTGACAGGCTTAGGTTGACCTGTTGGTAATTAGTTGCAGTAGTACAGTACTGACAGGCTTAGGTTGACCTGTTGGTAATTAGTTGCAGTAGTACAGTACTGACAGGCTTAGGTTGACCTGTTGGTAATTAGTTGCAGTAGTACAGTACTGACAGGCTTAGGTTGACCTGTTGGTAATTAGTTGCAGTAGTACAGTACTGACAGGCTTAGGTTGACCTGTTGGTAATTAGTTGCAGTAGTTCAGTACTGACAGGCTTAAGTTGACCTGTTGGTAATTAGTTGCAGTAGTACAGTACTGACAGGCTTAGGTTGACCTGTTGGTAATTAGTTGCAGTAGTACAGTACTGACAGGCTTAGGTTGACCAGTTGGTAATTAGTTACAGTAGTACAGTACTGACAGGCTTAGGTTGGCCTGTTGGTAATTAGTTGCAGTAGTACAGTACTGACAGGCTTAGGTCGACCTGTTGGTAATTAGTTGCAGTAGTACAGTACTGACAGGCTTAGGTTGACCTGTTGGTAATTAGAAGATCACTACTCTTTAAATCATTAAAGTTTTATTATGTAGTGTGCTGCATATAGAATATTCTTTGAAATGAATGTTTTAATTATTACGTAACATTTATCGAGCTTATCAACGATCTAGACTATATAGTTCGGTTTGGTAACTCGTTTCTCCAGAAATAATTTCTACATCAAAGGCGAAAATCTGTATATAAAGTAAATACAATTGTAATTATATTTGTATCATCTAAGTTTTTCTATACAGGTAGGATGTAAAAGCAAATACTCTATTCATAGATTGTTGCCAGAGAAGTCATCTTAACGGTAGGCCCCCGTCCACCACTGGGCCCCAAATTTTAAACGGCCCCAAAAAAAAGAAGGCCAAATTTTCACCATCAATTTCTCCTGATTGTTTCTGTCCTGCTATGATGGCATAATCTTTTCTTCGGCTCTAAAACATCAACTGACATTTATGCACTTCTGGATGTAACGAAACGTTCAAATTGGAGAAACTATTTCAGACCTAATGCACGTAGTAAGGGGAGACAACCTTCAAATGCAGAACTATTAAACTAAAAAAAAGAGTTCGCAGGATTTGTCCCTTTGTAATTTTTAGAGCATTTTCGAAAAAAAAAGATGCTCTATTGTCCCCGTTGTGTCTATCTGTCTGTCTGTCCGTCATCACCCTAGATCTCAACAACCATAAGTCCTAGACCCATGATGTATATATCATTTTGTAGGTCTTGGCCTGCCATGTGTGCATCAAAAAACCATTTCGCGATCTGACCTCTGAGGGCCGATAAAAGGGCTTATTATGTACCATTTTTTACGATATAAGCTATATTAACATTATTATTTATTTATGTAACAGTTATTCAACATGACTTACTTCCCTTACTTATAACACGAAAATGTTCTAACACGTCCTGATATCAGGCTTAGATTGCTTGTTTTAGTAAAGTCCCTGAAAGGATGAGATATTTATCTCTTCGAATTCTTAAATACTGCAGGCCAAAGAATGGGAGGATTGTGTAGTGAGATTCCTTCATCCCTGATTTACCAATAATGCCTTTGTCAGTAGGTCAATACCATTAAAATAGTTATAAACACATAACCGTACACAACTATATAGAAGCCATTCAGATTTAGTTTACTTGACAGGGATTTACTCTCAGCACTCGGTGTCTGCATTTATATAAATATCGACATTAAGGATTTAATATAAAGGACTTTATTTTTTAGGACAGGTTTTATATCTCAGGCTATCTGTTTATATTCGATCAACATATTTACACTTCATAACTCAACAAACACATTTCCATCGTTTAGGGTAAAGCTTTAATTCACCACAGTGAAATCAAAAATAATTTATCTTATTCACACAACATTTACATTCACTTTCCAACGAATGTTTTCACACTAAATATATTTTCCCGCAAAAACGATTATGTAGGCATTATCTCCAAATTTAAAATGACATAGAAATTGTGGTGAGAAATATTGAAGAATATTAGTGGACGTCTAATCACGATGATTGATTGTTTATTTGATTGATGTGTAGAGCAATACTATATATAGGTAAAAAAAAAACCTGACCGACTAAATGGACAATGATATAAACATTTATGGCTACAGAACAAAACATATATGTGTCTATTAGATTATTAATAAGTTGTCATTAGGCCGAAAGAGAGAGAGAGAGAGATAACTTCCCATATAAGTCAATTGCAAACATCTGCACTAATCAAAATAATGTAACTTATCAGTGAATAACTGAAATTAATCATAACTTAAACCCTTTATTTCATGATAACAATAACTCAATCTATGTACACATTTTATTTAATACGAGACGTAGCATAGACAGCGTCCAATAAATTCTTCCATTACAATTACATTTCAAAATATCACCTCACTCAAATGTGGCTTCTTCGCCGACTCGTTTTATTGACATTTCATGCTCACATGTTCTGGTACACACATGCATACATACACTTATACGAGTGAGTTTCCCTTGATCTCATTATTGCCTCAATATGTCTATATTATATTTCTCGGGAGTGGATGCTGAACATCAAATAAACACACGCCCCAAAGGCCTTCAAATTTTAAAGGATACAAACTTTAAAGCATTATAACAATTTTGAATGAAATCAACATCTCAATAGTGATATTCGTAATGTTAATGTGCAAATATGAACTGCTGAACTCAATTATGTTTATGAATTAACAATTTAACAATTTACAATAAGTCAGGAGACAAATAACGTGACAGGAAGATGGTCTTCAGTGCCTGTCACCATCTTGGCACGACGGTTTTGTTTTAATGTCAAACCAAACAGGGCCATAAACCCTCACAATATAACTGTAGTAGATGTTCCAATAACAGTGAACTACATTAATATGCTAAGTCGACTCCAGTTGAAAGTGACAATAATATTTAATTATTTCATATAAGTGCATGAACATGAACTGATATATAATGGAGGAGTACATTAACTACTGTCTAGATAAAGCTACAACATGCATCCCATTACCATGATGCCAAAAGCTAGACTGATTTCACAACTGCTAAAGTAAAACACGTGCTCCCCGCTGTCGTTGCAGAATACGTTATTTTGGTATAAATGACGTATACGTCTACCCGTAGAACACAGAATAAAATACAACGCGATGGTGGAATGACGTCATGTAGGCCGTGGTGGGCGGAGCCTACCAAATCGCGTCATCAAACTCTGACTATTCTATTTCTCCACAGGTAGTTGGGGGATCTATAGTAGAAAGTAAATTTAGATACTTGTCATTTGCTACTTACACTTGTTTACTTTTGGGATATAGTGTACACTTAGAAATAACTAAGAGCACAAACTCCCTCTGTAGTAGTAAGTAAATTTAACTTAGCCCTAAAAGGCCATCGAAGCATATAAAGTGTAGTGCTCATCTGTTTCTATTACCTCGGCATATGAAGGGACTGTAAGGTTAGCACAACGCCCAGCCACCTTTACTTATCCAACTTAAGTCAGGTACACCTTTAAAGCTCAGTGTACCAAATTCCACCTGGGAACAAATTCTATGTTTCTCACCGATAATCGAACCTAGGACACTCAGTAGAGTATCTACACTACTCAACAGTCCGTCCCTCTGTGTTAGGCGAGTTGTTTAGTTATGTATACAGTCAAGAGACGAATATACTACTGTAAGTAAAGTGGCTACAAGAGTCTATGTGTTAACATGGACACTGAAAAAAAGAAACAAAGAGCCAAACATTAGTCATGTGGCTCCCTCCCTCTGCATCAGCGGTTCTCGCCATTTTTCGCGACTGTACCCAAAAGTGTTCAAAGGTATGTATGCGGGTACGCCTAAAACGTTACTTCATTAATAAATGTTCTTGTTGTCATAAAGGAGTTTGCTTACTTTTCTAATGCGATACTTGAGACAGTGGCGTCTCAAAGGAAGGGGGTTCGGGCCACACCGGGTGACACCATTTTAGGGGTAAAACCACAATGAACAGTTCTAAATTTCATAGAAGAAAAAGATATAGTCAGTTGTAAAACCCATCATAGTTAAAAACATGAGCAGTAGCAGAGAGCGTCACCATATAGAGCATTAGCAGAGGGCGTCACCATATGGAGCATTAGCAGAGGGTGTCACCATATAGGGCAGTAGCAGAGGGCGTCACCATATTGAGCAGTAGCAGAGGGCGTCACCATATAGAGCAGTAGCAGAGGGCGTCACCATATGGAGCAGTAGCAGAGGGCGTCACTATATGAAGCAGTAGCAGAGGGCGTCACCATATGGAGCAGTAGCAGAGGGCTTCACCATATGGAGCAGTAGCAGAGGGCGTCACCATATGGAGCAGTAGCAGAGGGCGTCACCATATGGAGCAGTAGCAGAGGGCGTCACCATATAGAGCAGTAGCAGAGGGCGTCACCATATGGAGCAGTAGCAGAGGGCGTCACCATATGGAGCAGTAGCAGAGGGCGTCACCATATGGAGCAGTAGCAGAGGGCGTCACCATATGGAGCAGTAGCAGAGGGCGTCACCATATGGAGCAGTAGCAGAGGGCGTCACCATATGAAGCAGTAGCAGAGGGCTTCACCATATGGAGCAGTAGCAGAGGGCGTCACCATATGGAGCAGTAGCAGAGGGCGTCACCATATAGAGCAGTAGCAGAGGGCGTCACCATATGGAGCAGTAGCAGAGGGCGTCACCATATGGAGCAGTAGCAGAGGGCGTCACCATATGGAGCAGTAGCAGAGGGCGTCACCATATAGAGCAGTAGCAGAGGGCGTCACCATACAGAGCAGTAGCAGAGGGTGTTACCATATGGAGCAAATGGTCTGGTGATGATTCACGCAACAAACTGGTATCTTTTTTTTTTTTTCAAACTTTTGGTAAATCCAAACGAAAATTAAATGTACCCCTGCATCACCTTTCCTGACAAATCGTTTGAGAATCGCTGCTCTGCATTATTTCAGTCATTTGGATTTTGGTTATTAGTCATTTATACAGTCAAGAGAAGGCAACACACTTGAGGGGGTGTCTAATCTATACAGTCTAGAAAAGACAACACAATTTTTGTAAGTGTCTAATGTTTGTACAGGATGGACCCTTTCAAACATCTTGATTATCTACCTTTGCTGAAACCAATTAACATTTTCATCATTACAACAGTTCTAGGAGTCACCTGTTCATTTAGTACAGGTATGTACAGTAATGTAGGGAGGGTACTGTGGGTGTAGCAGCCGCACATGGAGTTAAACTAGGAAGGGGTGCAGAAAGGTTTAGCGATGTTTAATGATTTAGGACTGTTCAGATAGGTAGGAGGGCGCCGAATAGCTAGCTACGGCTATTACGTTTGTATAGCAATAGCTAGATATGACAATTACGTATGTATAACAATATCTAGCTACGGCTATTACGTTTGTATATCAATAGCTAGCTAAGGCTATTATTTTTGTATAATAATAGCTAGATACTGTATTTATAGTATCAAGTGAAATCATGTACATATATAACTCAAATACTTGACACAAAACAAATGTTACTTGAATAAAATAAACTATCTTGGACAAAAGTGTATTTCTCTTTACCCATTATGTCAATATTTTATTAATGTCGTATTCATCACACTCGCTAATAAATATTTTTTCCCGTCAAAAAGGTACGTGATTATGAACTATTGCTAATAGACCAATTTAGCCCAAAATAATATGCTATAATCTAGGCATAATATTATATTACAATCTAGGTCTAATAATATATTACAATATAGGCCTAATTATATATATATATCACTCTATGTCTAGTTAAATAGAATAAAAAGCATGATATCAAAATGCCTCACTATCAGAGCTGTTTTGAAGTATTTGGAGATTTTCAGTCAAACGCCGTCAAGGCTATTGCTAACGATCAATTTTAACTGTAAGGGGGCATTTTGAGCGGTAATATCTGTGGTGTGTTTCTAAACACTCAAATTGCATGAATTATAAACAAAATAAACATGTTTTACATGTTTATAATGAGTCTTTATTTGATGTTACAAGCATCCAGCTGAACTAAAAAAAAACCAATAGAATAATAAATCTTTTCTCATTGAATAAAAAGCAATCTAAGACCCCCCCCCACACACACACACCAACTGCATTTGATAACATTAGACCTGTATTGGATTCACCAGAATTCTCTATTTTAATCGGAAGACCAATCAGAACATTTTACGTCCGTACGTCTGTTATCAAGGATTATCTTATTTTATAGGTATCATGGGTTCTTCCAATGAGAGGGATATCAAAAAGTAACAAATGCGCACTATTTTGCGCACCAATACGTGCATCACTTTAACGCTTTAATAACTTTCCTAAATAAATAAACATGGACATATTTTAAATTAAATCTCCGCCAGAAGATTTTTACTGTGCCTTCCACTCCAGCTCATTCAACAACTAATTATTAATTTATAATAACTTTTACGAATGAAAGCTATGTCGTCATCTGTTTTAATACGTGTGTGTGTATAATCAATAGAATCAGAGCCTTCTTATCGTCCTTGTAGGCTCTACGCAATTTTAGTTATCTCTCACCGCTGTTATCATCGTCATCATGATACGATATTTATTACGATATTCAGTTCGGCTAATAATGAACGTATTTTGTCATGTATAATTAAGATTGAATTGTTGATAGCATTCAAATGTCTATAAATACGTTTTTTGTTAATAAATTAACAATTAATAAAAAATAAAAAAACGAATAAAAAAATAACTAAATTATTATTTTTATTTATTTTTTTACAGTGATTATGGAAAAATTCAAAATTTTAAATGCTTAGATAGCTTTACTTTGTAAACAGATTTTTGTACTTTGCTTTATTTGTAATATTATTGCTTCATCATTACCAAAATAAAAAGCATCTTTGGTTTACAATTTTCTTTTTTTCCACGATGCCCCCTTCCCCCTCCCCCTCCCCTTTAACTGGCCACACCCCTAACTAATGAGACATCACTGAAAGAGTGGGAGTTACACGGAAGTTACAGCTTTGAATATTTCTAGTTTATGACTTAGTAAATTGAAGTAGTCCTCTCATAGTTTGTATCAATTCAACAGAAAAAAATATCAGCTGGGTGTATTTAGCAGAACTTGATGTATCTAAAAACATTTAAAATATCATACGAATATAATATAAAAACTCAACGTTATACTTTATAATTCAACATTACGCTTGTTTAAAGTTACCAGCTATGAAGATTTTTATTTTCATCATTGCTAAATATTTCATTTAGATGTCATTTTGTTTTGTCTGAAATCTCCGTTATTTTCTCGCAGTTTATGGTTTGTAAAGTAACCGCATTCATTAATACTAGCTTTACACAACAAAACCTGTGCATAGAGTTATATCCCCTTAAGCTAGATAGGTAGGCTAGGTTATTTTTTGGTTTTGGGCAGTTTCGATTTGTTCATGATTGTGTTTTAAACTGGAATACTTTTATTTTAATCATTTAATTTCGATCTTACGCAGAACCCAAATCGCTATTATTTATATAGATGCTTTGTGTTACAAATATAGCGGATTCTACAACTATTAATTATCTACGAAATTCTTTTTCATTAGTCCTTATTTGTCAATATCACAGCATGTAGACATTTGCCTTCTTTGTCACGATGTATTTTCACGTTTAAACAATACCAACAACACGTTATTGTGGTTTGTGTTAAGCCGCCTTTATGCTGCTATTTTTATTGTCTCGGAAATCCCGAACACTCATCTAGGATTTACCTCTGTCGAGGTACAGTCGAGAGGTTTACAGCCGAGGGGTTTACGGTCGAGGGGTTTACAGTCGAGGGGTTTACAGTCGAGGGTACAGTCGAGGGATTTACAGTGGAGGGGTCAACAGTCGAGGGATCTACAGTCGAGGGATTTACAGTCGAAGGGTCTACAGTCGAGGGGTCTACAGTCGAGGGGTTTACAGCCAAGGGGTTTACAGCTGAGGGGTTTACGGTCGAGGGGTTTACAGTTGAAGGGTCTACAGTCGTAGGATCTACAGTCAAGGGATTTACAGTCGAGGGGTCTACAGTCGAGGGGTCTACAGTCGAGGGATTTACAGTCGAGGGGTCTACAGTCGAGGGTTCTACAGTCGAGGGGTCTACAGTCGGGGGATTTACAGTCGAGGGGTCTACAGTCGAGGGGTCTACAGTCGAGAGGTCTACAGTCGAGGGTTCTACAGTCGAGGGTTCTACAGTCAAGGGGTCTACAGTCGAGGAGTCCACAGTCGAGGGATTTACAGTCGAGGGATTTACAGTCGAGGGTTCTACATTCGAGGGATTTACAGTGGAGGGGTCAACAGTCGAGGGATCTACAGTCGAGGGGTCTACAATCGAGGGATCTACAGTCGAAAGGTATACAGTCGAGGGGTCTTCAGTCGAGGGGTTTACAGTCGAGGGGTCTACAGTCGAAGGGTCTACAGTCGAGGGGGTCTACAGTCGAGGGGTCTACAGTCGAGGGTTCTACAGTTGAGGGGTCTACAGTCAAGAGATTTACTGTCGAGGGGTTTACAGTCGAGGGGTTTACAGTCGAGGGGTGTACAGTCGAAAGGTCTACAGTCGAGGGGTTTCAAGTCGAGGGGTTTACAGTCGAGGGATCTACAGTCGAGGGGTTTAAAGTCGAGGGGGTCTACAGTCGAGGGATCTACAGTCGAGGGGTTTAAAGTCGAGGGGTCTACAGTCTAGGGGTCTACAGTCGAGGGGTTTAAAGTCGAGGGGTTTACAGTCGAGGTGTCTACAGTCTAGGGGTTTAAAGTCGAGGGGTCTACAGTCGAGGGGTTTACAGTCGAGGGGTTTAAAGTCGAGGGGTCTACAGTCGAGTTGTCTACAGTCGAGGGGTCTACAGTCGAGGGGTTTAAAGTCGAGGGGTTTACAGTCGAGGTGTCTACAGTCGAGGGGTCTACAGTCGATGGGTTAAAAGATTTATGGACAAATGTTTAGAAGAACAGGGCCGTAGCCAGAATTATTGGATGGGGGGGGACGAAGTTCCATATCTGGGATGGTGCATTTCGGTACCGAGTTATTGGCTATTAATTTTGAAATATATAATTTTAACTACGTTTCAATAATGTATGGGCATGTTGCAGTTTTGTTAAAAATAATTTAAATAGATAAGAGTTTTAATGATAACACTTTATTGAGGCTGAGCAGTTTCTGATTCCTGTCATAAAAATAGTGATCAATTGTTCTGCTAATTCAGTGGTCGGCAAACTTATCAAACTTTTATTACACTAAATAAGTAGTACACTAAATAAATTTATACTAAATAAAACCAAATGCCAGAGCCGCATTTAAGGAGCCAAAGAGCCACATGCTTAATTTATAGTATGATACTGTTAGTGTAACGTTCAATCGGGAAGAACGACTCAGATACACGAATATAGCTTAGCTATTTGTATGATATGTGTCGTATCCCACTTGTGCTCTAATTAAATCAGACTATACAACTCCTTGTATTGTAAAATAATTAACTGAACTTTTTAATGCATGATATATACAGATGAGAATATGATAATCCAATATAAACACTTGAGAAGATGAATCAATAAAACACATGTATAATTGTATACTTTATCACACACGATAAATACTAAGATCAATATTCGATGAGAGATGTGGCAATAAATCACAAGTAGCTGCTATCACTATAAACCAGTACACGAGTCTATAACTATTATAACTCTTGACTGCACTGTCCACTTAGTCCACGTGTTAAATCTAG
Source organism: Bulinus truncatus (assembly GCA_021962125.1). Lineage (NCBI taxonomy): Eukaryota > Metazoa > Mollusca > Gastropoda > Planorbidae > Bulinus > Bulinus truncatus. The sequence continues at coordinate 4,628,501 of JAGDYQ010000062.1, forward strand.
TATCCCCTTCATGGGTCTCTAGTGTCTCTCTCTTGTGTGTGTGTCTCCGTCTCCCCCTCAACCGTGGTAACTTCCCTATTTATAGGATATATCACCCCCTCATATTGCATCACTGGTGCAATTGCATCACTGGGGTGATTGCATCATTGATTGCATCATGGATTGCATCACTGGGGTGATTGCATCACTGGGTGATTGCATCATTGATTGCATCACTGGGGTGATTGCATCACTGGGTGATTGCATCACTGGTAATTGCATCATGCATGCCTGACCCTGCAAGCACTTACAGGGGATAGGACAATATGTTTTATAAAATACCGAAAGCAAAGAACAGACCTATCAACAAAAAATTTGACCAGTCTCAGCTATTAAATTAAAAAAAAATAATTCTGATAAAGAGTAAATTTGCTAATTAAATAACATCACTCAGAAATCACGCAAGTTGTACTTTATTATTTTTTTATACATATGTTTCAAATGAAGTCAGAAGTCAATGTTATTTTATTAACTTATTTAAGTTCATAATTGTCTTCAGAAGATAGCAATATATAAAACCGTATTTCCCCATGTATAAGCCACCCCTTTTTTCCAAAATTTTTAAGCCCAAAAAGTGGGGGGGGGTGGAATGTATGAGTGATTATTATGAATCTTGAATTTTGTTTCTGATTTATAACCTGTTTCTCTAATAATTTTTTTTTCAAAACTTCACAGTCCTAAAATTGGGGGGGGGGGGGCTTATACAAAGGGGGTGCGTATACATGGGGAAATACAAGATTACAAGATTACGAACTTTTATTATTATACGTTTTAAATCTGCTAACGTCGTGGTTTAGCAGTGAATTTATCTAAAAATGCTTCAGCATTCAGATTGTCTGTCAAATCTTTTTCAAATGCAGGGTAGGACAAGATTTCTAAGAAACTTTTGTAACATTGATCTGCGAAATGGGGTGAGCATTCGTCTGAGGGTTTAGAAACTGTTCTCACACACGCCTGGTTTTTGCTTTTAATTATATTGTAAATGTCTCCAATGGAGACATAGTAACCATAATTAAAGATTTACTACTTACCAGACAGCTCCCTAGTAAAGATCATGTATATCGATTTGCCAAAGCCTTTTTAATGGGGGAGAGGAGAACTGGACATTATGGTTTTTTGAAGATACAACAATAATTAATATAACTGTCATTATAATTATTAATTCTAATGATTATAAAATTATGCCAAAATTATTTTTTTACAAAAAAAATTAAAATTAAATTAACAAATTACCCAAAAGTGAGCTTCAGATTGAAACTTTCATGGACGAAAATTAGATAAGTAATGTTATGTAAGTAATGTAATGTAAGTAATGTAATATAAGTAATGTTATGTAAAGTAGCTTGAATAATTGCCAAAATATAGACTTTTAAGTTTGTATTATTATTGATTTATTGATCTTTAATAGCTGTTATTATTAAAATTTTGTCAAAAAAGCTCAAATCATGCACGGGGTGGGGGCTCAGACCCCCCTAGCCCCCTTCTGGCTACGGCCTGTAGAAGAAGCTACTTTGTTTCTATTTGTGTATACATATAAATATATATATAATATAACATATGTATATATATATATATATATATATATATATATATATATATACACATACATATATACATTAGGGTGCATCACCAAAAAAATTTTTTAATAATTGATCTGTCTGCTATTTAAATTTGTTCCATTGATCAAAAAAAGCATTGTGTAAAAAAATAAAAAATATTTGACAATATTTAGAGGTCCCCCGGACTTCAACAAAGTTTGCATAATTAAGCGAAAACTAGATAAAACCATTCTTCTTGTAAAGTCTTACAGACTTACATACAAAAGTGAAGCGCTATATAAATTGTTTTATAGTCTTTGGTTTTATAATGTTTGGTAGCTATGATTCATTTTGATAAGCAGTTATGCTAGAAATAAAATTTAAAATTCACATTTTATTAGCAAAAACAACACTTTTCCTTACCGCATATTGATGACCAAGTAAGCATTTTAATTTCTTTATTTATATTATTTTAATTTCTGATACACACGACCTATAAAATCTGAACATGGAAATGATATGAAAAACAACAATAAAATGTTTGCACCTTCTAAGGAAATGCTGGCTGACCCTGGCATCACTTCAACAGTTGCATATCCAGTTATTACTGCGTCTCCTGCCTCGCGAACAAAGAAGCCACAAACTATTCTGAAAACTGAATTGTTTGGCATTGGCCCTGCAATCTGTGTTGATGATGCTATAATTACTGGAATCCTTCGACTACCAACTTGTTTACAAGTTTTGAGGTGCATGATGTATCACTGCAATGTAGCAGCACACAGTGAGCGTCCAGGTTCTCTTGGTGCACCTTCTCGATTTACAACTTCCAAAATTGTGCTGAATCAAGTTACTGCTTTCTACGAAAAAGCAAACATTCCAATGGCGACTGAGATGAGAGCTTGTGAGAAGATTGTTCAGCTTCTTGATGAATACAATAAACTTCGTTCAATTGATAAAAGTAGCCGAAACACACCAGCCACCAAACGTAAACTGAAACAAATGAAATCTATGTTGGCAACAACTTTTCAACTGTGGCCACCAAATGTCGAGACTATTATCAAGAATGCAGAAGATCTAGCATTCTTGAGGTCTATGAAAGGAGACAGGTCTTCCAGCTTTGGATCATTTGACAAAACACTTGCAAAAAAAGTCGCTCGACGCCATTCACGAGATGTCGCAACATTGGAAAGTCAGAAACGCGCAAGAGAAGAAAATGCAGCATGTTCAACGATATCAGTGCCTTCCAGCGAGGGTAGCAGTGACGAACCCGATGATTCTACTTCTAAATCTGAAGATAATATGGAGTTTGTTGATAACTGTTTGTATGATATAATGCCATTGCAAAAGCGAAGAAAGCCAACAGGAGCTTTGGTATTTGTACCTCCAGATGTTTGAAGCCGACCAAATATTGTGTCACTAGCGACAAGATTAAAGATTATACCAACACAGCAGGCAGCTTTCACACAGGGCCTTATTAGCGAGTCTGGAGAATCAATAGATGTATCAATGGTGGCTTTTTCGTATGCCACTGCAGATCGTTCACGTCGCAAAGTTGTAAGTGAGATATCTACAAAGATCCACGACTCCTGGGAACCACCCAAACTCTGCACTCTCCACTGGGATGGCAAACTGACACCTTCTCTAAAAAATCATCGTTTCACTGAAGAACGCATAACAGTTGTTGTCGGTGATGCAAAGCAATTGAAACTTCTAGGAGTGCCAAATTATGCCAAGGCAACAAAGAAACCCGTTGGTGAAATAATTGCAGAATTAACCATGAAGCTAATGACAGAGTGGCATTGTAATGATTGTATCGTTAATATGACATTCGACACAACAAGATCAAACACTGGTCATCAGACTGCTGCATGCATTGCCATACAAAATATGCTGCAACGTGCTCTTCGGTGGTCAGGTTGTCACCATCACATTGGTGAAGTTATCCTCTCGCATGTGTTTGCAGACATGAAAATAGAAGTTTCCAAATCTCCGGATATAACTTTGTTCACCAAGCTGCGAAGTAATTGGGAGTTGGTGGCACATGATTGGTCTCACGTTTGTAGATCGTTTACCTTAGCTGTTCATGATCTGAAGGCTCAAGAGCGACTGACGATAATGAGAGATGCGGTAATTGCACATGCCAACTCTAGTAAACAAACCGAATTCTTGCGAGACGACTACCACGTATTCCTTAAGCTGTCCCTTGTTTACCTGAATGCTGCAAATAAGGAGGTTAACTTTAAAAGATCAGGTGCCCTGCACAAAGCACGATGGATGGCAAAGGTGGTATATTGCCTCAAGATTGCACTGTGTGAGAAACAAATTCAATTATTGCCTCCAGGTACTATTACCACACGTGATCAAGTGCCAAAGATTCGTGCATTTGCTACATTTGTAACACATGTTTATGTCGTGTGGCGGCTCCCTTGCAAAAAGAGTTTGGATGCACCATGGAATGATCTACAGCTCTACACGCGACTTTTGGATTACAACTATGTCAACAGAGACATATCCAAGTCAGCAATCCGTGCCCTGAATAGGCATCTGTGGTACCTCACTGCTGAAATGATCCCACTTGCTCTGTTCAGCAATGAAGTACCTGTGTTGGAAAAGCGAGCTCTAGCAGATGCTCTGCTAAGGCTTCGACCAGTGGTTGCCCTCCAAACTCCACTGAATCAATTTGGAAATGGTTGGGGAAAACCACGATTCCAATCAATTGATTCTAAAACTCGGTTGTGTGATCTGGCTGGAGTTGACTCGTGGTTTACTATATACAGACTTCAACTGGACACAGGATTCCTCCAACTGCCTGTTGATGATTGGTGCCAAACAGCTTCTTACATTGCCAGTGCAGAAAATGTTGCTGCTATTAACGTTGTTAACGATTGTGCCGAGAGAGGAGTGAAACTGGCATCTGACTTTGTTGAAGCATCGCGAACGGATGAACATTTTCAAAACATTCTTCAAGTGGTAGAAATGGACCGCAAAAACATCTCAAATGTGCGTAAACCTTACAAACGTGCAACAAAGTGAAACTGAATTAAATGCAACAGTAATAAATAATTTAATACTTTAATGTAATTTTTATATAGGCCAGAATAAACTTTTTTTTTCTTTACATGTTTTGTGATTTCTTGGGCGGGGGGGGGGGGGAGGGGGGACCTCTAAATCAACTCTGATTGGAAAAATATTTGACACAAGTTATTATTAATGATATTAGAACAAATTAGAAACATAGACAGCTCAAAACAAACAATCAATTTTTTCCTCTATTGTGGTGATGCACCCTAATATACATACATATATTTATTTATAAATATTTAGATATGAATGTATAAACCTTGCTTATCTAGACATCTGTTATTCAGGGCTGACAAATTGTCAAGATGGTTGGGAAGAGAACAAAGGACATTGCTACAAAGTAAGAAGTTTTGTCACTAATGTTTAGGTTTTTGGGAAATTTCATAAGTTATATTCCCATAATTTACATTAAAAATGTTCCCAGCAACACAAAACATGCCTTCAGTTAAAAAGGGCAGTTAGAAAACATTTAGAAATAATACAAACTAATTTTTTTTACTGGCTATTTGTTTAGTTTTTTTAGTTGTTCATAAGTGTTATCGATGTGCTAATTACAAAAAAAATCACTTTTATGTCACATGTAAGTTAACAAAATTAATAAACGTTTTATTTATAACATCGACAATATTTTTTTTTTCCTTCTAGTTTTTTTTTAAATTATCAAAATCATTTTATTTTTCACTTACAAACAACTAATTCAAATTTGTTAAAATTAAAATTTTTCGTTTATATCTATTTCTATTTTTTATTGTGTATCAATCTTTCAGGTATTCAATGAAAGATCCACGTGGCATAATGCTAGTGATAAATGTGAAAAATTAGGAGGTGATTTGCCAAGTGTACCGGATGGAAATACTAATAGATTTATTAGAAATTTAACGTATGTTATTTTGCTATTTATGGCAAAACAATTAAATAACAATTCGAAATAATCTTAATATTACCGATAATTGGATTAAGAAATAAAATCAATAGGCCTATATAAATTGAACACTTTATAGGAGACCATTTTAGCTTCCCAAACGTCCGATTTCTTAAATGTACCTTCTTTTTTTATTTTTTATTGATTCACTATTTTCAATTTTGAGTAAAAATGGCATTGCAAGCAAGCGCAACAATTTTTTAGGGGAAAGAATCATCGGAACAGTTTTTTTTTTTAATATGGTGTTAGAAATTCAAATAAATGATTTATAAATGAGGAAAAGCCTAATAAAAGTTCAAAATTATTGTTTAGTAAGTGGTTCTGAATCATGCCCTCACTCATTTTTAAGTACTCACATTATCTTATTGGTTGAATTAATCTCGTTTTGCTGAATTATACATCGCAACTACTGGAAATGGTAAAAAAGGTTAAAGTTCAATGCCTACAATGAGCTACTAGGCACCTATTTATCTATTATTATCAGGGTCGGCGCCAGAGTATTTACCGTCCTATGCGAGCCTGTCTCACTGCTCCCGTCTCCAGCCCTAGATACTCGACTGTCGACCTGAGAGTCCTGGGTTCGATCCTCGGTGAGTCCCATGGAATTTTTCCAGGTGAAATTTGGTGCAAAGTCGTCCCACAAGTCCACCCAGCTTTAAATGGGTACCTGACTTTAAGTTGGGAAAGTAAAGGCGGCTGGGCGTCGTGCTAACCACACAATCCCTTCATATGCCGAGGTTATAGAAACAGATGAATTCTACACTTCATCTGCCCCGAAGGCCCGTTAGGGCTAAGAAGGGAACTTTACTTTACTATAATAAATTTATCAAAATAACTGTAGTTTTTTTTTTAAAACGTATTTATTTTGAATACAACCAGGGCCGTCTTCATGTAGTTTTGGACCCCATTCACTTTTAAATCACAAGATTAATATTATCAATAATAGAGGCCTTTTGCCTAACTCTGTGAAATCAACTGCCAAGTTTGCCTATACATAAGAACGGCCTGGCATAAAGAAGTAAGGAATTGAGGTCTGAACCATCATAAGTGTTTAAGATTGTCTCATAAATTACATTCACGACACAATCAGGAAGTCTACAACATTGAAGGTCTGGTAAAGATCTGAGAATACATAAGCTAAAAATCAAAAGATACAGCGGAAGCGATTTGATAATAACAATATGGGTCACTGAGCTTGACCCATGACCCATATGACCCATCAAGTTTTTGACCCAGACCCATCATGACCCATGACCCATTGAATGTTGTTATTTTCAAGATGGCGGCCGTCGCCATAGAAACCATTTTGAAATTAAAAAAAAATCGCGCGACGACGGGTTTTTTTTTTAGGGTCGGGCGGAGACTAAGGATGGGTCGTGGGTCAGGGAACATTGACCCATGACCAATGTGACCCATCCAATTTTGCGACCCATTTGACCCATTGATCCATGATCCATTGACCCATTACTTGCTCTGATGGTTATAGCGAATCATGTGTAAAATTTAATATCAAGTAATGATATTGTTATTTGTTTTCATACAGACTTAGTAGCTAGATGGAAAAAAAGGGTTTCAGTCCCAAAAATATTTTAAAGCCACGTTACGAATGAATCAAAATATATTCACTTGGTTAAAGTGAAGCTGGGACTGTAATTGATACTTTTATAAGCTACCTGACAGTCACATAGTTTATATATAGTGGTAAAATAGGCCCTGATTGACCATAGTACATTGAAGTGTTTTGGTCAATTCTATTCTTTATTTATATTTTAACCAATGTTTTTTTTTTATATTCAAAAGGAATAACACAAATAGCGTTTGGATTGGACTAAATGACATTTCAATTGAGAAAAGTAACTTCTATTTTTTTTTTAAAACCATTTACTTAACTCGAAACTTTCGGTATTTTATTTCGGAAAAAAATTTGTAATCGATTTTTGAGGCACTTAGTCATAGATTATCTGAATATTTGTATACATTTATTAATTATTGTAACAATGCTTACTATAATGCATGATTCAATAATTTATTTTGCAGTTAATTTTTTTTTTTAATTTTAAACAAATAAGTCAAAAGAATTCTCATTACTAATTAAGGGATATAACAACGCTTTGCTATTACGAATGGTACTAATAAATAGATTACGTCCCTTGCATCAATAATACATGTTTCAGATGCCAGCACGTGATTACTGGGTACAGGTAGGTTAAAGCAGTGATACACAAGCGTGTGAATTCAAAATTGAAAGAAAAATATATCGCTTTTTGTTAATTTATTTTATAAAAGTCCTAATAGAATTTTTAGATATTGAATGATAGGTGTGTAGCCTATATAAATATATATGTATATATACATGTGTGTAATGTGTGAGGGCGTGAATGTATAAAATCTGCATGAAATGCTAAGAATGTTCATTTTCCAATGTATCAATAATTTGTTTTGTTTATAGCGTACAACTGGAGTGATGGAAGTCCGTATAATTTTACCAACTGGTCTAAAGGTGAACCCAACAGTCAGGATGTAAAGGAAGACTGTGTAAAGGTAGATTGATTTACATTTGAACTATTAATACAAAACTTGTATATAATGTATGTTGTATTTAAACATAACTTGTTTAAAGATTTTTGAAGAATATTGAAACTGTACATGTTGCAGTGTGTGTATAAAAGGTGTGTATAAAAGGTTGATTATGTTATAATCCAAAGTACTACATTCACATCGCATTTAACGCTGTAATTGAATTGTTTTTCCTTCGAGAAATAATTTTTCGAAAATACAGAAAAATCTATTTTATTTCTCAAAAAAAAAAAAAAAATCTCCAACTAAAAAGTCAGCAGTATCGTTTGTATATTTTGTATATATTTAAACCTACTGTTTGATATTCAGTTCAGACTGACTCAGTTATATAAACGGTACTGCCGTATATCAAAGAATATTATGACTGTTTTTTTTTTATTCATGTTTTAAAAAAATCGATAGTTTTTAAAAACAAATAATAGATGATAAAAAAAACTGATTTCTGGAAGAAAATAAATATTTTTCATTCAGTCACTGAAAATATTTTTAAAATAATTTGTCTCAATGAAAAATTCTTTAACAAAATAGAGCATCATTTCTTCTAACGGACTGCACGTATCCCCTATTTTACTTGATATTACTGCTCCGTTTAAAGTTGTTTACGTTTAACACTGTCTCTATAGCTGGGTTTAACAGTACGTAGAATAAAGATTGATTTCATTTCTTTACTTTGTTAAACACGGTATTTACACTAGCAATTACTACGGATAGGCTTAATATGAGACAGACTAAGAATGCCCATTTCAAAGTATTTTTTTTTTCCGATCAAATCTGATATTATAAGGGCGCTGATTAGCTATCTATGGTACTTACTCAAATTACTATAAAAGTCCACATCGCAAATTGAGATACAAATTTGGTGATGACTAATGATGTATTCGATTGTATTTTAAAATTTTTTAGATATTTTATTTTAAAGTAATAAGTTGTCTCTGATTTAATTTTTTTTTCATTTCTAAATAAATGTTATATTTTATGTTTTAAGATGTTATCGTCTGGTGGTTGGGATGACGTAGATTGTCATTACTTGAATCACTACATATGTTCACTGAAGAAAGGTAAATACATAACATCTATGCTTTACAACAAATAGAACATGATTTGCACAAACATATATATATATATATATGTTGTAATAAAATTTTGAATTTCAGGGCTGGCAAAATGTCAAGATAGTTGGGAAGAAAACAGTGGGTATTGCTATAAAGTAAGATAATGTTTTTCTATAAATGTTTTGGTTTAAGGTCAACATGTTTTCATGAGATTTCCATAATTTATATTTAAATTGTACATAGCAACATAAAACATGAAACGATTTATAAAGGTCGTTTTGAAAACTTTAAAAAATGATACAAAGTAAACATCTATAAAACACTAAAAACAATCCAGAAATTTCAGTTAAATGTTGTTATATGAGATGTGAACAGTCGATAAAAGACAATATATGTCTAATTAAAAACAACCCGACATATTTGGTCCTGCCAATTTTATTTTTTTTTTAATTTATCCATAATTAATTTATTTCTTGAATGACAAGAGAAATTTTAGAATTGATTTTAAAAAAAAATATTTTTAACGGCAACACTTTAATTAACAAAATTTTGATTCAAAACTAGACTGAAATACTTTATTTTTTTTTAGATATTTTTGTGCAGTTATTTGATAACGTTTTACATTTTTTTTACAAGATATTGTTTACACTCGGGAAGTTAGTACATTATTTTCACTCTGAATGTACATTATATCTTTATAACTATTTCCATTTTTTATCGTGTATCAATATTTCAGGTATTCAATGAAGGAATCACGTGGTATAATGCTAGTGATAGATGTCAAAAACTAGAAGGGTATTTGCCAAGTATACCGGATGAAAATACTAATAGGTTTATTAGAAATTTAATGTAAGTTTTTTTGTTTTATTTGTTTTTATAGTAAATAATTACAATACATTTTTAGAAAGACAGATTTAGTAGTAAGATGGATGAACGGGTATATGTCTTAAAAGTATTTGAAGGGTAAACTTTCTTCCTTACAAATATATTCAACTAAAACAACATCCAGACCTCGATGACTTACTTACACATTTTCGTTTATGTTTGATAACAGCAATTAGGTATTCGAATAGATTAAGCTCGAGAGAGATCATAGATGGGGCTTCAACAGATAATTAAGGGTCGCATTCTGATGACAAAAGCAATACCGTAGTGAACATGGCTCCACTAGTTGGTCACCGTCAGCTAACTTCCCCCCCCTCCCGCCTAGAAACAACACCTCATACAACACGTCATACAACACGTCATGCAACGTGGCACAAATAACGTCTTAAATCAGGTCATACAACTCATCATACAATATTTCACAAAAATCGTCTTACAACACGTCACACAATACGTCATTCACGAATGTTTACAGACACATCACACAAATACATTCAGAGAAACGACGTACTATTGGTGTCACCACTTCTTTATGGCAAAGTGTAAACACTCCAATTATAATCAAACGAAGTGATATTTCATTTGCGTGCCGACTGATGAGGCTCTGTGTGCCGACTGATGAGGCTCTGTGTGCCGACTGATGAGGCTCTGTGTGCCGACTGATGAGGCTATGAGTGCCGATCTAGCACGAATGCTATAGGCTGGCCACCACTGCCTAAGAACAACGCACGTATAAATAGAATGTCGATAGCAGTGAATGTGTGACGTAATATCTGCCACAGTAGTGATGATGAAGCCGGCAGTGTAGTATCGTGACCATTGTAGTTGTTCATTGTAAATCGATTGTTAAATAATGTGCTTTTAGAGAACCTTTGCCTGAGCTTTGGTGATTTTCCTTTAAAGCATTTAACAATACATGGACATTTTGTGGCTGGTTATTAACTCTTATTTTGTATTTTTATTTGAGATTAAACAGGAACAACACAGATGGAGTTTGGATTGGTCTTAACGATCTTTTGATTGAGAAAAGTAAATTCCATTTTTTAAAATTTACTTTTATAGTATCACTGATACAATTTTCAGACATAAAATGTTCATTTTTAAAATATCCCAATATTGTTATTATTTGTAGTGTACAACTGGAGTGACGGAAGTCCGTATAAATTTACCAACTGGTCAAATGGCCAACCCAACAGTAACGATAAAAATGAAGATTGTGTCGAGGTAGATATATTTTTTCCTGAATTATGTATACATTACTTGCTTTAGTTTATGTATAATTTCAAACATAAATTGTTTAAAGCTTTTTAAAGTTTTTAAAGCTGTAGATGTTGAAGTGGAATATATATAAAAGTGATTTTGGCTCTGCGTTAAATAGAAAGTAAAGTATTGATACAACAGTATTCTATTTTAAAATACATTCACGAAAAAATAGGATCTGCCCGAAACCAAAAAATAACCTAGCCTACCGATCAAGCCTAAGGAGATATATGTCTATGCAAAGGTTTTGCAGGGTGCAGCTAGTATAAAAGATTGGTAATGTTTAAATCCAAAGTACAGTCATATCCCGCTCAACGCTGTCAATTTAATCGTTTTTTTTTTCCTGATATGTAGATTGTCCTAATTTCAGAGAATTCGTTTTATAATTCCCAAAATATATTTAAAAAAAAAAAAACAACAGAAAATCTCGCACTAAAATGTCAGTCTGGTAAAGATTTTGTATCAATTTGTACTAAATGCCAAACAATTGGTTTTGATAAATACATGTGATAGAAGAGTAGAGCAAATAATTTTACGGATGTTTTTATTTCAAATTATAAAAAGAAGTGAAGATAAGACTTTAAAAACAAAAAATTATGAACATTTTGTAACAAAAAAATTTATATATTCGGCATTCCGTGACAGTGAGTCATTGAAAAATTTAAAAAAAAAAAATTCTCAATGAAAATTTCTTATAAAAAAAATAGAGAGAATGATTTCTTCTTATTGACTGCACGCATTCCTTATTATACACGATATTCCAGCTCTGTCGAAAATTGTTTTTTTTTTAGTTGTAACACTGTCTCTAAAGCTGGGTTTAACCATACGTAGAATAACGAATGATTTAATTTCTATGCTTTGTTGAACATGTTATTTATTATGACAAGCAATAATTATGCTTCTACTTACTATGAGACCCCCTATGAAGAATGCTCCTTTCACAAGTGATACTAGTCTGAGACCATGAAGACACTAAAAGGACTTATCTAAAGCTCTATCACAGATAACTAACAGTTTGTGCTAAGTCACGTCAAAAATTGAGAAAAAAATCTGATGAATACAAAATTTTTGTGTTTTAGAATCTTTTAATAGATATTGTCACAATTTGTTTAAAGTAATAAGGTACGTCTTTTTTTTCTATCAGTTCTAAATAAATTTTATAATTTATCTTTCAAGATGTATTCATCCGGTCGCTGGAACGACGTAGATTGCTATTTCCAGATGCAATACATATGTTCACTGAAGATAGGTAAATGCATAACATCAATGCTTTACAATAATAAACTAATACTAATTAATTAGTTCCTATTGTATATCCATTTAACCCATTAGTACTTTGTATAAAGATATAATATTTTTAGAGCATTTTCGAAAAAAAATGCTCTATTGTTCCCGTTTTGTCTGTCTGTCTGTCTGTCTGTCATCACCCTAGATCTCAACAACCATAAGTCCTAGACCCATGATGTATATATCATTTTGTAGGTCTTGGCCTGCCAAGAAATGAATTTTTCCATTTCGCGATCTGACCTATCAGGGCCGTAAAAGGGACCTTATAAAGTACCGTTTTTTACTATATAAGCTATATTAAAATGGAGCGCCCTATATCTCAGCAACCATAAGTCCTAGACCCATGATGTATATATCATTTTGTAGGTCTTGGCCTGCCATGTGTACATCAAAAGTTTATTTTGCGATAGGACCTCTCAGGACCGGGCTTCAGGGCTCCCAAGGGGCTTATATATTATATATAGTTTATAAGCTAATCAAAGGGGCGAAATCATTATTTATTTTTGTAACAGTTATTTAACATGACTTACTTCCCTTACTTTTTATAAAACCCATAATCTATGACAACTTTGAAGCACAGCTCAATCAACCAAAAGTCATCATTTGTTGGGACTTAAATCAAGATTTCAAAGAGCCCGGGGCAGAAAATGCGCTAACACGTCCTGTGTCCAGTATGGAACAGGCTTAAATTGCTTGTTTATAATATGCGCTTAGCATTCAAAATTTATATCTTAATAATTTTTAGAATTTCAAAATATAATGTGCATACACTGATAAACTGGAAAGTATAACAATGAAATAAAATGTCCTGTGTACTTTTTTTAAAAAGTAATATCGATTTTCAAATTCCAATACAAATGAAAATAGTCATGACACTGAGATCAGCAAGACATTACTCACTAAAAATGTAACTTTTAACATTGCTTTCCTACTTTACAATAAAACTGTTTTAGATTAGAATACAGATTCTAAAATAAAACAAATTATACGAACAATAATAGAATACTTGATATTTTACGAAGAGAAGTTTTTGGAAGTTTTGTTAAGTCAATTTGCTTTTTTTGTTTGTTTCCGGTTTTCCTTCATGAAACGTTGACTTTTAAAAGAATTTTTAATCTGAGTTTTTAATTTACAAAAGATTCCTTTTAACAAACGGGATTTCATTAATCAGGTAGGCCTATCAGCTTCATGTTTTTTTTAGTATGTCACTAAGTCTAAAGTAAATTTCCAGATTTACCTATATATATATATATATATATATATATATATACATATATATTGATATTCAGGAGATTAATACATTTTTTTGTGTCTACAGTTCCAAACAGACCATGTAAAAGAAAGCGTGCTGAAGCGTTCAACAAAAAATATTTTGTCACTTTATTAAAAGGTCTAATAGACGATCGAGTCTCCTAGAATGTTGTTCATCCCTTGTATTTTTATTAATGATTTCTAAATGTATGTGTGTGTGTGTATGTGTGTGTGTGTAAGTTTATGCAAGATCCAGAGTTGCCTACAGTAGCGGCAAGGCGGTGGTTCACATCACATTGAACAACAGACACGGTGGTAAATCCCACTCTTCACTTTCTCAATAAAATTTAAAAAAAAAATATTTTCTCTTTAAATGTAACAATATAGAAAAAGAAAAGATAGGCTTTGCTGTGCAATTAGTAAAATAAAAGGTATTCAGGTTCACCGATACATAGGTATTGTACAGACTTCTTTAAAGGTGTCTTATCACTGCATAATATTTGGCCTTAATGTTCTAAATAGAGACAAGGTCAAAGTATCGGCTCGCCTTCCCTCATTAACATTTCATTAGTTGATACAAACGTTGAACCCGTCTTCACCTATTCGTACCCCCTTTCCGTCTAATTCATAACACTGTATAACTGTCTCTGTGGGACGGATGGCTCTGTGTTGTTGATGCTCGACTGTCGACCAGAAAATCCAGGGCTCGATTCTCGGTGAGAGCAGAAGAAATGTGTCCACCTCCTAGTGAAAGTTGGATAAATTCCCACAAGACTTTAGTTGGGGGAAATAAAGGAGGCTGGGCGTTGTGCTAACAACACAACCCCTTCTGCCCTGATGACCCATTAAGACTATAGGAACTCCTGGATGTAGAGAGTTCTAAGCTTTTTTAAAAATTATTTTATTTGCGTAGTGGACACTTGGACATTATAAATTTACTGTCAATAAAACAGATCATGAAACTTTAACGGTTTCTGACCGAACCAAATCAAGTTTTGAAAAGGAAATGTGTCGCAAGTATCGATAGAAATGGTTGGTGCTATGGGAATATGTAGGAGCTTATGAGAATATCTTGGAGCTTATGGAAATATCTTTGAGCTTATTGGAATATGTAGGAACTTATGACACTATCTGGTAACTTATGGGAATATATGCCTATTGATTCTACTCCTGTTTAGTATTTGGCGAATGGGACTATAGGCTTGTGTTTATTTTAAACAACGTAGGGTCAAAATTTTACGGATCAGTAAATTCTACTCCTATTTTTCAATATATGAAACAGACTATAATCTTTGTTTCAATTCTCTGCTTTACAATAATCAATTGCCATTCATAAGTAGATTCACGTCTATGTCAATTATCGAAAAAAGAGATAAGGAAAGAGAGAGAGAGAGAGAGACAGAGAGAGAGAGAGAGAGAGAGAAAGAGGGAGAGACATAAAGAGAGAAAGGGAATAAATGGGAACTAATGGGAATATGAGGGTGCTTATGGGAATATCTGGGAGCTAATGGCAATATCTAGGAGCTAATGGGAATATAATGAGCATATGGACATATGTAGGAGCGTATGGGAATATTCAGGAACTTATGGGAATATTAGGAGATTATGGGAATATGTAGGAGCTTATGGAAATGTGTAGGAGCTTATGGGAATATGTAGGAGCTTAATGGAATATAAGGATCTTATGGAAATAATTAGAGGCTTATGGGAATATCTGGGAGCTTATTGGAATATGAAGGAGCTTATGGGAATATCTGGGAGCTTATGGCAATATCTGGGAGCTTATGAAAGTATTAGGAGCTTATGAGAATATGTAGGAGCTTATGTGAATATCATGGAGCTTATGGCAATATCTGGGAGCTTATGGGGATATGTAGGAGCTTATGGCACAATCTGGTAGCTTATGGGAATATATGCCAATTGATTCTACTCCTGTTTAGTATTTGGCGAATGGGACAATAGGCTTGTGTTTATTTTCAACCACGTAGGGTCAAAATTTTTCGCAACAGTAAATTCTACTCCTATTTTTCTATACTTGAAACAGACTATAAGCTTCGTTTCAATTTTCTGCTATACAATGATCAACTGCCATGCATAAGGCAGATTCATGTCTATGTCAATTGTCGAAAAAGAGAGATAAGGAAAGAGAGAGAGAGAGAGAGAGAGAGAGAGAGAGAAAGACAGAGAGAATGGGAATATATGGGAACTTATTGGAATATGAGGATGCTTACGGGAACATCTGGGAACTTAGGCAATATCTGGGAGCTTATGGGAATATGTAGGAGCTAATGGGAATAAGTAGGGGCTTATGGGAATATAAGGAGCTTATGGAAATATGTAGGAGTTTTGAGAATATCTGGCAGTTTATTGGAATATGTAGGAGCTTATGGGAATATGTAGGAGCTTATGTGAATATCTGGGAGCTTATGGCTATATCTGAGAGCTTATATTAATATGCAGGAGATTATTGGAATATGTAAAAGCTTATGGGAATAAGTAGGAGCTTATGGGAATAAATAGGAGCTTTTAGGAGAATTAGGAGCTTATGGGAATATGTAGGAGCTTATTGGAATATGTAGGAGATTATGGGAATATGTAGGAGCTTTTGGGAATATAAGGAGCTTAAGGAAATATGTAGGAGCTTATGGGAATTTGTAGGAGCTTATGGGATTTTCTGGGAGCTTATGGGAATTTGCAGGAGCTTATGGGAATATCTGGTAGCTTATGGCAATATCTGGGATCATATGGTAAAATGTAGGAGCTTATGGGAATATCTGGGAGCTTATGTGAATATCTGGGAGCTTATGTGAATATCTGGGAGCTTATGGGAATATGTAGGAGCTTATGGGATTATAATGAGCTTATGGAAATATGTAGGAGCTTTGGAATTATCTGGGAGCTTATGGGAATATGTAGGAGCTTATGGGAATATCTGGGAGCTAATGGCAATATCCGGGAGCATTTGTAAATATTCAATAGCTTATGGGAATATGTATGAGATTTTGGAAATATGTAGGAATTTATGG
>JAGDYQ010000062.1:4645918-4662130 GCA_021962125.1 Bulinus truncatus
TTCCCATAAGCTCCTACATATTCCCATAAGCTCCTTCTTATTTCCATATGCTCCTACATATACCCATAAGCTCCAAAATATTCCCATTCTTCTCTTTCTCATTATTTCGCTCTTTCTCTCCTTCTCTGTCTTTCTCTCTATCTCTCTATCTCTCTCTCTCTCTCTCTCTGTCTATATAAATAAATAAATACATATATATATATATATTAATTTATTTATTTAAATCTCACATATTCTCATAAGCTCCCGCATATTCCCATAAGTTCCCAAATATTCCCATCCTCTCTCTCTTTCTCTCTCTCTCTCTCTCCTCTCTCTCTCTCTCTCTCTCTCTCTCTATTTCATCATCTCTCTTTTTCGATAATTGACATCGAATCTACTAATGCATGGCAGTTGATCATTGGATAGCAGAAAATTGAAACGAAGCTTATAGTCCGTTTCAATTATTGAAAAATAGGAGTAGAATTTACTGATGCGTAAAATTTTGACCTTACGTGGTTAAAAATAAACACAAAGCCTATAGTCCCATTCGTCTAATACTAAACAGGAGTAGAATCAATTCGCACATATTCCCATTAGCACCTAATATTCCCATAAGCTCAAACATATTCCCATTAGCTCCTACATTTTCCCATAAGATCCCAGATATTGCCATAAGCTCCCAGATATTCCCATTAGTTCCTACATATTCCCATAAGCTCATTCATATTCCCGTAAGCTCATAGATATTCCCATAAGCTCCTACATATTTCCATAAGCTCCTTATATTCCCATAAGCTCCTACATATTCCCATAAGCTCCCATAAATTTCCATAAGGTCCTACATATTTCCATAAGCTCCTTATATTCCCATAAGCTCCTACATATTCCCATAAGCTCCTACATATTCCCATAAGCTCCAAGATATTGCCATAAGCTCCCAGATATTCCCATAAGCACCCTCATATTCCCATAAGTTCCCATATATTCCCATTCTCTCTCTCTTTCTCTCATTCTCTCTCACTGTCTCTCTCTCTTTCCTTATCTCTCTTTTTCGATAATTGACATAGACTTGAATCTACATATGCATGGCAGTTGATCATTGTATAGCAGAAAATTGAAACGAAGCTTATAGTCTGTTTCAAAAATTAAAAAATAGGAGAATTTACTTATGCGTAAATGTTTGTCCCTACATGGTTGAAAATAAACACAAGCCTATAGTCCCATTCGCCGAATACTAAACAGGAGTTGAATCAATTGGCATATATTCCCATAAGCTACCAGATAGTGTCATAAGTTCCTAAATATTCCAATAAGCTCCCAGATATTGCTATAATCTCCCAGATACATAAGCTCCTACATATTCCATAGGTTCCTGCATATTCCCATAAAATCCCAGACATTGCCATAAGCTCCCAGATATTCCCATAAGCTCCTACATATTCCCATAAGCTCCTTCATATTCCCATAAGCACTCAGATATTCCCATAAGCTCCTACATATTTCCATTAGCTCCGTATATTCCCATAAGCTCCTACATATTCCCATAAGCTCCTACATAATCCCAAAAGTTCCAACATAATCCAATAAGCTCCCAGATATTGCCATAATCTCCAAGATATTCCCATAATCTCCTTCATATTTCCATAAGCTCCCAGATATTCCCATAAGCTACTACATATTTCCATTAGCTCCTTATATTCCCATAAGCTTCTACATATTCCCATAAGCTCCTAAATATTCCCATAAGATCTTACATTCCCAGAAGCTCCTACATATTCCCATAAGCTCCTACATATTCCCATAAGCTCCAACATATTCCCATTCTCTCTCTCTTTCTCTCTCTCTCTCTCTCTCTCTCTCTCTATGTGTGTGTGTGTGTGTGTTCTCTTTTTCCTTATCTCTCTTTTTCGATGATTGACATAGACTTGAATCGACTTATGCATGGCAGTTGATCATTGTATAGCAGAAAATAGAAACGAAGCTTATAGTCTGTTTCAAATATTGAAAAATAGTAGTAGAAAATAAACACAAGCCTATAGTCCCATTCGCCAAATAAAAAACAGGAGTAGAATCAATTGGCATATATTCCCATTAGCTACCAGATAGTGTCAAAAGTTCCTAAATATTCCAATAAGTTCCCAGATATTGCCATAAGCTCCCAGATATTCTCATAAACTCCTACACATTCCCTTAAGCTCCTTCATATTCCCATAAGCTCCTACATATTCCCATAAGCTCCTAAATATTCCCATTAGCTCCAAGATATTCCCATAAGCTCCCAGATAGTATCATAAGCTCCTACATATTCCCATAAGCTCCCACATGTTCCCATAAGCTCCTAATATTCCCATAAGCTCCTATATATTCCCAAAAGCACCAAAATATTGTAATCAGCTTCGAGATATTGCCATAATCTCTCAGATATTCCCATAAGCTCCTACATATTCCCATAAGCTCCCAGATAGTCCCATAAGCTCCCAGATATTCCCATAAGCTCCCAGATATTACCATAAGCTCCTACATATTCCCCTAAGCTCCTTCATATTCCCATAAGCTCCCAGGTATTCCCATAAGCTCCTACATATTTCCTTAAGCTCCTACATATACCCATAAGCTCCCACATATTCCCATAAGCTCCTACATATTCCCATAAGCTCCTACATATTCCCCTAAGTTCCTAATTTTCCCAAAAGCTCCTAATATTCCCATAAGCACCTACATATTCCCATAAGCTCCAAGATATTTCTATAAGCTCCCAGATATTCCCTTTAGCTCCTACATATTCCCATAAGCTCCTACATATTCCCATAAGCTCCCAGATATTCCCATAAGCACCCTCATATTCCCATAAGTTCCCATATATTCCCATTCTCTCTCTCTTTCTCTCATTCTCTCTCTGTCTCTCTCTCTCTTTCATTATCTCTCTTTTTCGATAATTGACATATACTTGAATCTACATATGCATGACAGTTGATCATTGTATAGCAGAAAATTGAAACGAAGCTTATAGTCTGTTTCATATATTGAAAAATATGAGTAGAATCTACTGATGCGTAAAATTTTGACCCTACGTGGTTGAAAATAATCACAAGCCTATAGTCCCATTCGCCAAATAATAAACAGGAGAAAAATCAATTAGCATATATTCCCATAAGCTACCAGATAGTGTCATAAGTTTCTAAATATTCCCATAAGCTCCGAGATATTGGCATAATCTCCCAGTTATTAACATAAACTCCTACATATTCCCATAAGCTACCAGATATCGCAATTAGCTTCCAGATTTGCCATAAGCTCACAGACATTCCCATAAGCTCCTACATATTCCCATAAGCTCCTGCATATTCCCATAAGCTCCCAGATATTGTCATACGCTTCCAGATATTCCCATAAGCTCCTACATATTTCCATAAGCTCCTTATATTCCCATAAGCTCCTATATATTCCTATAAGCTCCTACATATTCCCATAAGCTCCTACATATTCCCATAAGCACATAATATTCCCATAAGCACATAATATTCCCAATAAGCTCCTAATATTCGCATACGCTCCTTATATTCCCATAAGCTCCCAGATATTGCCATAAACTTCCAGATATTCCCATAAGCACCCTCATATTCGCATACGTTCCCATATATTACCATTCTCTCTCTCTCGTTATCTCTCTCTCCCCTCTCTCTCTGTGTCTCTCTCTCTCTCTTTTTCCTTATCTCTCTTTTTCGATAACTGACATAGACTTGAATCTACTTATGCATGGCACTTGATAATTGTATTGTAGAAATTTGAAACGTAGCTTATAGTCTGTTTCAAAAATTTAAAAATACGAGTAGAATTTACTGATGCGTAAAATTTTGACCCTCCGTGGTTGAAAAAAAACACAAGCTTATAGTCCCATTCGCCAAATGATAAACAGGAGTAGAATCAATTGGCATATATTCCCATAAGCTCCCAGACATTGCCATAAGTTCCCAGCTATTCCCATTAGCACCTAATATTTCCATAAGCTCCAGATATTACCATAAGCTCCCAGATATTACCATAAGCTCCCAGATATTACCATAAGCTCCTACATATTCCCATAAGCTCCCAGATATTCCCATAAGCTCCCAGATATTCCCATAAGCTCCTACATATTCCCATAAGCTCCCAGATATTCCCATAAGCTCCCAGATATTCCCATAAGCTCCCAAATACTCCCATAAGCTCCAAAATATTCCCATAAGCTCCTACATATTCCCATAAGCTATTTCATATTCCCATAAGCTCCTGCATATTCCCATAAGCTCCTGCATATTCACATAAGCTCCTAATATTTCCATCAACTCCTACATATTCCCATAAGCTCCTACATATTCCCATAAGCTCCTACATATTCACATAAGATCCTAATATTCCCATAAGCTCCTAGATATTCCTATAAGCCCCTAATATTCCCATAAGCTCCTACATATTCCCATAAACTCCTACATATTCCCATAAGCTCCCAGATATTCCCATAAGCTCCCTCATATTTCCATAAGTTCCCATAATTTCCTATTCTCCCTCTCTCTCTCTCTCTCTCTCTTTCTCTCTCTCTCTCTCTTTCTCTCTTTCTCTCTTTCTCTGTCTCTCTGTCTCTCTCTCTTTCATTCCTTATCTCTCTTTTTCGATAATTGACATAGACTTGAATCTACATATGCATGACAGTTGATCATTGTATAGCAGAAAATTGAAACAAAGCTTATAGTCTGTTTCATATATTGAAAAATATGAGTAGAATCTACTGATGCGTAAAATTTTGACCCTACGAGGTTGAAAATAATCACAAGCCTATAGTCCCATTCGCCAAATACTAAACAGGAGTAGAATCAATGAGTATATATTCCCATAAGCTACCAGATAGTGTCATAAGTTCCTAAATATTCCAATAAGCTCCCAGATATTGCCATAATCTCCCAGTTATTAACATAAACTCCTACATATTCCCATAAGCTACCAGATATTGCTATTAGCTCCCAGACATTCCCATAAGCTCCTACATATTCCCATAAGCTCCTGCATATTCCCATAAGCTCCCAGATATTGCCATAAGCTCCTTCATATTTCCATAATATCCTTATTATCCCATAAGCTCCTATATATTCCTATAAGCTCCTACATATTCCCATAAGCTCCAAAATATTCCCATAAGCACATGATATTTCCTTAAGCACATAATATTCCCATAAGCTCCTAAAATATTCCCAAACGCTCCTTATATTCCCATAAGCTCCCAGATATTGCCATAAACTCCCAGATATTCCCATAAGCACCCTCATATTCCCATACGTTCCCATATATTCCCATTCTCTCTCTCTCTCTCTCTCTCTCGTTATCTCTCTCTCTCCCCTCTCTCTCTGTCTCTCTCTCTCTCTCTCTTTTTCCTTATCTCTCTTTTTCGATAATTGACATAGACTTTATGCATGGCACTTGATAATTGTATTGTAGAAATTTGAAACGAAGCTTATAGTCTGTTTCAAAAATTTAAAAATACGAGTAGAATTTACTGATGCGTAAAATTTTGACCCTACGTGGTTGAAAATAAACACAAGCCCTATAGTCCCATTCGCCAAATAATAAAAAGGTGTAGAATCAATTGGCATATATTCCCATAAGCTCCCAGATAGTGTCATAAGTTCCTACATATTCCCATAAGCTCCCATATATTGCCATAAGCTCCAAGATATTCCCATAAGCTTTCAGATATTACCATAAGCTCCCATATATTACCATAAGCTCCTACATATTCCCATAAGCTCCCAGATAGTCCCATAAGCTCCCAGATATTCCCATAAGCTCCTACATATTCCCATAAGCTCCTACATATTCCTATAAGCTCCTAATATTCCCATAAGCTCCTACATATTCCCATAAGCTCCTACATATTCCCATAAGCTCATATTATTCCCATAAGCTCCTACATATTCCCATAAGCTCCTAATATTCCCATAAGCTCCTACATATTCCCATAAGCTCCATAATATTCCCATAAGCTCCTACATATTTCCATAAGCTCTTAATATTCTTTTAAGCTCCTGCATATTCCCATAAGCTTCTACATTTTCCCATAAGCTCCATAATATTCCCAAAAGCTCTTACATATTTCTATAACCTCCTAATATTCTTATAAGCTCCTGCATATTCCCATAAGCTCCTACATAATCCCATAAGCTCCAAGATATAGCCATAAGCTCCCAGATATTCCCATAAGCTCCTACATATTCCCATAAGCTCCTACATATTCCCATAAGCTCCTACATATTCCCTTAAGCTCCTACATATTCCCATAAGCTCATATTATTCCCATAAGCTCCTACATATTTCCATAATCTCCTAATATTTCCATAAGCTCCTACTTATTCACATAAACTTCTACATTTTCCCATAAGCTCCTTAATATTCCCATAAGCTCCTACATATTTCCATTAGCTCCTTATATTCCCATAAAATCCTGCATATTCCCATAAGCTCCTACATATTCCCATACGCTCCTTGCATATTCCCATAAGCTCCCAGATATTGCCATAAGCTTCCAGATATTCCCGTAAGCTCCTTCATATTCCCATAAGCTCTCAGATATTCCCGTAAGCTCCTTCATATTCCCATAAGCTCTCAGATATTCCCATAAGCTCCTACATATTTCCATAAGCTCCTTATATTCCCATAAGCTCCTATATATTCCTATAAGCTCCTACATATTCCCATAAGCTCCTACATATTCCCATAAGCACATAATATTCCCATAAGCACATAATATTCCCGTAAGCACATAATATTCCCATAAGCTTATAATATTCCCATACGCTCCTTATATTCCCATAAGCTCCCAGATATTGCTATTAACTCCCAGATATTCCCATAATCACCCTCATATTCCCATACGTTCCCATATATTCCCCTTCTCTCTCTCTCTCTCGTTATCTCTCTCTCCCCTCCTTCTCTGTGTCTCTCACTTTTTCCTTATCTCTCTTTTTCGATAATTGACATAGACTTGAATCTACTTATACGTGGCATTTGATAATTGTATTGTAGAAAATTGAAACGAAGCTTATAGTCTGTTTCAAAAATTTAAAAACACGAGTAGAATTTACTGATGCGTAAAATTTTGACCCTACGTGGTTGAAAATAAACACAAGCCTATAGTCTTATACGCAAAATACAAAACAGGAGTTGAATCAATTGGCATATATTCCCATCAGCTACCAGATAGTGTCATAAGTTCCTACATATTCCCATAAGCTCCCATATATTGCCATAAGCTTCAAGATATTCCCATAAGCTCCTACATATTCCAATAAGCACCAAGATATTGTCATAAGCTTCCAGATATTGTCATAAGTTCCCAGATATTCCCATTAGCACCTAATATTTCCATAAACTCCTGCATATATCCATAAGCTCCTACATATTACCATAAGCTCCCAGATATTACCATAAGCTCCCAGATATTACCATAAGCTCCTACATATTCCCCTAATCTCCCAGATATTCCCATAAGCTCCCATATATTCCCATAAGCTTCTACATATTCCCATAAGCTCCTACATATTCCAATAAGCTCCGATTATTCCCGTAAGCTCCTACATATTTCCATAAGCTCCTACATATTCCCATAAACTTCCAGATATTCCCATAAGCTCCCAGATATTCCCATAAGTTCCCATATATTCCCATAAGCTCCTACATATTCCCATAAACTCCTACATATTCCCATAAGCTCTCATATATTCCCATAAGCTCCCAGATATTCCCATAAGTTCCCAGATATTCCCATAAGCTCCTACATATTCCCATAAGCTCCTTATATTCCCATGAGCTCCTATATATTCCTATAAGCTCCTACATATTACCATAAGCACGTAATATTCCCATAAGCAGCTACATATTCCCATAAGCTCCTACATATTCCCATAAGCTCATATTATTCCCATAAGCTCCTACATATTCCCATAAGCTCCTAATATTCCCATAAGCTCCTACATATTCCTATAAGCTTCTACATTTTCCCATAAGCTCCTTAATATTCCCATTAGCTCCTACATATTTCCATAAGCTCCTTATATTCCCATAAGCTCCTGCATATTCCCATAAGCTCCTGCATATTCCCATAAGCTCCTAAATAATCCCATAAGCTCCCAGATATTGCCATAAGCTCCAAATCATACACGGGGGGGGGGCTCAGGTCATGCATGGGGGGGGCTCAGCCCCCTAGCTCCCCTCTGGCTACGGGCCTGATATATATATATATATATATATATATATATATATATATATATATCCCAAGAAGAACAAGGGTGTCCATTATTATTATAATGCACTCTCTAACCCCAAAGATGGTGTCCTGAAACATGTTGCGCTGGTTTTTCATTTTGTATAAAAATGATTACCGGTAATGAGTTGTACAAGAACATTTTAAAACACATTTTACACATGCTAAACTTTACTAAAAAAATTAAAATTTGAGTACTAGAACTAATCAAGACTTTATATGCAAGAATGTTTTATTTTTTTTATGCTACATTTCTTTTATATGCTCCCATCCTCCCCAATTTGTAGACGTAATAAATGCTAAATGGACGACCCAAAAGGTCTGGACAAACCACAGCCCGCTTTCAAAATTTACTTTGTCTGGGGCCCTACCAGCCCCGTAGCGTGAAAATTCTACAGGGGGGGCCAGGCATTCTACAGCAGGGACCATCAGGCATTAGCAGGAGGGGGGGGCAGGTAATACATTTTACTAAGTAGAACAAATAAGCAGGGGAGGTCCAGACAAAACGCAGCGGAGCCCGGCCCAGCCCCGTAGCGTGAAAATTCTACAGCAGGGGCCAGGCATTCTACAGCAGGGGCCAGGCAATAGCAGGGGGGGTAATACATTTTACTAAGTAGAACAAATAAGCAGAGGGGGGCCAGACAAAATGCAGGGGGGGTGGCCCCCCGCACGCTACGGGCCTGACCCGGCCCCCGCACGCTACGGGCCTGAGCCCTACCCCCTCTCTCCCAACCATCCACACAAACCACGAGTAGGGTGGATTAATTGCGCAATAACAAATTCAGTCTTTTTTTAAGTACGGGAATATCCACTGGGCTAAATATAACATAAAAAATATAAATATATATTTATAGCTCAGTGCGAAAAAAATGGGGCTTAGCCCTACCAGTATAATTTTTGTGCATTTTTTGTCTATAGCATAACTTAGCTATCTATCAAACATCAATATTTTTCATATTTCATAGGACTAGGATTAATCATGGTACTGACAGTCTGACTTTTCCTCCTTGCTATTGTTATCAAATTAATTAAAATTCGAAATTGCTGACGGCTCATCGAGTCGGAAAGAGATAAGACAAGACAAGTCAAACGAGAAGTGTCATAAGTAACCTTTTTAAACAGAGTTGTATTTCGACTGTAAATATATATTATAATTTATATTATATAACTATATGCTTAAATAATTTTAATATTTGTATTAAGGATATAATATATGTCAACATTTACTTGTCTTATTATTTATCAGGTCTATTTCATTTGTTTCTTCTACTATATTAGATTAGTCTGATTAGTTAGATAACTGTACCATCATAATGGCAGCAGAATTTTTAAGAGAACATCAGTTTATTGTGGATGTTATGAGTGCTTGCACTCATGATGTATCTATGGAAGTAAGGTTTGAGTATCTCAGACCACTTCTCGTCGATATATTCCCTAGGATGACTCTTAGTAGAGATGAGGTATGTAAATATACTTTGTTGTAAGATGTATACATTTATTAGAAATAAATTTATAATAATTCAACTAGGATGGCTCAGATCGTCTAGTTGAGATTTACACCAATAATTTTCAATGGGAACTAGGCCTACAGGACCCCCTGACATACTTTGGGCCCCTCTTTCCCACTTCCCTCAAAAATAATGTCTCCAATCAATGGGGTGCACAAGGTTCAGGGGCCCTGACAAGTTTTTGAGTTGCTCCCTTGTGATGGGCCTGGTATCTGAGAATTCAGAAAATTAATGGGCAAAATACAGAGTTTAAAAATTAAAATATGTCAAGACCCACAGCATGATTTGTAACCCATTGGATGTATGCCATGGAGTATAGAATTTGTGTACAATGATTGAATAAACTATAAATACTGAATTAGTAACAAATTATTGAATAGGGCTGTTAATATCATAATAAGTACCTTAATAAATAGTGGGACGGATGGCCGAGTGGTGTAGATACTCGACTGTCGACCTGAGAGTCCTGGGTTCGATCCTTGGTGAGGCCCAAGCAATTTTTCCTGGTGAAATTTGGTGCAAAGTCGTCCCACAAGTCCACCCAGCTTTAAATGGGTACCTGACTTTAAGGTGGGGAAGTAAGGGCGGCTGGGGCGTTGTGCTAACACACACTATCCCTTCATATGCCGAGGAGTTATAGAAACAGATGAGATTCTACACTTCATCTGCTCCAGGAGGCCCATTGGGGCTAAGAAAGGAGGAACTTTACTTTACTACCGTAACTTAATTCAGTCAGACCTGTTTTTTGAAAAAGAAATTCCTTTAAACATGTAAGAATCAGTTGTTAAACATTAAAACTGTGTTACAATAGTTATTCAAATAAAAACATACTTTAAGGGTCATGGCAGAGCCTCTTGTGAAATAATGATCAACATCTGTGACAGTGCTAAGCGTTTATCAAAGGACGACTTTGTCAAATTTGTTGATGCCATTCATAAAGATCACCCTACTTCAGCTCAATTAATCAGGAACAAATACAAGGAGATCTCTGGCAAAGATTTACCTTCTTTTCCAGTAAGTCAGATATTTATTCTCGTATTTTCCTGTGCATCAATTTACAGAATCAAATCACTTTCTTTTTAGCACTTTCCATCTGATGATGATAGTATATTTACTCTTAATTTATCTTCTTATAAATTAGTGAATACACAAATGAATTATTATTCTTTTTTTCCTAAGAAGTGAAAATCTCATGCTTCTTTAATCCCATAGAAATTTGTGGGTTTTTTTCACTGTGTGATTATCACAATTATCTTTATTTTTTTTTAATGTTTATCTAGTAGATTCTGGATGTTTTCTATATTTTCCTGATTCCTTTTCAATTTATTTATTTTTTGGTCAGAGTCAGCCACAAAGAGTGCCAGTCGTACAAGAAGTAACACCAGTACATTGTCACGCTGACATTCAGGCCAGATCAAATCACAGGGTACAGGCTTCAAACATACCAGCACCGGCTGTTACCATACCAGCGCAAGTAACAAAACCACAGCTTCAGTTTACAGACAAAGCCTTGCCTGTCTACAAACTGCAGCAGTTACCACTCATAGGTAAAAATATCTTTACCACTGTTACATGAAATATCTGGTTTGAGATCATTTTTATCATATTGCAATTTTACTTGTTAAAATAATAAACTCATTCAAAACAGTAGTACATGTTTACAAATAAAAAAAAGTTATAATTTAAACTTTATATTTCAGACACAAATCCTGATGATGTAAGTTAAGTTAAATTGACAACTACATCTTGTCATTAATCTTAGAATTACTTATTAGAAAAATTGTTACTTAAAAATTGAAAAATGATTTGTTTGTTTGTACAGTAGTTAGTGTTTGTAGCTATTCTATCTTTTTTACTAGAAAAAGGCATTAATTTGTCATTAAAAAAGAGTGTTGATTTGATGTTAATACTCTACAAAACAATTGGTCAACAGGTTTATTTGATGGAATCAACACCTAGAGGACGAGCTCTAATCATCAACAACATGATTTTTGATGTTTTTAGTGAAAGAAAAGGAAGTGACGTAGATGTAAGGCTCTTTAGGAAAATGTTTGACAAGCTTAAATTTGAGACTCGTGTAGAGGAAAATAAAAAAGCTTGGGTAATTTCAATAATTTTGTAAAATATTTTTTTTTTCCGCTTAGGCCAACTATATTTGCCAAAAAATAAATCGATAACTAAGAAAAATACAAGTTTTATACAGAATAAGGATTTGCAAAGCTGCTAATTCCACAACCCCATTAAAGTCCCAGCAGCTTAGCTATAACAACAATCAAATCTACAATTTCAGTGCCACTTACTTAGTCTTTCCTTTCCAGCCCAAATTCAGTTGCCTCTTTAATAAAACGTATTACTCTAAACTGGTTGCACTCTGGGAATTTTAATTTCCCTTCAGTTTAGAGTTAATTGCGAAAGACAGCTGCATATTTTCTCAGGTGTTCCAAATCATTGGGATGAAAATTTGTTGTTTTTTTTTTTGTGATAATCATTTGTCAAGAGCAGACATGGACAATCTTTTGCCAGCAGGTCAAGTATCACCCATATGGCTGTTTAACCTGGCCACAGCATATAATTTTAATTATACTTTATTTTGATTAGCTCGTATAACAACTGGTTTTGAGAGATTTTTACTGGTCAACAGCTTAAGGATTTTGTTTCTTTGCAGTTTTGGTTAATGTATTCATGTGTTTCTGTTTTTTTTTTTTTAGGAAATGGATCAAATTTTTAAGCAGTTTGCAAAGGATTCTCAGCTAAAGAATGTCTCTGCCATTTCCATAGTTATATTGACTCACGGTGGGGCAAATGACTGTTACTTTGGCGTGGATGGAAAAATTTTCAAAGAACATGGAAAAAATAAACCTGTGAATTGCATTACAAAAGTAGACCTTGCAAAAATAGTTCAGCTCCAGAAATTGTTTTTTCATATGAAGGGAAAAAACCAAAAACTGTTTATCATTCAGGCTTGCAGAGGAGGTATTGAAATTTAAATTGTTGTAATTGGCCATCTTTTGCATGATTTTTATGCTGTTTGTTGTAAAAACAAGTTAAAAGAATTTTTTTAATTTGTTTCTTAACAGAGGATGAAAATGAATCATACACCCAAAACGTACCAACAACAGGGTAACCATGTACATGATGATGCACCTAAAAGTGAACACAGAGAGGAAGTCTCGACTCTCGAGGCAGATGATGGTGAGAGTGAGAAACCCAGGGCTGACACTGCAGACATGTGCTTTGTGCATTCTTCATCCATGGAGTATGTGTACGACCCCCCCACTTGTGTCATTCCATCATGTCAGATGAAGTGTAGTATATTAAGGATTTATATTATTTATTTAAGTATTTCATGATACTATTTAATCACAATTTCCAATAAATAAGTACTGTTTTAATGTAGTGTCTTTAACTCTTTTATTTTTGTGTGTTAAATAATATAGAATGTTTTATATATTTTTGCATGTAGCGTAATGTCTGGCTAATCTTGTGACTCATTTTTTTAATGTTGAGCTAGTGTTTTGATATTTTGCACAGTTGTGTATTTTAAATGTCTCAATTATAAGATAATTTATTATAATTTATAATTATAATTCATGACATGATATTATTATCCAAACAAAATATAATATTAAAACAAAATATGAATATATATTTTTAACTCCATTAATTGTAATTATAAAACATTATATTTTTTGAAATATATTTATCAATAATTTATTTTACAAAGTATCAAGAATGAAGCTTAGGCTTTTTTTAAAGTCATAATTTTTATAAACATTTTTTCGAAACCTAAATTGTTTTTTTTTTTATTTCCTACTGAGTTTTGATAGCACGTACGTTAAAAAATGTTAACAAATTTCCCAAAAATGTATACATGTTTAGTTTAATAAATGATTTTTTTAAAAATTATGATAAGACTATAAAGCTTACAGAAATATTCTTTTGGGAAGTCCTTTTGTCACTGAGCTGACTGCGTGCATTGTAATGCTGACCATACTACTGACTTTCAAGAAATCGTTCGAAAAGGTGAAATCTTTTATAAATGTTAATATTCTTATTTTCACAAAATAAAAAAACGGGTATATTTTTTTTTTTAGAAATAGGCTTAATTTAGTCTTTGAGGAGGACATTTAAATCTGCTGCTTTCATTCATAGTCCTTTTCTTAATTTTTTTTTTTTTTGGTTTTTTCAAGTCACTCTCCATAAGAATTCTTGTGATTCATATTCATTGCCACCACTGTATTTGGTTAGGCTTACTACAGATACAAATGTCAAAAAAATGCTTGCAAGTGAAGGTTTAAAATATTGAAATATGTTATATTACTGTTTAAATTTGGTACCTTCCCTTTCTGGGCTGATGGATGATCAAGCTGTGTAGAGTGCTTGTCTATCGACCTAAGGGTCCTAAGTTTGATCCTCTGTGTCGTTAAACGTGTTCCCCCCTCAAAGCACACCCAGCTTTAAATGAGTACCTTTACTTGTTGGGGAAGTAAAGGCGGCTGGGCATTGTGCAAACCCGTCTTATGGTATGTTAAACTGGGATCTGATAAATTCGTCACTTCATCTGCCCAGATGGCCCTTTTAGATACAAGGGAACTTTACTTTTTTTTCCCTTAACTAATAAGCAAGAGATGTCCATATCATTCATTAGATTTATTTTACTATACGACAAAAAGTAATACTTTATTTTATTAGTGCCATAAATTACTATAAGATGAAAAAAATACATCATTCAAATTTCAGACAGTTTGGAAATTGTGTCATTCATTACCTTCAAACAGAAATAGTGCAAGAGATTCCAATCAACAGCATTGAAATAATTTCATTTTCTTTTTTTTATCAATCTGAAAAAAAAAGTAATTTGGTTTACAGATATTTAATATTTTTATCAATAAGCTATAATGTTTGTTCTCTTTTCGCAAATGGTCAATTTCGCTTCTCCTGCAGATGCAGAGGATATTTAGTGATAGAGAAGCTGGAAAATTCAATGATGACCTTGCCTGATTTTTCAACACAGTTGGTCAAAAGATGGTACATTAAACCTCCACCAAACTACTGATCATGCTTTTGTTTTTGTTGACTTATTTATCACTTCATGGTGATTCATTCGTATGCTTTTTTATGTTTCTGGGCTATTTTTATCTTATTGTTCACCTGGCTGAACATTTAACCTTTTATATATTTTTTTAACATTATTTCCCTCTGGTGCATCCTTAATGTTAAAAGTTACTAATACTGTATATTATTTTATTATTGGCTCTCACATATAACAATTATCTTACAGCAACAATGGGTACACTAGAGATTTTTTCCTTTGCAAAGGAAACAAATGCCCAAATTTTTTTATCGTCACATTGTTTTTAGGCATACCTAAGATCCAGCAGTATAAAACATCCTAGTTGTCTATTCGACCTGAGAACTTAAGAGAGCTTTTCCGGGTTTTGGTGAAAATTGGTTGATAGTTCCCCCTAATCCACCCAGCTTTAAATGGGTCTCTGACTTTAATTTGGAAAATGGCGGCTGGGCAATGTGCTGCTGGCCTGTGTTAATCCACTTCATATGCCGTGGCTACAGATACATATGAATTCAAGGCTTTATCTGCCTGAACGGCCCCATTTTTTTTATCACTTGCTAAAGGGATTAATTCATAATAATAACTTCGGTTAAGATTTTTTTTTTAAATCTTTTTTTTTTCTGTGTTTTTTTTGCCTAGTTCTTTGATTTTTGTGTCCCATCACTGATGAGGTGCTGGCACAGTTTACCATATGTTTATCTAGAAAATTCTCAACTGTGTAAATTTATGTTCATTTATTGAGAATGTACTGAATACCATGTATTGACAAATCTATATCTCCACGGACACATTCATACAATGAATTTATTAACAAAAAAAGGGGCACTGAGGTCAGATTTTGGTTTGCACGCCACTTAAGGGTGGTGAGCGGTAATAATAAAACTAACCACCTCACTGATAACTTATATTCTGTAGACTCTTATCATGGTGCTGGATTTTTGTAGTTTCTTCAAAATAATTTAACAAATGGCACATTTAATCTATTTCCATTATTATGCATTCTCAACTGCATGTATTTGGCCTTATCTGGCGGAAGGCCACGCTTGATAACATAAAATCTGGATTGACCATAGTTCAAATAACTGCTCACATCATTGTATTCTGAACACCAGTTTTACACAAAAACCTTTCTAATGTATAGTACATTAAAAAGATTTAGAGATGAAGAAAGCGTAAAAAGTTTGTACAGAAGTTTAACTTAACAGAAAGGAATTAAATTATGTACAGCAAAAGCCTGATTAAAATAAACTTGTCAAACTTAAACTTAGCGATTTTGAAAACTATTTCATCATTTTTATCCCTATTTTTTTGCTGTCCATCAATAAATAATAGCATAAGTAGTAGTAAAGTAAAGTAAGTTC
>JAGDYQ010000062.1:4662630-4675130 GCA_021962125.1 Bulinus truncatus
TGTATAACACACACTGCACAAGGTATAACACAAACTGCACAAGGTATAACACATACAACACAATGTATAACACAAACTGCACAATGTATAACACACACTGCACAAGGTATAACACAAACTGCACAAGGTATAACACACACATCACAATGTATAACACACACTGCACAAGGTATAACACAAACTGCACAAGGTATAACACATACAACACAATGTATAACACAAACTGCACAATGTATAACACACACTGCACAAGGTATAACACAAACTGCACAAGGTATAACACACACATCACAATGTATAACACACACTGCACAAGGTATAACACAAACTGCACAATGTATAACACACACTGCTCAATGTATAACACAAACAACACAATGTATAACACACACTGCACAATGTATAACACAAACTGCACAAGGTATAACACAAACTGCACAATGTATAACACACACTACACAATGTATAACACATACAACACAATGTATAACACACACTGCACAATGTATAACACACACTGCACAATGTATAACACACACTGCACAATGTATAACACACACTGCAAATGTATAACACAAACTGCACAAGGTATAACACAAACTGCACAATGTATAACACACACTGCACAATGTATAACACAAACTGCACAAGGTATAACACAAACTGCACAATGTATAACACACACTGCACAATGTATAACACACACTGCACAATGTATAACACACACTGCACAATGTATAACACACACTGCACAATGTATAACACATACAACACAATGTATAACACACACTGCACAATGTATAACACACACTGCACAAGGTATAACACAAACTGCACAATGTATAACACAAACTGCACAAGGTATAACACATACAACACAAGGTATAACACACACTGCACAATGTATAACACAAACTGCACAAGGTATAACACATACAACACAAGGTATAACACACACTGCACAATGTATAACACACACTGCACAAGGTATAACACATACAACACAATGTATAACACACACTGCACAAGGTATAACACATACAACACAATGTATAACACACACTGCACAAGGTATAACACAAACTGCACAAGGTATAACACAAACTGCACAATGTATAACACAAACTGCACAAGGTATAACACAAACTGCACAATGTATAACACAAACTGCACAAGGTATAACACATACAACACAATGTATAACACACACTGCACAAGGTATAACACATACAACACAATGTATAACACACACTGCACAATGTATAACACACACTGCACAATGTATAACACACACTGCACAATGTATAACACAAACTGCACAAGGTATAACACACACTGCACAATGTATAACACACACTGTTTACTAATTTGAATTAGACCAAGTCAATGTCATAGGAAGAACTCGTTTACAAATAAATAATTTTAAATAATGCTACAACACTGAGATGCTTTTGACGAATATATTTTTTAAAAAAGAAAAAGAAAATCAATGTTACTCCTGTGACAATGGCACTGGACCAAGACCAGGGAAATGGTCTATTCTCAAAGTAAATGCCGGTTAAATGTAAAAATAGAGTTCTTTGAAAAATCTTTATTCCCAGTTCAGTAGTAAAAGTTGAGCTGTCAATTAAACTGAAGTAAAATAAAAGGTTTATTGTCCATCGACAGAATTAGATTTGTTGGAGAATTAATTAATTTTTTGTCTGAAGATTTTTGGGTTTTGGTTGTCATCCTAATAATGATATGACTAATATGTCTGTAACAGATGGTTGTCCTCCTGTTAATGATATGACTTATATGTCAGTAATGGATGGTTGTCATCCTAATAGTGATATGACTTATATGTCAGTAACGGATGGTTGTCATCCTAATAATGATATGACTTAAATGTCTGTAACAGATGGTTGTCATCCTAATAATGATATGACTTATATGTCTGTAACAGCAGGTTGTCATCCTAATAGTAATATGACTTGTATGTCTGTAACAGATGGTTGTCATCCTAATAATGATATGACTTATATGTCTGTAACAGATGGTTTCATCCTAATAGTAATATGACTTATATGTCTGTAACAGATGGTTTCATCCTAATAGTAATATGACTTATATGTCTGTAACAGATGGTTTCATCCTAATAGTAATATGAGTTATATGTCTGTGACAGATGGTTGTCATCCTAATAATGATATGACTTATATGTCTGTAACAGATGGTTGTCATCCTAATAATGATATGACTTATGTGTCTGTAACAGAGGTTTTAAAAAATGTTCATCCCGTGTCTTATTAAAATCAAACTTTTCTATAATTAGTCAAATTAAACACACACACACAAGTAATTTTAAAACTAATTTTGAGTCAAATGCTTTGTAATTTTTATTTATTTTAATACAAAGAGCCATTAATAAAATATAAACAGCATGCATTGCAATGTATTTAGCAGTAAGATATATGCAACATACTTTGCCATGTATTTAGCAGATATATGCAACATACTTTGCCATGTATTTAGCAGTAAGATATATGCAACATACTTTGCCATGTATTTAGCAGTAAGATATATACAGCTTACATTGCAATGTATTTAGCAGTAAGAAATATGCAACATACTTTGCCATGTATTTAGCAGTAAGATATATGCAACATACTTTGCCATGTATTTAGCAGTAAGATATATACAGCTTACATTGCCATGTATTTAGCAGTAAGATATATACAGCTTGCATTGCAATGTATTTAGCAGTAAGATATATACAGCTTACATTGCAATGTATTTAGCAGTAAGATATATACAGCTTACATTGCAATGTATTTAGCAGTAAGATATATACAGTTTACATTGCAATGCATTTTATCCAAGGGGATGCCACTATAAAAGGTGATTTTATTTTTTTTTTCATCGAAACTGCAACCAGTGTTTGAGTGTTTTGTACAGGGTTTTCTACTATTATACCATAATTTAGCCGGGATGGTGCACTAGTTAAGGAGGCGCCACGCAGGTCATTATCTCAAATGAGACTACTGCGTTGAGGAATTACGCTGATTGATGTCATAGGGGGTTTGAACGCAAGACGTTTACGTTGCCGACCAAGACGCTGAGCCAAGCTAAGTTGTTCAGAAATGAGGACAGGGGCTTGGTCTCAGTTCAGTAGCACTAGTGTTTACATCACTTGCGTGTCAGACATCTGGCATTTGTTTATTTGTTTGTCTGTTGTTGTTGTTTTTGTTTTTAAACTGTAGCCTACGTCTGCGTCATTCAATCCATTGACTTAATGAGAACTGTAACAGGAGTGCCGTTAATTTACTCACTAGTGGGGAAGCAGAAGATCAGTTGTACAGTTCTCTGAATGTTGACTATCTCAGCAGACTGCTTTAGTCTCTCTCTCTCTCTCTCTCTCTCTCTCTCTCTCTCTCTCTCTCTCTCTCTCTCTCTCTCTCTCTCTCTCTCTCTCTCTCTCCTCTCTGTCCCCTTTCTCTATTTCTTCATATACCCTCATCCCTATATTGTTTTTCCCATAACCTCACAGTTCAGATGTTCTTTAAAACCGTCATCAAGTTATACAATCCTTTAACAATACCCTTGGCAACAGCGTCCTGAAATCTCACTGGAGCCCACGTGTTTCCAACAGTCAAAAGTCAATGCTGTTTCTAACCCTCATACCCTCTGATAAACAGATCTGTTTAACAACTTCCAAAGAAAGGAATTTCATCCAAAGGATAAAATGAACTTCTGACAGACATGGGCGATGAATGGAATGACCGCGAGACTGGTTGCTGTCCATCTACTATTACCTAGCGTCAGACGGTTACATTAGCAGGGACAGTTCCAGTGCCGAACGTAGGGATTTGGGGGCCCGTGGGGGCTTGGCCTCTTTGGGGGCCCCTGCATTTTGACAGTCGACACCATGGCATAAAATAATGTACTTAATATTGAATGTAAAAAAATTGTGGGGCCCCCCCTCAACCTGGGGACCGGAGGGACTTTCGAATTTGGACCCCCCCCCACCCTCAGAACGTCTCTGGACAGTTCGGACGGTTTGTGAATTGCGACCCCAAACTGCAGTTTAACTTCCGAGACCGTAGACTGTTCAAAGGGGGGGGCAGCTGATGGGCAGAGGTGGGGGTTGGGGGTGGCGGGAAGGTGCGGTAGGGTGACGGCATGTGCACGCCGTCAAGGGTGGACACTGACACATTCGCAATACTGAGACAGAAGTACGGTGTTTATAGATCCACACACAGATGGTGCGCACTTACATAAGTGGCGCGATACGCAATTCGCGGATAAACGCATTAGCGAGTGATGTGGACTGACACAAAAAAAAACAGTGCGTGGAACTGTCACAAACACCCAGACTTTTGCTCTCAGTGAAAAGAACAACAACTTTTGTCTGTCTGCACACAGACATTTGACTATAGATCTATAGCTGATATACGACTTAAAAAGTCACTTCTAAATATGCACACACACAGTCACTAATATTATATAACAATAGCGATTTGGGCTCTGCGTTAAATCGAAAGTAAAGAATTAATACAACAGTAATCCAGTTTAAAATACAATCATGAAAAAATCGGATCGGCCCGAAACCAAAAATAACCTAGCCTACCGATCAAGCCTAAGGGGATATAACTCTATGCAAAGATTTTGCAGGGTACAGCTAGTACAAATAGTTTGTGTTTCCCAGAAGCATCACAGAGAGAAACAAAACATACCCAGCAATATGATAATTAAGTGTGTTGTCCACTTCAGATGGTGTTGACATCCTTTACCATATTTTTTGGCCATTCTGTATGGCCACATTTTTCATGTTGAGCCAACGTCTCGGAAATCGTGCTGTTGTTTTATAGTCCCAGTAAGGATGGGATGAAATCTCTTAGATCCTATAAACCACTAATGGGACGGTTTAGTGGTGCCCTTCTTTCACCCCCCCCCACCATAGCCGATAGTGTAATGATCATAGAGGCACCACGGGAGATATAGCGAGGACTTTAGCCATGACCTGAAAATTTTTCCTTCGTCCTCACCGGAGATCGAACCAGATACCTTCAGGTTGACAGCCGAGCGCTTTACCGGAGAATGGTGGGTGTGTGTGTGTGTGTGTGTGTGTGTGTGTGTGTGTGTGTGAAGTCTCTGTAAGGATGAGATGAAATCTCTTAGATCCTATAAGCCACTAATGGGACGGTTTTTATGGTTCCCTTCTTTCATCCCCACCATAGCCGACAGTGCAATGGCCATGGAGGCATCACGGGAGATTTATCGGGAACTTGAGCCAGAATGGTAGATTCATTCTATTGCATTAACCAATCAAAGCTTCAGATATGGTATAGCCTTTGATTATACAATATTATTCGTCCTGAATGTATACTGTTATGAAGGCCGACCAAAAAGTATTCGAGCCTACAAAAGTGGTCACCCTCCTGATCGCCCCCCACCCACCACCACCACCCACTAAAGTCGCTCCTGTTATTTTGAGACCAGTTTAACAAAGCTGCTGGTCGTGCAGCCCCGTAGCGTGAAACTTTTACAGCAGGGGGCCAGGCATTCTACAGCAGGGGCCAGGCAATAGCCGGGGGGGGGGCCAGGTAATGCATTTTACTTAGTAGAACAAATTAGCAGGGGGGGCCAGACAAATCGCAGGGGGGCCCGGCCCCCTGCCCCCCCCCGCACGCTACGGGCCTGTCGTCGTGTTATTAAAAGTCCGTCCCAATCACTCTTCTATTTGTTTCTTTGTTTGTCTGCTGTTATTGTTTTGTTTTTTTCTCTGCGATCAAATAATGCTCAACGTAGAACATAAATAAACGATCACTGTTTAGGATTTGCTCGGATTATTTCCCCAGCAGCCATGAATTATTTCCCCCTTCTCAAACACGGTTCTCTCCTCGTGTCCTACCAGCAGTTGTCAACTTCCGGTATCACGTGTCACGGCGTCACGGCCACAGGACGCTCAAACCACCCCACCCCTCCGCACACGTACACATACACCCTCCCACCCAGAACAATTAACCGGTCAATTAGTCGCCCACACCAACATGTTCCGGTTCTAAGTAAGGGGGGGGGGAGGCGAGAATTCTAGACAACAGATCAACACTAGTACCCTCCCCTGTTCCGGCTTTTGTTTGTACATTAAAGTACCTCGTCAATAGCCCCATATCCTGACATGAATGGAGGGGAAAAAAAAACTAAGGCGGGAAATTTGAGAATGTCGTAAAATGAGAGTTTGAAAAAAAAAAAACAACCAATGATAGCATTGGGAATTACTTGAATTATTTAAATTCTAAATTTAATTCTAATGTTCAGTTTGGATTTATTAGTAATGGACTCGGTGAATTTTTTTATTTAAAGTACACTTTGTAAAACAAAATAAAAAACCAACAACAACAACCCGAACTATTATCCAATCATTGCACGTCCTCCCATCACGTGACCCAAATTGATTTAGTTTCTACGCCTAAGGCAAAAAGTGTTGTAACAAAGGGAAGTCATTCTCGTACAGACTCTTGGTGCCTCAATAGTTGTGAAGTGGTAGATTGAACCACACTTGACTTTCTTTCAAAATGTCCACTCTATTCTAATGAAGGGTGTGCACAATGCATTAATTCAGTTGAACTCTATATTAAACACATGTCGTTAATAATTATTTTAAAAAAATACCAATACATGAACTTGAGGAGGCATTAGAGATTTTCCTCTATTTACTACAAACCATCGTTCTTATGATGAAGGCCCAAATGTCGATTCCCATTGCCGACACTGAGAGAGGTTGAGGAAACTGTAGATCATGTGATAGTTGTGTGCCCCAGTGCTTGCGGACCACATGGTGGACCAGTCGGGTGGCTCGCTAGCCATTGGCCTCTGTGGCAGTCTCCAGATGTTGAGGGGCACGGCGAGTTTGATCTCACGGGCTCTAAGAGACTAAGTCTCAGCCTGCAGTTATCAATGATAGAGCTCAGAGAGAGAGAGAGAGAGAGAGATGATGATGATGATGATGAAGTGACTGGCTGGCTATTTATTGCGGGTGGTGGGGTGGTGGGCGAATTCTATCAGAGATCTGCATGTCCCAGGTTCGAACTTCTCTAACACCAGTTTCCATTATCCCATCTATCGGCTGTTACATGCTGGTTGGTTGACAGGGTAATTCATAGAAACAACAGCTCAAAGTTTCTCTTCAACACTTGCACACCCCATGAAAATCTCTTCACCCCAAAAAAACATTTCATTGCGTTCAAAAGGTGTCCCATACACCTGACGAGTCAGTCAATCTCGAGACAGTCAGTGTATATTATTTATACTGGATTCATTTGTCAGCCAGACTCATAGACGACTCATAGTATGTAATAAGGGGATGTTCACATATTATACAACTCAACAATGAATACAAACAAATCTACACTCCTCAATCTAATATAATACAACAACAAATCCAGGCTCACTCTCTGTGATTGTATACCAAGAGCTTCACTTACCAGACATACAGTTATTAAATTTTATATTGTTAATTCGCGTTACATCATAACAGAAATCACCCCCCCCCCCCCCCAAAACCCTCTATATATGACTGACTAGAACAAAAAAAAAAGGTTCCCTTCACTCGTACGGTTGTATAATATCTGAACGCACCCTAGTGTATGACTAGTGTTGATGTTTATATAATTCAAAGTTTGTAAATAGCACAATGCCAATCAAGTTGAATATTTAACATACAGTGAAATGTTGGTTGTTGTATTTTACTATTTTATCATTCCTATGACTTTACATTTTTATTGAGTTTTTTTTTATATCAATTTCGTTAAGCTCTCTTTCACTCTCTCTCTCTCTCCATCTCTCTCCCCCCTCTCTCTCTAAGCCTCTCTTTCTCCCTCTCTCTCTCTCTCACTCCCCTCTCTCCATCTATCTCTCCCTCCCTCGCTCCCTCTCTCTCTATCTCTATCTATCTATCTATCTATCTATCTATCTATCTATCTATCTATCTATCTATCTATCTATCTATCTATCTATCTATCTATCTATCTATCTATCTATCTATCTATCTATCTATCTCTCTATCTCCCTCGCTCCATCTCTCTCTCTCTCTCTCTCTCTATCTCTCTCTCTCTTTCTCTCTATATTTTGATATATATATATATATATATATATATATATATATATATATATATACATTAGAAGAAAAAAATCTCCCGTCACAATCTGTGCTTTCAATCAAACAGAACAAAACAAAAAATTTCTTCACGAGAAAAAAATATCTCATCTGCTTTCATTAATAAAAAAAATTTAAAAAATTTAACCAAAAAAAATGGCATTAATATTTACACTTTTTTTTAAATTCATAATTATTTTTTTTGTGTTGTTGCCGAGTCCCAAACGTTTATTTTTGTTTTATTCCAATTTTATTTGATCAGGACTTTAAAAAAAAAATAATAATCGTCAAGTGTCTTTACAAACCGGCAAGTATTGCATTTTTTTGAATAAAAAAAAAACTGTCGATGTCAGAAAAATCCTGGCTAAACCTTCTTACGTTTCATTGGCTTCACAAGTTTTTGTTTATTGCCACGAATGCAGGATTTATTGTTCCGTTATTTTCCCTATTAATCTTGTTTCAGGGAAACAAAATATTTTACTTTTTTATTTTTGTCTTTGTTAGTTAGTATTCGATCTCTCATTTATGCACGTTTTTATTTTATTTTGTCTTTCAGTAATAAATGGTTTATTTATTGAGAAAGTAATATCCGATATTCTTATAGTACTTTTGTTTAGTATCCGATTACGCAAGTGATTACGCTCATTAGTATCCGATTACTGTCGTGGTATTAAAAAAAAGAGTGTTATATTCTCTTGTTATAATGTTTCTGTGTATTCGAACACATTTTTTTTTTGGGGGGGGGAGGTTGTACGAGTTTAATCGACAACTATTTTTGTTTCTAAGTAGCCTAGCCTACATATTAGACTGCTATTGTAATTTTCTAAGTGCATAACTGATTCAGATCTGTATGAGTTATACGTACAAAAGCAATATACCTGGCAACACCCAATCAGGCAGACCAAGAAGCAGATGGCTAGAGGAGGAGAGAGTGGAGGAAGAAGACCATGGATCGGGAAAAGTGAAGAAAAGTGGTGTGGCAGGCCAGGGCCCTAAATGGGCTGTAGAGCCAAAGGAAGAAGAAGTACTTCTAGTACTTTAAGTGTGTATCCGGTTACACTTCTAGTACTCTATATGTGCATCCGATTTAACTTCTAGTACTCTATTTGTGTATCCGATTACACTTCTAGTACTCTATATGTGCATCCGATTTAACTTCTAGTACTCTATATGTGCATCCGATTTAACTTCTAGTACTCTGCTTGTGTATCCGATTACACTACTAGTGTATTAGGTATCTCTGAATAGTGTTCATAAGTATAACTACCTCTGTGATAATGTTGACGTGTAATCAGAGAAGTGTTATCAAATTCAAACCCCAGATTAAGGACCCCCCCCACTACGTATTAATTAATTTCTAATTGGTTGGATACAATGACTGGATATAGCAAGCAAACCTTGTCTCTAACTCCTGTCTTCAATCGGAAGGGGATTGTCAGCTTGCCTTTTGTCTACAGCTTGACGTAAAGGTTGTGTCTGATACTGATGAGTTACGGTGGAACTCCATGGCACAACATTCTAAGCTTCCATTTAGTCAATCTGTCCGAGTCCCTGACTAGGACCCCCCAGAATACATGAGACCGGCTCTGTTTGTCAAAATATTTAATGTGTTTGTTTATTTCTTTACTGGGATGATTGACATTTTCTTCGGCTTAGAATTGTTATGAAATTTTCACTTCTCCCACTTTTCCAACTCTCCCACTGTTAGAAAGAAATTAGAAATATATTTCAAATTGGATCGTTTCTGAAAGTAATCGTGCGACAACGACTCGTTTATTTTTTTCTTTGGTCTTACGATACTTCAGTAGTCGATTATTTCAGGGTAATGTTGTTGTTCAAGGACTCGCCGTGGCCCGCGTGCTTGATTTCTTAAACCAACCATTAAAATTGACAATAAAATAGCCATTAGATTCGATCTGAAATGAAGTTTTTAGGAAAATATAGATTTTTTTTTTTCGATATTTTAACTCACTCAAAATATCCATGGAAGAAAGATTTGATTGGAGAATAACATTGAACAGGTTCATATGCATATTTAAATGAGATGAACGGAAAGGTCAGAAGATACATTTATCAATAAATAGACTGTCTTTCAGATAGACAGAGCTTGTTTGTTAACTCGGGGTCAGGGAGGGTGAGTGCAGAACACTTTTAGTGGACCACCGGTGGAACAAACTTTAAATTTTGTAATTAAATGATCTAGAGTCAACATAGATAGATAGATAGATAGATAGATAGATAGATAGATAGATAGATAGATAGATAGATAGATAGATAGATAGATAGATAGATAGATCCTACTGACATCTCATGACATTTGTTGAAGCGACCGATCGTTGTACTGACACAACAATGGCCGACACACAAAAACAGTGCCCCACCACATGAAACAAACAGAAAAACTCTTTCGATTGGCTGCTGAGATGTCGTGTACTCCCTGACAACCAGTATGTAATGTTAAGACAATGGGAATTGTGTGTGTGGCGGCGGGGGTGTAGGTGGAAACACTGGCAACTGCATTTATTAGTGGTTGCTGGTTGGACGGTCCTCGTCATGGGTTAATGGCTGGAGGCTACAAACTCTGGACAAAGGTGGACAGTGTCTATGGCTGTCACCGTAGGAAGAATGGACGGTGTCAATGGGTTCTCACATGAGAAGTGACTATGGGCTTTGTCACTCTGGTAAACAATACCTTGTCAATGTCCATTGTGATCCGTTAACGATTGATCGCCCGATGAAGTTATCTTTTATTCAACCTAGGTTTACTTTTTTTACTCCATCTGTGTTTTTTTTTTTTACA
Source organism: Bulinus truncatus (assembly GCA_021962125.1). Lineage (NCBI taxonomy): Eukaryota > Metazoa > Mollusca > Gastropoda > Planorbidae > Bulinus > Bulinus truncatus. The sequence goes on from JAGDYQ010000062.1 coordinate 4,673,568, forward strand.
TTGTATACCATGTGTACTCACAGTGAGGTAAACAGAACTTCGGGCCTCTGTTGTCTGTTGTATTCCATCTGGGTTTGTATATTTCATTTAATTTGAGTTTTATTTTTCATTCAGTCTGGGTTTGTATCTATCATTTAATTTGGGTTTGTATCTTTCATTCAGTCTGGGTTTGTATCTATCATTTAATTTGGGTTTGTATCTTTCATTCAGTCTGGGTTTGTATCTATCATTTAATTTGGGTTTGTATCTTTCATTCAGTCTGGGTTTGTATCTATCATTTAATTTCGGTTTGTATCTATCATTTAATTTGGGTTTGTATATTTCATTCGGTCTGGGTTTGTATCTATCATTTAATTTGGGTTTGTATCTTTCATTCAGTCTGGGTTTGTATCTATCATTTAATTTGGGTTTGTATATTTCATTCAGTCTGGGTTTGTATCTATCATTTAATTTGGGTTTGTATCTTTCATTCAGTCTGGGTTTGTATCTATCATTTAATTTGGGTTTGTATCTTTCATTCAGTCTGGGTTTGTATCTATCATTTAATTTGGGTTTGTATCTTTCATTCAGTCTGGGTTTGTATCTATCATTTAATTTGGGTTTGTATCTTTCATTCAGTCTGGGTTTGTATCTATCATTTAATTTGGGTTTGTATATTTCATTCAGTCTGGGTTTGTATCTATCATTTAATTTGGGTTTGTATCTTTCATTCAGTCTGGGTTTGTATCTATCATTTAATTTGGGTTTGTATATTTCATTCAGTCTGGGTTTGTATCTATCATTTAATTTGGGTTTGTATCTTTCATTCAGTCTGGGTTTGTATCTATCATTTAATTTGGGTTTGTATCTTTCATTCAGTCTGGGTTTGTATCTATCATTTAATTTGGGTTTGTATCTATCATTTAATTTGGGTTTGTATCTATCATTTTATTTGGGTTTGTATCTTTCATTCAGTCTGGGTTTGTATCTATCATTTAATTTGGGTTTGTATCTTTCATTCAGTCTGGGTTTGTATCTATCATTTAATTTGGGTTTGTATCTTTCATTCAGTCTAGGTTTGTATCTATCATTTAATTTGGGTTTGTATCTATCATTTAATTTGGGTTTGTATCTTTCATTCAGTCTGGGTTTGTATCTATCATTTAATTTGAGTTTGTATCTATCATTTAATTTGGGTTTGTGTCTTTCATTCAGTCTGGGTTTGTATCTATCATTTAATTTGGGTTTGTATCTATCATTTAATTTGGGTTTGTATCTATCATTTAATTTGGGTTTGTATATATCATTTAATTTGGGTTTGTATCTATCAGTTAATTTGGGTTTGTATCTATCATTTAATTTGGGTTTGTATCTATCATTCAATCTGGGCTGTTTTTGGTTTTTGTTTTAAATTGTCTAATTGCTCAAATGCTGTCTGTTTTCTTGTGTGTAAGACTGCAATCATTATACAGTAGTACTTTACACTGGGCAGTTCATTTTGCCTGTACAGTGTTTTATCTCTCCGCTGTGTCCAGTCACTGTCGGTCACTCTTGGAATCCATCACCGTCCCCTCCCTGCCCAGC
>JAGDYQ010000062.1:4680130-4718368 GCA_021962125.1 Bulinus truncatus
GTATTCCCAGTATACCACATGGGCCCACTCGATGATGTTATAAATTGGTTCTGTTAACCGTGAACATAATCATTTCAATTTATTTGATATGCCAGGGAAGAAAGTTATTGACGGTTGAATTTTTTTCATCCTAGAAAACATAAACTTCTCGTCTGAATCACTTCTTACTCAAGAAAAAGAAATAAAGCAATATTTGCATTGGCTTAATTATAACCAGCTTATGGTCGTATCTACTTTCACCAAAATAATTTTGAAATCATTAAAAACTAATCATTATTCTGTCTAGGAGTTTCGATGGACACAGTCATTGGTGAGTTTGTTTTAGTAGCCACTACTTCCTGGCTTGACCTAGATATTTAAAGACGATGGTGTAACTTTTCGCACCAATATTTATAAAGCACTTCCTGTTTACAATCGTATTGTTTAGTCTGTTATTACGTTAAATTATTGAAGCGTAACAATTGTTACCAGCCATGGAACTTTAAAACGGGGACAGTTGTTTCCATAGCTTTGTGGTTCACTTGCATTGTGTGCTTTCTCTAATCTGTGAGATCTTTTGACCCGGTTTCCAATAATGTCATTTGGCCGTTTATCGTGAAAGGGCTTTTAAATCAGACAATCGTACAGATACATGACGGTAGAGAACTCAATACTGGGGTCCTGACTCTTAATTGACTTGATCGTCTTTTGAAGTAAATGTTTACAAACCATTAAATTTAAAGTGATTTCAAAGTGTCCTAAGGTGTGTTGTTTTTTCTTATCTTTGGTAAAACTAACAGATGCAAGTGACTGGTGTTTGCTAACATTTCATGATGCAGGAATTTCTACGTAATTTGCATGCAACGATCATGTCATTTATTCAAGCAGACGACATAGTAAACTTTGTAGAGCTGTTGAGCTGTTTTTCCCCTCCTCTACGCGTTCTGTAAGAGTTAACGTACCACTACTACTACTACTACTACCACTACTACTACAACAACTACTACTATTACTGCTACTACTACTACTACTACAACTTCTACTACAACTACTACTACTACTACTACTACAACTACCACTACCACTACTACTACTACTACTACTACTACAATTACTACTACTACTACTACTACCACTACCACTACTACTACTACAATTACTACTACTACTACTACTACTACTACTACCACTACTACTACTACTACTACTACTACAACTACCACTACTATTACTACTACTACTACTATCACTACTACTACAACTACTACTACAACTACAACAACAACAACTACTAATACTACTACTACTACTACTATTACTACCAATACTACTTCAGTGTGATCTGTCACTTGAGAAGTCTATTCCTTGAAGTTAAAGGGAACTAAATAACATGGCACTCAGTTGGGATAAAATGATGAAATGGGAGCCGGGTGGCTGGGTGGGTGGGTGGCGCTTTGGCCGCGAGCCGGATATTAGAGATGCAGCTTGATCTGCATGCTGTGGGTTACGGGTTCCCGGTATGTCCAGTCACCCACCTATGTCTCCGGTGGTACCTCCATGGCCATTTCATTCTCAGCTATGATAAAAATGGTGAAATTACTGCTCTGCAAAAACATCTATTTGGCAGTTTTAAAGCATCACATCTTTTCAGGGACTTCTTTAAAACAAGCAATTTAAGCCTGTTCCATACTGGACACAGGACGTGTTAGCGCATTTTCGTGTATGTATCAGTACGTATGCTATATTTCAGTAAATATTTGTCAATTTTGGAAATGTTTATAAATTCAATTGTGTAATGCATATATCTGAAAAAAGATATTAAAAAGACGTTTCTTTATATTTGAAAAAAAAATATTTTCTCTTAAATCTAACTACAAGTGGTTTGTGGTCACTGAAATAGGACTCATAATTGAAACATTCTAAATTGTAGTTATTTAATCGTCCGAAAACTCCGTCAATTGTTGTTTGATAAATTGTTGTTGCCAATCTTGGTGAAAGTAGTTGAATGTTGAAGTTTGTTTCGAAGAAATTTTCAATTTCTGTCCCGGGCTCTTTGAAATCTTGTTTGAAGTCCCAACAAATGATGACATTTGGTTGATTGAGCAGTGCTGCAAAGTTGTCATTGATTATGGGTGTTATAAAAAGTAAGGGAAGTAAGTCATGTTGAATAACTGTTACAAAAATAAATTGTTAAGTACAAGGATCTTTCGGGGCGTTGACTTGACGTCGTCACTAATCAAATGTGTCAGTACTCTGACACACTAGAATAACACACCTGCTAATACACACAGTAGCACAATACTGAAATAGTCAATCAGGAAAACAAACACGATATTCCTCAAAAGTGAAAAGCAATAAGTAAATTTTATCCAACCATATATATGAAAATAACATCATTACAAGAATACAATAGTCCCATGAATACATCCACAGCCTAACTTCTACAAACTACGTCTACCTCTAGCTGTGCTACTTCAACGACTGACCACCACGGGCTGTTACCTCTTAACTACCGACCCGAGACTACTGGCTAGTCCGTGTGCACTAGTTCTGGTCTCCTACCGTGAACTCCTTTTTACGATTAGCACGCCGTGCCCTTTAACCCCAACCCAGCTCTCATAGATAGCACCCGACAGTCCCCCCATACACATCCTAACCAATGCACAACAAAATAATGATTTCGCCCCTTTGTTTAGCTTAGGAGCCCTGAAGCCCGGCCCTGAGAGGTCCTATCGCGAAATGAACTTTTGATGTACACATGGCAGGCCAAGACCTACAAAATGATATATACATCATGGGTCTAGGACTTATGGTTGCTGAGATATAGGACGCTCTTTTATTAATATAGCTTATATAGTAAAAAACGGTACTTTATAAGCCCCCTTTTACAGCCCTCAGAGGTCAGATCGCGAAATGGAGAAAAGTCATTTCTTGGCAGGCCAAGACATATAAAATGATATATACATCATGGGTCTAGGACTTATGGTTGTTGAGATCTAGGGTGATGACGGACAGACAGACAGACAGACAGACAAAACGGGGACAATAGAGCATTTTTTTTTTCGAAAATGCTCTAAAAATGAAACAAATCGATGACCTAAATTTCCCTATATGAGAACATAGACAGTGTGAACTGATCTAAATGACTTTATTCATAGGTTGATTTTAGACTAATGCCAAAATATACAATATTTATCACAATAAAAGTATTTGTCTCAAAACATTCCACCCAAATATATCAATCACAGCTGTCTGCTGAAATATATGAAACATTTCCTTATCATTTAGATAACATATCAAACTCTTGAAATTATTGCTATGTTTTCAGCTTGCTTAACTAGCCGAGGGTAAAATATTCTCTAGTCAGGGGGCATACTTTATTTGATGCACAAGGGCCTTTGATGACCTTAAGATGACCCTGTCTCTATGTCATGCGGACGACGGTGAGTGTGTGAAGTCCCAGTCAGGATGAACTTAGATCCTATAATGGGAAGGTTTTTATGGTGCCCTTCTTTCATCCCCACCATAGTTGATAGTCCAATGACCATGGATATATCGGGAACTTGAGCCAAGACCTGAAAAATGTCATAGGTCCTCACCGGAGATCGAACCAGGTACCTTCAGGTCGAGCACTTTACCACACGACCATCCGTCCCTGGCGGACACCCATATTTTGGCCTTACTGTTGGCAGCCCGGTACCATGACAACAGTATCAACAATAGAGGTTAGCGTTGTAAACATTTAATAATTTATAAAAAACATTGACGAAATTAGCGCACCATTAAATAGTTCTATTTTCTGTCAAAATGCTTTTCAAAAACGTACCGAAAAGAAAATAATAATAATAATGAAAAGGCCGGTTTGAAAAGTTGGCAATTAAACCAAAGTACATCGTCGTTCCTTGAAACCACCCATCTCCCCACAGAAAATATGACAAGTTGGCAAGGCGTCAGAGGTTAAACGAAAAGTTAATAGAGCGCTAACGGGGCAGAAGAAGCTGAATAGAATCGTTTCCAAGACAACGAAAAGGGGAGGGAGGGTGGGATATATGCCGGAAAAATTTTCTCATTGTCCATCAACGGCCGGAAGTGTGACGTTTCTATTAAAATATTTTCAGAAATTTAAGAAATCAAAAAAAAAAAACAACCGAGACTTTTTTTTTTCTGTAGATCTTTTGATTTTTTTATAAATTTTGTTTTATATTTGATCTTTTCAGTTGAAATTTGGTGTCAGGCTGAAGTCTTTTCAGTAAATCACGTCAACCTGAATATTTTATTGAATTATGTGCGCGCGTGTGCTTGAGTTTTGCGTGTCAATGTTTGTTTATTTTATTGTTATGCCTATCATCATTCCGCCAACCACAAGTTTTTTTGTCTTGGTAGAAGAGTGAGGGGGGAGGGCAGGCCTGTAGCGTGCGGGGGGGGGCTGGTGGCCGGGCCTCCCCTGCATTTTGTCCTGGCCCCTGCTGTAGAATCCCTGGCCTTTGCTGTAGAATTTTCACACTACGGGGCTGGTGTTGGGGGGGGGGGAGGTCAGGTGTCAGGAACACTGCATTGAATCGGTCAGTCCATGACTCTCTATCTTAAAGCGCTCGGCCGTAGTCGCCACTATTTGACCTGTCCATTCTTTCATGCGGATTAAAAAAAATATATTGCACTCTCTCGTACCTAAAGAATTACACGTATTGTGTTCATGTCACGTAAAAAATGAATTACAGTAATATTGTCACGTATTTACAGAATTACTTATAGAATTTTATCGCTACGTACTAACAGAATATTATTATTATTATTATTACGTACATGAAGAGTAGTGTTATTGTAAGTCAGAGTTGTGTCAAGTGTACTTTAATGTCTGCTACTAGTGGAATGTGTTTGTAAACAAAATATTCCACGCTTCGATCTACTCTCTAACCAACTCTCTGTTAGGACTTTCTAAAATATTCCACTCTTCGATCTACTCTCTAACCAACTTTCTGCTAGGACTTTCTAAAATGTTCCACTCTTCGATCTACTCTCTAACCAACTCTCTGTTAGGACTTTCTAAAATACTCCACTCTTCGATCTACTCTCTAACCAACTCTCTGTTAGGACTTTCTAAAATATTCCACTCTTCGATCTACTCTCTAACCAACTCTCTGCTAGGACTTTCTAAAAATTAGATACACATGTAAAAGTGTTTATTTTGTGAAGTCCTCGTCTGTTTATCTGTTTAGTTGTTGTTGTTGTTGTTGCTGTTGTTATTGCTGTTGTTGTCAGTGGCGTCACTAGGGGGTGCTGGGGGTGTGGACCGCACCGGGTGACACCCTCACAAGGGGTGACACCAAAATGCAAAATATCTAGTTTTAGGCCTATATTCTTATTTTGTAATTTGAAATAATTCAAAGCCGTATTTAATTTTTAAAAATAAATAAAAATACCTCCGATTATTAACAGCAAATGACATTATAAGGCTTCGAAAAAAATTAATACCAAATATAAAAATATCTCCGATTATTAACAGACACTGCGTACTTTTTATTATTAATTATTTTAATGAAATTATTTGTATACTTGCACTGACCTATAGATATCAATTATTTATTCTTCTATTGTCGTTGTAAATTTATTTATAAATTTTGCTAAGAATGCTTTATGTCTATGGGGTGTCATGAGAGGGGTGACACCATGAGTTACCGCACCGGGTGACACCAACCCTAGTGACGCCACTGGTTGTTGTTGTTGTTTGTTGTTTTTTTACAGATAAAAAAACATTTACCTAAATTTCTTAAAAACATTCCTTCACCCCTTCCTAAGATTCTTGCACGTTTACAGTCTTTCTAAATTTTCATCTATCACTGTTTAAAGAAGACATTTCAAAAAAAAAAACAGACTTGTTAGTAGTTAGTACATAGTTAGATGGCCTGGAACAAAAAGTCTGAATTTTCTGACTTTTCTGAGCAGACTCACCAGTACAGTGGTAGGCTTGGCTGACCAGTAGAGTATTATGATATTGACTGACCAGTAGAGTAGTATGATATTGGCTGACCAGTAGAGAAGTATGATAATGGCTGACCAGTAGAGTAGTGTGATATTGGCTGACCAGTAGAGTAGTATGATATTGGCTGACCAGTAGAGTAGTATGATATTGGCTGACCAGTAGAGTAGTGTGATATTGGCTGACCAGTAGAGTAGTGTGATATTGGCTGACCAGTAGAGTAGTGTGATATTGGCTGACCAGTAGAGTAGTGCGATATTGGCTGACCAGTAGAGTAGTATGATATTGGCTAACCAGTAGAGTAGTATGATATTGGCTGACCAGTAGAGTAGTATGATATTGGCTGGCCAGTACAATAGCATGATATTGATTGGCTGTTCTAAAAAAAAATGTCCACAAAAAGCTGTAAATTAAATATCTCCGCTAAAACAACAGACATTTTGGTCTATTTATTTTGTAATATCTTCCAGACTTAAGAGTAATACCAGACAGATAGTGTCCACATAGAGGAGAAGGTTGATTCCTCGTTAAATGTCCACATAGGGATGGTTGATTCCTCGTTAAATGTCCAAGAAAATATAAAACACAGGCTCTGTCCATTGGGTGTGGGAAGCATGGTTTTCATCACGTGACAATCAGCTGACTCATTTATAGTCTGAGCCCGCACCCTCCCTCCCCCCAACCCCACCATTAGCCCCTACCTCACCACCCAGCACGTCCACTACTCCCGACACTTTTGACATAATGGCCCCAGCGTTTCATCCGGGGGCCCCTTAGGGGAATGGGTTTTTTTCAGCATCATTACCAATCTAACACATCTACACTAACAATGTTTGGTGAAGGGAGGGGTGGGGGAGAGAGAGAAGAGAGAAGAGAGAAGAGAGAGAATAGAGAAGAGAGCAGGGGAGGAAAAGAGAAATTTAAGGGGGAAAAACTGTAGATTAAAAAAAATAACTTTAGAAAAAAAACTTTTAACTTTGACCTTGAAATATTAACAATTGTCAATGTCATTATTAAGGACGTCTTTCTGTAAGACAGATATAGATTGGTCGATTTGGTTAGACCGACAAATCAGATTGGGGGGGGGGGGGTAGGGGAGGTAATGTGTACAGTACAGACTTTAATGATCGGTTTAAAATCAAATTTAAATCTGGTGGAAATATTTATTTAGTGAATGGTCGATGGGCGAGGGAAAGGGGGTGAGGGGGGGGGAAATGTTGACTCTGTTGCTGATGACGTAATGACTCTGGCAATAAAATAATAGGATGAGGACAACTTGTTAAGCTTCATAGCACCCCCTCCCCCACCCCCCTTCCCCCCAGAAACAATAAAAGGGTATTTGCTTATATATATATATACATCTTCTCACTCTTCGAATGTTTGAGTGAGTCTGTATAATTGACGTGGTGTGACGAGTTGGAGCATTGGCTGTGAGCTCCATTAGAGTGGTACTGATGTACGGTTCGAGCCCAAGATGCTAGTCGCATACTTTCACCGTTCTATCGCCATGGCCATCGCAAGTGAAGATGTAGAAGAATGAGTTATACGCGAGGGTGGGAGGGGGGGAGAGTTGTGCCAAGATTGCCCCCCCCTCCCCATATAGGATCAAGATGAGCCGTCCATTCGTTTTGTTATCGGGGCCCCTATGCAAATGTACCTTTTATAGGCCCTTGGCAAAGGTATATATTTCGAGTCCCCTGTATAGTACTGAAGGCCGCTGATTTTTAAAAGGATACTCACCTCCACTTAAAATATGTGTCAATCGCTCTGCCTCTGCACCCCTAACTGTTGGTCGTTTTTTAGTAAATATAAAAGTCTCGATAAGAGGTCCCCCCTTTATAGTTTTGGGGGGAGGGGGGAAGGAGGAGGAGGAGGCGGGCTATGCAACTACTTAATTTTCAAAACCATTAGAACTGGTCTCTAGAGATGAACATCTCACCCTTTATAGCGTTAGGGTCTAAATGGACAGAGGTTGAATAGATTAGCGAGTGTAAGACAGTGTCGATATCAGTGGCGTAACTAAGGGAGGGGGAAGGGGGGTCCGAATTTGAAAGTTTCCCCAGCTTGAGGGGGCTCCAAAGGAGTGTCCGAAATTTTTTTTTTTGACATTAAAAATTAAGTGCATTATTTCATGTCATGATGTCGAAAGTCAACATGCAGGGGCCCCCAAAGAGCCGAGCGCCGCGGGCCCCAAAATCCCTAGGTACGCCACTGTTGGATATCTGTTTGGTTTTTGAGTCAGTCTGTCTGTGGATGTTTGAGAGGGAATGCCTGGATGTGCGGGTTAAGAGTGAATTAATATTTTGATATTTATCCAAATAGATAGATAGATAGATAGATAGATAGATAGATAGATAGATAGATAGATAGATAGATAGATAGATAGATAGATACATAGATAGATAGATAGATAGACAGATAGACAGACAGATAGATAGATAGATAGATAGATAGATAGATAGATAGATAGATAGATAGATAGATAGATAGATAGATAGATAGATAGATAGATAGATAGATAGATAGATAGATAGATAGATAGATAGATAGATAGATAGATAGATAGATAGATAGATAGATAGATAGATAGATAGATAGATAGATAGATAGATAGATAGATAGATAGATAGATAGATAGATAGATATGTAGATAGATAGATGCAAGTTTTCCGTGCTCCAACTTTAAACCGATTAGGAATTTCAGATCCCAATTATATTTTTTTTTTAAATTCTATTGATGTTAAATGTACAAAGGCCAGTCTCAGTATAATATGTGCCCTCCATGAAATCGTTACATTATATAGGGCCATGGTTCCATTTAATTTCAATTTTTTTTATCTACCAATTTTCATTATTGATTATCATATTTACTTACATGCCTCCTGATTGAATGGCCGGCTAAATGGAGAATTTCAAAAGATAAAAAATTACATATTGACATTACTGATTGTGGATATTAATAAACGTAATATTTGCAAAATTTTGGATTGATGCCGATATGGCAGTCGGTTGTCTCAGTGCTAGTATTAGCTTTCATGCTGGACAATATTGATAAGGCTGTGGGCGTTTATTACAAAGGGAGAGAGGGGAAGTTTGGCGGGATCAGCATCTTGCGTCATCTCTGACAGAGATTTGTGTTTTACCACCACCCAGTCTTTCATTACCCTAACATGGTTATGGTGTAGTTTAAGTCACAATACCTAGCACGGCCCGTTTTTAGGTCATCGTAGGCCCTAGGCACTTTCAAAGTCGTAGGCCCTCCCCATCTTCATTTTAAATATTTTTTCGAGAATGCACCCGCACTTCTTTGCGATTTGAAATCTAAATAAAACTTTTGAGGACGTCATATGTGACTATGCTAAGACAATGAGCCGAAAATTTTACATACTGTAACTTACAGCACTGCAGCTTGACTTGCTCATCTCACACGGCTATATATGGTTACTTTAATACAAACATTATTAAATTTTATTGGCATTCTGAACTTGTTTTCACTTTATGTTCTGGCTTTTGTAGGCCCTTGAAAAGTCAGTAGGCCCTATGCACAGTGCCTACTGTGCCTACTGTGCCCACTGTGCCTACTGTGTCTACAGTGCCTACTGTGCCTAGATGATAAAGCGGCCCTGATACAGCCCCGTAACGTGAAAATTCTACAGCAGGGGGCCACGCATTCTACAGCAGTGGCCAGGCATTCTACAGCTGGGGCCAGGCATTCTACAGCAGTGGCCAGGCATTCTACAGCTGGGGCCAGGCATTCTACAGCAGGGGCCAGGCGTTCTACAGCAGTGGCCAGGCATTCTACAGCAGGGGGCAGGCATTCTACAGCTGGGGTCAGGCATTCTACAGCAGTGGCCACGCATTCTACAGCAGTGGCCAGGCATTCTACAGCAAGGGGCCAGGCATTCTACAGCAGGGGGCCACGCATTCTACAGCAGTAGCCAGGCATTCTACAGCTGGGGCCAGGCGTTCTACAGCTGGGGCCAGGCGTTCTACAGCTGGGGCCAGGCGTTCTACAGCAGGGGGCCACGCATTCTACAGCAGTGGCCAGGCATTCTACAGCAGGGGCCAGGCGTTCTACAGCAGGGGCTAGGCAATAGCGGGGGGGGGGGCAGGTAATACATTTTACTAAGTAGAGCAAATAAGAAGAGGGGGAAGACAAAAAGCAGGGGGCGGTCCCCCTGCCCCCCCTCCCGCACGCTACGGGCCTGCCCTGATACTTAGTGATATACAAACGTTGTGAAATTCGATACACTTAGATCTCATGCTACCAGTCTTCATAATGAAAACAATACATGTGTTATTATCTGCTACTTTTTTTTTATGATAATTTGAGATATTTTTTTAACCTATTTTTTCTTTGCTTTTTTTTACAGAGAATCATTTGCTGACAAAATAATTATTATTGATATTATTATATTTGAAAAAAAAATCAAAATTTGTGATATTGCAGGAAGGTACGCGTACCTTTTATTAATTAGATCAAAGATTAGCGAACTCTTTGAACTGCGGGGCCCCATTAAATTAGACACAAGGGCCAGAATAAGAGCAGACGTATGGATTCTGATATAAAATAATATAATGAAGTGTCTACGTGATCGGGGCACAGGGGGGGGAGGTGCGTGGGTGGAATCAAACAACCGGGAAGGCCCGAACTTGGCCGGCGGGCCAAAGAATGCAGAGGTCGGCTATAGAGGATGTGGGGAAGAAACTGGACACCACGGCTGGTAGTCATTGTGAGTTGTGCAAGCACGTTAACTCGAGTTGCACGTTAATTTAAAACGGTAATCTCGAAGTATCTGTTACTTTGACGGTACATGTGTCTCATAGGCTTACTTTGACACAACTCTTTAAAATATTTGTCTCTTACTTTGACACAACTATCAGAACTATTTTCGACCTACCATGTCGATTTCTCGGTTTTTGACTTATAATCCTCCCGATTCTTTTTTTTTTTATTTTTTTTCTCTTAAAATGTTTAAATATGTTTATCATTATTGAATATCCAGATTTCTAAAGAGCACAACATTCCAGTTTCTAATTCACTCATTTCTACTTTCCACCCCTCCCCCCCCTACTCCCCACCTCCTCTACTTCCTAGTTCATTAGAAAGTGCTTGTAATTACACAATTAATTCATCAGCTCTATATGCCAGATCTCTATAACATGCTTTTTGAATTCTCCTTAAAACTTAAAAAAATACAAGTTTTATTCAGAATGAGCGATGCTAAAACTGGCCAGGGAGATGTTTATAATTATAATTTGTTGCATTGGTTGTTTTTTACAACCTGGATACAGTCTCCCTAAAGAAAACAAAACCTTACAGTGACTTGCCCCCTTGGGACTCCTTCCGTCCAATAACCACGAGAGACTCCCTAGCTGGAATAAAGAAAAAATCTAAATATGATACTAACACTTTCTCTGCAACGGCAATGAATGAAATAAACAAACTCTACCCCAGTTCTCTATGGATAAGAGCATTCACAGATGGTTCCTCGCAAACAAACTACCAAAATGGAGGTGCTGGAATCTATATAGAATAGCCAAATGGAGAAATAATAAAACATAGTATGCCCACTGGGAAAACTTCAGACTCTTTCAAAGCCGAAAAAGAAGCAATTGAAGAAGCTGTCAACATACTCACAAACTCCTCACCAAACAGCAACATAGTCATACTCACAGATGCCAAAAAAATTATACAGTCTCTGCAGGATCCTCACTACACTCAATTAACCCAGCTCAGAACAACTCTTCATAAATTGACCCAAAACTCAAAGGAAACAGTTCTGCAATGGATACCAGGACACACCAAGGTAGATGGCAATGAGATTGCTGACCAATTGGCAAAATCTGGCAGCAAAAAAATACAGGTGGATGTTCCTCTGGATGCGGAAGAAATGAAGGGCTGTATAGGTGAACGGATCCAGCAGGAATGGATGAGGAATCACCCAGATCATGACAAAAACGACCCCTATTATAATCTTCCCAGACAAGCTCAAAATATTATCTTCAGACTCAGAACTGGGCACAACAGACTAAGACAACACATGTTCCGAAGGCTAGGCATTGGAAACAGTGAGGACTGCCCATGTGGGATGTCTCCAGAGAATGCAGAACATGTTCTCCAAACATGCCCTTTACATGACACAGCTCGCAACAGGTTCTGGCCACAGATGACCTCCTTCAATCAAAAACTTTATGGGAGCGAGACGGACCTAGATGCCACCGTGCAGTTCATCATAACTATAGGCCTGGTCGTTTGAAATCCTCCATAATCATATATCGAGAACAAAGAAGAAGAAGAAGGTTGTTTTTTTTTAAGTTTGGTTATTATTTCGTCACTAACATGTCCTTCTAAAAATAGCTCAAAGGAAAGTGTATTTCATCAATGGCTTTAAATTTTTGTAAATTTATTTTTAATCCGTCCCGAAATTTCGGGGGGGGGGCGGGGGCTTTCATTTGGACCCAATTAAAATGAATATATTAGAAGAAAAAAAAATTATTTTTCGCTAAACTCTAAAAGCTCTCGGACTCAGCCGTATTCAAATACAGGCAAAGCTGGAAATAGCTGGTTTCCAGAAGTACACCTCCTTCCTCCTCCTCCCCTCCCCCTTTACCAGTATAAATTCCTACTTAATCAGAGCGTGACCTGTACACCTATCGTATCGCTCCCCATCTATGTATGGGCGTCACCCAGGTAGGGGATGATCAGGGCTCACCTGGGGAGAAAAAAAAAAGTAGAGAAAGAGAAGTTGAGAATTTTGACCTGTTACTATCTACGGGAATGTCACATGACATCACCCCCACACACACACCCTCTTCACTCATTCTCTTGCCCCCTCCACACACACCCCCACCCCCCATAATGTTTGCCAGTAAAGTGGAACAGCAGATGTCATATTTACAACTTTAATTAAAGCGCAGGCTGATAACGCCACACACAGAGACACGCCATGAGAATACATTTTCATTGACAGTCGCGAGTACCGTTGTGTATCGATACTAATGGTCGTCACTTGCATTTATTATGCAATGTACATAAAGTATCGGGTCGTGTGGTATCGTGGTAATTAGCCGCATTTTAAACTGCTAAAATATTGATACAATTTTTTATCGGCTGGTCGACATGATTTTTTTTAAACAAAAAAAAAGCAATTTTATAAAAAAAATTTATAAATGAATGGGGACTACATTCTCATACCCATGTATTGATTTCACTCCTACGTGTGAATGTTGGTACTACATTTGACGTTGTTCGGCCATTTTGAATTTTATACTGGCTGGACTGCCGTGAAAACTTGTTGCTTTTTTTTCTCTTTTTTGCACATGACAAGTTATGAGGTATTAAATTTTACCAGTTAGATAATAAGCCATACCAGACAGCGAGTCACATTGACCCGTACCCACCTGGTCTTGTAAAAAGGGGAGACGATCTACTTCAAATAAATTAAATCCAGCGGAAGTGACGTCAACTTCGCTGTCGGCACATTATATGTGGTACTTGGTTTGTTTCTTTTGTTTTGGTTTTTTTTTATAATAAAGCAAAATGGAAATATATATTAAAAAAACATAGGAGCAGGGACGTTGCCGGTTATAACTCTTAGAGAAAAATGTATTGATGTTTTTCTGCTATATACAAAGCAGAAACGAACAAAGATTTATATATTTGTATAAATTATTAGACAATATACACGGTATATATATATATATATATATATATATATATATATATATATATATATATATATATATTTATATATATATATAAATGAATGTTATATATACTTTTTTAAACTTGTAGCTGTTTTTTTTATTAATGGTTATTCTAGCTATATTCAATAAACACAGTACCATTATAAAGCATTTTCTATAAATAGAACTATGACCGGCAACACTCACGCCTCGTCCCGCGTAAACAAAAATCGCCGCTTGTCACACAATCATATTATAATCCAGTCAATGCGTAAAAAAAATATAAGTATAAATATTTCTGTATAAAGAAAACTGGAAATAATTAGTTTTGAAATGATTCAAGAATGTAGATTTGTGTTCAAAAGATTCGTAGTTTAAAAATGAGAATCCCCAAAATACACTTCTGCTCGGGCTAGCAGTGCTCGTTATTGTGCTCCATTGCCTATGAAAATGTTTCTCTAGATCAGTGCTTCTCAAAGTGGTGGGCCGCGGCCCCCTAGGGGGCCGTGGACTGTCCGGAGGGGGGGGGTCGTGGAATTTCGAAAAATGTGACACATAAAATTATAATTAACCTAATGTATTGTATGTAAATAGTATTAATATATGTTTAAAATATAATCTAGTTTATTTTATATGTTGCATCCCTTCACTCTTTCATTGTTAACATTAGAAAAAGCATGTATTGACTAGCAAAAGTTTGCATATAGAAGTTTAAAATTATAAATTTAAGCAATCTAAACAAAAAAAAAATTTGGGGGGGCCCGCGACATATTTATTGGCGTTCCAAGGGGGCCCGTGACTTCAAAAATTTTGAGAAGCACTGCTCTAGATCATATTAGCCTTGCTAAGACCACAATAGACGGTTGCGGCATTTTACGCCTTAAAATATATTGTTTTAAATTGCTGAATGAGTGCACTCTGCCGACAGAAATATCTGACAGAACACGCAGACTGATACATGTAGGCAATTTCAACATTTTATTTGTTCTTTATTTTAAAAAATTGGAATGGATAAAAATAGTTCCAAGGGAGTTAATTTATATCTACGAGAACACTTTATACTAAAATTCATATAAAAATACGCTATATTTATATTCTGGACACCACAAATTTATTTCATTGATCGGAGCATAATGTTTTTTTCTGTAGTTTTATCATCCGCTAACCCTAGGAGGTATGACCCAATGTAAACCTAAGGGTCATCACAATTTAACCCGATATTAGTGTAATGACTTAGCACCTCGCATTTCTGTGAGCTACGTAGGGGGATGGACGGTTGGGAAGGGTACACTTACCACCACACCTGTCTGTAAGCAGGATAACCCTGCGTCCTGGATAACTATGGATTAAAAGAAATTTCTAAAGAATGACGTCAATGGCTTAATGAGCCGCACACTTGAATGGGTTGTAGATGGTTGCTATATAGGGAGGTGTGACTCGCTGATTGTGTCGTTTGTGTGTTGTAGATGGTTGCTATATAGGGAGGTGTGACTCGCTGATTGTGTTGTTTGTGGGTTGTAGATGGTTGCTATATAGAGAGGGGTGGTAACTCGCTGATTGTGAACAAATATACTCGTATAACTGTGGTTGAACTTTCATCTAAGAAAAAAAACTTAAATAAGAAAATAAAAAAAAAATGAAAGTAAGAAAAAAGAAAAGACAAGGAGAAATAAAAATAAAGTGTAGAGAAAATTATTTATCACAAAGTCTGGCCAGCCTAGCAGGAACGAAATAGCGTCTGGAAACACGCCTAAAACTGAATAATAATGAGTTGAATAAATAATAAATCTAATAAATACCACTTCCTCATTCAATGTCTACATCTATAAGCCCGGAAGCAAAATATCTAATGCTGATGTTTTTCTCTGATAGGACGTAAACAAAATGGAAGTACTTCAGTAATGTGTGGCATGAAATGTGCTTAGAACTTTAACGGAGTGAAAAGATATTTTAAGATGAAGGTAGATCTATGTTAACACGAAAAATAAACAGTTTCCCAGTCAGAGTAAAATACTAAGTAAAACAGTTTCCCAGTCAAAGTAAAATACTGAGTAAAACAGTTTCCCAGTCAAAGTTAAATACTAAGTAAAACAGCTTCCCAGTCAAAGTAAAATACTAAGTAAAACAGTTACCCAGTCAAAGTAAAATACTAAGTAAAACAGTTTCCCAGTCAAAATAAAATACTAAGTAAAACAGTTACCCAGTCGAATTAAAATACTAAGTAAAACAGTTTTCCAGTCAAAGTAAAATACTAAGTAAAACAGTTTTCCAGTCAAAGTAAAATACTAAGTAAAACAGTTGCCCAGTCAAAGTTAAATACTAAGTAAAACAGTTGCCCAGTCAAAGTAAAATACTTAGTAAAACAGTTACCCAGTCAAAGTAACATACTAAGTAAAACAGTTGACCAATCAAAAGTAAAATACTTAGTAAACAGTTGTCCGGTTGTCATATATTATTTAAGTGCCCTAAACATTTTTCAGCGGCAGCCTTAAGAGCATTTCTGTCTAGGGCCACAGTTGTACCTTTCAATAGGGCCACAGTTGTACCTTTCAATAGGACCACAGTTGTACCTTTCAATAGGGCCACAGTTGTACCTTTCAATAGGGCCACAGTTGTACCTTTCAATAGGGCCACAGTTGTTGTACCTTTCAGTAGGGCCACAGTTGTACCTTTCAGTAGGGCCACAGTTGTACCTTTCAGTAGGGCCACAGTTGTACCTTTCTATAGGGCCACCAAATGTCCTTCCGTTGCCCCCCCCCCCAGGTAGTTCTAATATATGTTGTTTTTTTTTGTTTGCTTACTATGTAAGTAACTCGATTACCACTAATTGTTTCTCTCTTACTTATAATTGACTGCCTCAGATAATTTGTTTTAATGTTGCTACGTGTGCTTAGGGCCTATTGCTTGACCATGACTGTCCGTCCAGTTATGTTTCCTATTTAAAATAGAAAACTCCATTTCTTTAAAATATTCTTGTTTTTATCCCAGCCTTGAACGAAATAAGCCATGATGAAATACTGTATAATAATATCGTGTGTATTCCTATCAACAAGAGATGTTTTACTACATTTGCTGAGGTTAATTTATTTTGCGGCTGATTGGTTGTCATTCTAATTCTAGTCTAAACAACAATGAATACGATATGTTTTTGTGTTTCATGTTATTTCAAGCACAACAGAATTTTAAAGCTAGAAAACTTGTCTGTTATAATCCCACATATTAAACAGTTCTTATTGATTTCAAAAACCCTGTATTGTTTTGTCAACAAACAACCAATGGACGAGCTCGGCCAGAGGGAATGACAAACTGTCCATTAACTTTATGTATTAATATGTTCTTCAGCTAGAAATATATCTGATATCCGTGGGACTTTCAACTTGATTATGAAATGAGAGCCTGGTGTACAGCCCAAGGGTACGGGATTCTATGGGTGAGCATGCTTCACCTATTGTGCTTATTGTGAAGTGGAGATGTGAGTGTATGGAGCTAATGTTCCTTACAATATTTCTAATTTAAATTGATTTGTATTTCTTTTTTTTTTTTATTTCTTAACTGTAAAATTTATAGCCATATATATATAGTGCTAGATGGAGTATTCATTGTAGCGCTATATGAGGAGTGCTGAAGGTATTATTATTGTATGATGTGTTCTTTGTGATGCAGTATGTTAGATTATATGAAGTGCTGTATGTAGTATTATATGAAGTTAAATATGTAGTGTTTATTAAGTATTTTATGTTGTGCTATTTGAAGAGTTGTTTGTAAGGATGTATGAAGTGTTTATGTAGTGCTATATGAAGTGATTTGTGTAAGGATGTATGAAGTGCTGTATGTAGTGTTCTATAACACAAGTGTGTCTCTAAGACAATATATCGCTTCTGTGTCCTTTAATATTTCAAATATGTCTATACTTTATTACGTACTTTAGTACAAGTTTTTTCTCTATCACGTATGTTGTACCAGTTGTACCAGCAAGTGTCGATATTTCATGAATAGTTAAACGTGTTGTTGACCTTTATGTTTTAGTAAAAATAAATGAAACTCGTTAAATTTAATTGGACAGATCGGCAAAGAATAAAATTTCAGAGACATTAATAAATCTTCTACCCATAGATTTATTTTTATCCGCCGTCCATAAAAGTCTACACTTAGTAAACACGGGAGGGTGGAGGGGGTGGGTGGAGGGGAGAGAGGAGCGGCGAGTGCACTTTGTGTCAACATCCAAAGACAGACAAATACTTTGACCGGCAACACCCCTAGTGTACGTACTAGAGCGTCCTGAATGCTGTCAATGAAAGTACTGCTCAGTGGTCAAACATAATGATTGAATTGTGGTGGTGTGGGGGAGTGGTGGTTGCGGTGGCGGTGGTGGTTGTGGTGGTGTTTGTGGTAGGTATGTCACCCACATCGTGTTACCACTCAATCTCAGTAATGGGCACACAGAAAGATAATTGGTCATTTGCATTTTACCTTTACTTTTGGGTGGGGGGGGGGAGGGAGGGACGGGAGTTGAATGCAGTCTTCCCTGGACTGTCCTTAACTTGGTAGGACGGGATCTTTCTACCTACTAACACAGGTATCTGGTGGGGCTGATATTCCTCCAACCCTCCTCCCGTCCTACAACGGCGTATCTAGTGGCGGCAGGGGGAGGGGTGAGCGGATTGTAAAAAGATTGTAAACATGCCCTAGTATGAAAGTTCTAAATTAGGACAAACAATATAGCCAGGGTCGTTCTGGCTTTTGTTGGGAGGTTGGGGGGGGGGGCTATGCAAATATTTGTTTTAGGGAGCCTAAGGAAAGGTACATTGTGGGAAAGGGGGTGGGAGGAACAAAGGTACACTGAGTGCCCTATTAGGAAACAAAAATGCTGTAAATATTGACGCTTACAAACTTTGTGCCCATGATTCTGTTTTATAACTGGGGCCCCCTCACTGATAATCCCACTGTTATGCTATGTTTTATAACTGGGGCCCCCTCACTGATAAAACCCATAATGCGGCTCTCATCGTGGTCATACGACTGGTATCGAATTTGTTTATTTAATGTTTACCTAGCCCACTGGTATCGAATTTGTTTATTTAATGTTTACCAAGCCCACTGGTATCGAATTTGTTTATTTAATGTTTACCAAGCCCACTGGTGCAGAATTTCTCAACATAATAAGTTCAAGTATTGCAAGTCATAAGTATGAAAACACATTAAATTAATAACAAACTACTTTTTGAAAGGGAAGTAATAAATCAAATACAGATTGAAAGTTACGCAGTGTTGACATTATAGATGAAAGGGGAAGTAAGAAATGACAGAATAAAGGGGAGTAACAATAGACACTTAGGCTATGAAGAAAGCATTGTACAAAGAAAGATCCCATTACCCGCAACTCGATGAAACTTTATGCCTGTCGTCTGATGTATTCTCTACGCCCCTCCCTCGAGGTATGGGGGCGTGGTGGGTGGGGAGGAGGGGGGGTTCAGCTCGTCCCCAGGGGGGATAACCCTCGGGCCGTTACTTAAATCATCGTTTTGGATAATTGATGAGAATCGGTAAGTGGACGACGTCCGGTGTGTAAGCGGATTGGCGTTGCCCCAATTATCAGGAGGGGATTATCTCTTTAGAAACGCCAGACCGGATCAGAAGCTAATGTCACCCAGATGTCATACCAGATGTCAATTTCACCAAAAGTCTCACTCATATGGAAGAATAAAAAAAACAAAAGCAAAAAAAAATATAAAAAATATAAAAACAACCCCATGCCATGTTTAGCATTTAGCTGTAGCCAAATGTAATCAGCGTACACAATGTAATAAATTTGCAATACAGCACTGAATGTATAATGTTTGGAAATGACTAACTGACTGTACTGTTTGTTATACATTTGAAAAAAAAAGTCCAATTAAATGTAATAGATTTGAAAAAGCTAATTGAAGTCAATAAATTTGCTTCTAATTAGCTAAAGGGTAAAACCATCGTAATAAATAACGGAATATAATAATTTTGGAATTACGCTATTAAATAAAATAAATTTGATAATAAACTATGTTGAAACGAGCGAGCTACATTTGATAGTATTCAAAATTTGATGTTCAACTCTTCTGGGTAAAAAAGCAGCCAAAAAGAAAGCAGCCAAAAAAAAACAGCCAAAAAAAGATAACCTGGAAAGGGGGTGGGAGGAACAAAGGTACACTGAGTGCCCTATTAGGAAACAAAAATGCTGTAAATATTGACGCTTACAAACTTTGTGCCCATGATTCTGTTTTATAACTGGGGCCCCCTCACTGATAATCCCATTGTTATGCTATGTTTTATAACTGGGGCCCCCTCACTGATAACCTGGTTTGTTAATAATTCGTTTGAAACTTTTAACTTATGTCAATATTTCAATAACTTTTATAAATGTAATGCTGGCAGGATTAAAAAGATTTTTAAAATAATGCTATAACTTTAAAAACACTTGGCAAATGTTGATTTTAAAGCCAGTAACCAGTAAGATTGAAAAATAAAGCATCAGAAATATTAAAATATCACAGTGAAAAGTTTAGAACAAATCACATGACAACGACGTCAAAGTTTTTTTTTTTTTACCAAAATCAAAGATGGCTGCATGTCAGTTATATAATGAAGTACAACATTGCATAAATGTAATTGTATGTATGGTGAGAATAGTTTCATATACAGCCCGTGCCGCCGAGAGGGGGGGCAGGGGGCAAATACCCAGGGGCCCGGCGAATTTTAGGGGCCGGACTGAGCTGGCCAATCAACTTTTGAAAATATTATTATCAGCACGTGGGGGGAATGGCGTGACAGTCCTGCCCAGGGGCCCAAAATTTCTGTCGGTGGGCCTGTATACAGTCGATCTGGGTGAATAGTCCTAATGGTATTTATAGGTAATTTCGGATTCTAATTTTGGAGTCGCTGGCTTAGAACTAATCAACAAACCTACTTTAGCTGGTAAATCAACAACCACATCGTCGACAGCTAGGTGCAGCATCAAGGCCGTTCATATAAATTGGCTGAGAGGGGGGGCCGGGCTTATATTTTTTCTATTTTGGGGCTTAATGAATGACAATCTGTATATGAAGATATAGGCATGTGAACAATGACTGGTAAGGGGATATGATAAAATTAATCAATACCAAAAAAATAGCTAAGGGAAATCACTCATACTTGTATGTCATTTTACGTTGTTTATTGCTTTCCCTGAAAGTAATGATCAGTCAATGCAATAGTAGAGATTATTTTGGCTTTCATTGAATAGATCAGATTTGTCAATACTGTTACTTAATATGTTATTCAATTTATTGTCCAAAAATAAATGTACGATTATATTTATAAAGTAATGATATACGATGACATTGTTTTAGATGGCTTTGTGTTGTTCTTGTTTATTTATATTTTTTAAAATTAATTTTAGTGTTTTATTTTTGATATATAAATGGGTAAATTATATTGGATACTTTAAATATACGGGTCAGAAAGTGTGGACTGGATAGCTTTTTATACATTCAAATAATAAGTTATATGAGTCATTTAAAAGAGAAGGCGAGTCGTCTTATACATGGGCCCTCTCAGTCGTCTTATACATGGGCCCTCTCAGTCGTCTTATACATAGGCCCTCTCAGCCATCTTATACATGGGCCCTCTCAGTCGTCTTATACATGGGCCCTCTCAGTCGTCTTATACATGGGCTCTCTCAGTCGTCTTATACATGGGCCCTCTCAGCCGTCTTATACATGAGCCATCTCAGTCGTCTTATACATGGGCCCTCTCAGCCATCTTATACATGGGCCCTCTCAGTCGTCTTATACATGGGCCCTCTCAGTCGTCTTATACATGGGCTCTCTCAGTCGTCTTATACATGGGCCCTCTCAGCCGTCTTATACATGGGCCCTCTCAGTCGTCTTATACATGGGCTCTCTCAGTCGTCTTATACATGGGCCCTCTCAGTCGTCTTATACATGGGCTCTCTCAGTCGTCTTATACATGGGCCCTCTCAGTCGTCTTATACATGGGCTCTCTCAGTCGTCTTATACATGGGCCCTCTCAGTCGTCTTATACATGGGCCCTCTAAGATACTTGACCGGAGATCCCACTTTTATTAATCAATCTTTTTGTAGTTATTGTAAGGGGGGGCCCCAACACAATTCTTCATGTAAGATGGAAGGGGGACATAATAATAGTAAGACTGCTCTGGTCCAGACTCGAGTAGGTACTTACATGCTGTGGGGGAAGATATTTTTATATATTTTTTTTTATTATTCATGACAAAATGATTATGGTAAGGAAAAAGTAAAACAGGAAAACAGACAAATAACCCAAAGCTAATAAGACCCCACACATACACACACACATACACACACACACACACACACACTCATCTCAGTACAGACTCATACTCTTGTTTGAAAATGACAAATCTAAACCGTTGGTCAACTGTTTTGAAGATCGATTTATGTGTTATATAATTTTTTTTATGATTTTATTTTTTTTTTCTTTTCATTCTCAATTTTCAATGACTTGATGATTTGTTGTTGTGATCAACAATGCACAATTCAATCTTTTGAGCGTGAGAGCGACCAAGATGGCCGACAGATCTTTATTCAATATCCTTGAGACTCAGTTAAAACCCATGTGATCCTTTTCCTCCTCCCGTGTTCTCTCCCCTGAGTATGCCAGATATTCCGTTTGGAGGGCGCGGTGACCTCTTCATTGCTCCAGGGGGCACTTAAGTTAGCTTCGTTTCATTGGGTGACCTTTGACTTTGTGATTGTGTGTGTGTTTGTGTGTGTTTGTGTGGTAGGGGTGAATTTGTTTGCGTGCGCATCTTTTTGTCTATCTATGTATAATTTTGTTTCTGTATTGTAGAATGTATATGTATTTGTTTGTATGTTAAGTGTGTGTGTGTGTGTGTCTGTTAGTATGCGTGGGTTGATTACTATGTGTGTATCTGTGTGTTTCTGTAGTTGTGTGCGAGAGTATGTGTGTGTGTGTGTTTCT
The DNA here is from genome assembly GCA_021962125.1 of Bulinus truncatus. Lineage (NCBI taxonomy): Eukaryota > Metazoa > Mollusca > Gastropoda > Planorbidae > Bulinus > Bulinus truncatus. The sequence goes on from JAGDYQ010000062.1 coordinate 4,702,770, forward strand.
AGGAATGTGTATATGTGTGTCTTTATGTGTAGGTGTTGTGTGTGATTGTGTCGAGTGTTTAAATGGCTGTGTGAGTGTGTGTGTGTGTGTGTGTCAATGTGTATCTCAGTGTGTTTTATCGTCAAGTCCTCTTGCCGTCTCTTGTTTCCATAGTTTTTTTTTCCAAACCAAAATCTGATGAACCAACCCAATTCTGTTACATGCATATTTTTAAGATAAAACAATACTCAATTAAATAAATGCTTCCTTAACACACAATGCTCCCCTGGCCCCCATGTCAGCATATTGAATACGCCCAAATTACCGAACATTAACTCTCTACAAAACCAAACTAGAGTGAATAAAAAAAAAATTTCATTGTCCAGAAAATTGTGTTCATTTTTGAAATAAACAATGTCTAAAGAAAAATACATGTATGTTTTTATTCTATATTATATTACATCACGAACTTTGCCTGACTGAAAAACACAACAGCTAGTCAATGCTTTGTGTTATGTTGTATGACAGCTCGTCAATGCGTTGTGTTATGTTGTATGACAGCTCGTCAATGCGTTGTGTTATGTTGTATAACAGCTCGTCATTGCGTTGTGTTATGTTGTTTAACAGCTCGTCATTGCGTTGTGTTATGTTGTATAACAGCTCGTCATTGCGTTGTGTTATGTTGTTTAACAGCTCGTCATTGCGTTGTGTTATGTTGTATAAAAGCTCGTCATTGCGTTGTGTTATGTTGTATAACAGCTCGTCATTGCGTTGTGTTATGTTGTGTAAAAGCTCGTCATTGCGTTGTGTTATGTTGTATAACAGCTCGTCATTGCGTTGTGTTATGTTGTATGTCATGGGTATATTTTTGTGTAGATCAGTTGTATGTATAATATATATTATTTTCGTGGTACTTCTGTTTCTTTGTAGGTGTCTATATATTTCAGTCTCTTCGGAGTATATGATTTAACTAACTTGACTTGAGCGTGTATATTAAATATATCTTGTATCCACATATATATATATATATATATATATATATATATATATATATATATATATATAAGACGAACTATATGTAAAAAGCACTGAGTAGACTTCTATGTATACATGTACATATATTTATTTGCATATGAAGGAACTTCTTATTTTACATTGTACAATACAAATGATGTGATAAAAAATATTCTTACACTATCAAGGTCCCAGGTCGTCGTCCAATAATTATCGTCTGTTAATTCCCACTTCCGCTAAGTTAAGTGGCCAGATAATTAAAACCATCTCTGTGCCAACTGTAAATTCTCTAGCCTAATCTGATTATTACATTGTATAACAGCTCGTCATTGCGTTGTGTTATGTTGTATAAACATCAATGTAGCACACGTGAATATCATCTGGCATTAATTAAGCACACGTCAACACATTTCTTGTGTCAGTATGTGTTGACGAGAACTTCCTACACCTCAGATTTCATTCAGAAAGATGTAGTGGGGTCACAACTCTGTAGTGGGTCACAACTCTGTAGTGGGTCACAACTCTGTAGTGGGTCACAACTCTGTAGTGGGTCACAACTCTGTAGGGGTCGCAGGCTGATCTCAAGAGAATTTTTATTAACAAAAACTTCATCGAGAAAAAAATTAATTTTGCCCTTTTTTTTATTATCGTTTGTTTCTTTCTGTACTGGTGGGTCGCGAAAAACCGCAGTTCTCACAGTGTGTCAAGTAAAACCGAGCAGGTCTCACAGTGGGTCAAGTAAAACCGAGCAGGTCTCATAGTGGGTCAAGTAAAACCGAGCAGGTCTCACAGTGGGTCAAGTAAAACCGAGCAGGTCTCACAGTGGGTCAAGTAAAACCGAGCAGGTCTCATAGTGGGTCAAGTAAAACCGAGCAGGTCTCACAATGGGTCGAGTAAAACCGAGCAGGTCTCACAGTGGGTCGAGTAAAACCGAGCAGGTCTCACAGTGGGTCGAGTAAAACCAAGCAGGTCTCATAGTGGGTCAAGTAAAACCGAGCAGGTCTCACAGTGGGTCGAGTAAAACCGAGCAGGTCTCACAATGGGTCGAGAAAAACCGAGCAGGTCTCACAGTGGGTTGAGTAAAACCGAGCAGGTCTCACAATGGGTCGAGAAAAACCGAGCAGGTCTCACAGTGGGTCGAGTAAAACCGATCAGGTCTCACAATGGGTCGAGAAAAACCGAGCAGGTCTCACAGTGGGTCGAGTAAAACCGAGCAGGTCTCACAGTGGGTCGAGTAAAACCGAGCAGGTCTCACAGTGGGTCGAGAATCATAAAGGTTTGAGAACCCGAGATATAAGTATTGATAAAAAAATATTTTATTGACTATGTCCAGACCACAGCTATTCTAAGGACCTTTGGGAACCCTAGGCAGAGACATGTTCAACCATGTATCGGTACCCGAGTATTAGTCCAGTACATTTCTGGAGTACTTGAACTCGGACTTTTAACTTGGGTACTTGTTTATCTGTACTCATACTTGCACCTAGCGTATTATGTACTCATAGCCTTACTAGAGATTTAAAAAAAACCGCGTGTACTTGTACTTGTAGTTACACTTTGGGTATTTGTACTCGTACATTGACAGGCACAGTCAGTACTTGGAAGATCTCTGAGATAAGTACCTTCGAAGCCATACAGCATGAAATTTAACTAGGCTCTGTACTAGATGGGGGACCACTTTGATCAGGGATGGGGGGTCTGTGGGGCGCTAGGCAACCGCCTAGTACGCCCATCCAGGGCCGGCCTTATAAATTGCGGGACCCGATTAAACGGATGCGTGTGTTAATAGAACCATTGGGGAAAAAATAATAACACCGTTAACGTACTGTGTTGACTATTGGTTAATAATGACAGAAATAGAATGATTTTGTTCGTGAGTACATTTTGTTTGCTATAAAATAATATCAATATGTTTATTTCAGTCTCGGGGTATCAATACAATGTGGTATACTGTTTGTTTTGAGGTGTGCGTCATTGTGTGTGTTTTTATGTGTTTGTGTGTGTGTGCGTGTGTGTGATTGACAGTAGTGTCGTCACTTAATAGTACAGTGTCTCTCGTTTAATTGATTGATTCTCCAAGGGTGCAGGCACTATTGCAGTCAACATCCATTCCCCCCCCACCCCCTTCCTTCCCACTGTCGACGGTACTGCATCTCTTGTAACGGTCAGGTCAAGTCGGAGGTCAGGTTACATTCAGTAATTTAATAAACTCTTTAAAAAAAATAATATTAATCTTCCGACATATTGTTTATAAGAACGGATAATGGAAAGGGAGAGGGGTGGGGGGGGGGGTGTTACCGGACGTACTTGATGACGTCACTTGGAAAATTAATGTGTTGGACGCGTCTCAATAGTGGGGCGAAAGACGGCTCTTAGAGCAGTAAGCCGCGGCCCTTCTACATAAAGTTTTGGATGGCTTCCAATGATTGAGTTTTCACCATTATTTAATTTAATTTTTGTTTGTTTTTTTGTTTTACACCAACTGATAATGAATTGACTTGAGTGGCAACGAGCTACGATGTGCCCGCTACAACGAAAGTTTAAAAGTTCACTTTGACCCAATAAAGTGGTTATTTTGAAGAAGATGGCAAACATTGCCAAGCCAAAAAAAAATAATTGTGTCCTCTAGAATAATAAAATAATAGAAAGTTGAGATCCCCCTGATCTCAGTTATAACCAGCCATTGTTCGGTGAGTTGGTGAGTACAGACAGTGACCAGCCATTGTTCGGTGAGTTGGTGAGTACAGTCAGTGACCAGCCATTGTTCGGTGAGTTGGTGAGTACAGACAGTGACCAGCCATTGTTCGGTGAGTTGGTGAGTACAGACAGTGACCAGCCATTGTTCGGTGAGTTGGTGAGTACAGACAGTGACCAGCCATTGTTCGGTGAGTTGGTGAGTACAGACAGTGACCAGCGATTGTTCGGCGAGTTGGTGAGTACAGACAGTGACCAGCCATTGTTCGGTGAGTTGGTGAGTACAGACAGTGACCAGCCATTGTTCGGTGAGTTGGTGAGTACAGTCAGTGACCAGCCATTGTTCGGTGAGTTGGTGAGTACAGTCAGTGACCAGCCATTGTTCGGTGAGTTGGTGAGTGCAGGCAATGACCAGCCATTGTTCGGTGAATTGGTGAGTGCAGGCAGTGACCAGCCATTGTTCGGTGAATTGGTGAGTGCAGGCAGTGACCAGCCATTGTTCGGTGAGTTGGTGAGTGCAGGCAGTGACCAGCCATTGTTCGGTGAGTTGGTGAGTGCAGGCAGTGACCAGCCACTGGCTATTGTTCTGACCATACAACCAATAAATGTATGTTATTCACACGAAAAATCGTCACAGACTAATTTTCAGCAAGTTCGGTGTTTAATGTAAATGTAACTCTGACCATACCACAAGTAAATGTATGTTACATGAAAAATCGTTATGGACTAATTTACAGCAAGTTCAGTGTTTAATATGCATGTATTAATATATATATATATATATATATATATATATATATATATATATATATATATATATATATATATATATATTACATTTTATGTTTTGGTTAAATTTACTTTTCTTTCTTCTTTATCAAAATATTTTTTTTAAATATTACACAAAAACTTATTTCCATTTTCTCCACTTAAGTATTTTAAAATAACAAAAATGGGGTGACCCAGGGAGCCAATTACGATGGTTGTTACATTCGCTGATAGATCAACACATATAAACAAATATTGAGTTATCATTACAACCACGTCCCTCTACGTCATATGCCAATAGCTCACCAAACCTTGTTGATTGATTACCCTCAAGTATTATAAGTGAAACATAGACACGACACGCTGGGGGTTATTTGATTTCACGTCATCTCAGTGAACCGAGGAAATAATGTTGATTGTTTTTTATTGTATCATATTCATATCCTGAGGGGGGGGGGAGGATGAGGGCACCTCGATCATATCTGTCTGCAGCCAGTCTCCTCGCCCATCGCCCACCGCCCCCAGCACCTCCTACACCCCCCCACACACACACACCTATCAATATAATTGCACCCAACCACGGGCTCAGTCCCTGGGTTAAGCAGTGACAGACAGTACGTTAAAATGAATTGGTTGTTTGGCCTATTTTTTTAATCCAGTCCTCTATTGTCTATCACATATTTTAAATGTTTGTTGTTTTATTTTATTTTTTTGATCCAGTCCTCTATACTTGACTTAATTCTTTGAACTCATTGCGAAGCAAAGGGCCTTTGCAATCACTATCCAGGACACTCTGTTGTTGGGAGGCCTCTTTCAATTCACTTCCCCCCCTCTTTTTCGGTTACAACTATATTCATCATTTGTTCGCAAGACCTTCTCCAAGTGGTCTTTGGGTGTAATGTCTTCTGGAGGCTTTCTGTTGAGTGGCCAGTCCGTCTCCATTTTCTTCTGGATACTTGTAGACCTATGGGATATTGGATGCCAGCTGCCATAAATCTTCGCTCCTGATTGTGTGTTGTTGTTTTATGTTTCAATCCAGTCCTCTATAGTTTATCAAATACTATGATTGTGTCCTGTTGTTGTTATATTTTAAATCAGCCCTCTATAGTTTATCAAATACTATGATTGTGTCCTGTTGTTATATTTTAAATCAGACCTCTATAGTTTATCGCAAGTCATTAATGTGTTCTGTTATTTTATTTCCCCTTCAGATACGAGGCTTTCTGATAGTCGTCCTCGCCATCCTCATGGCGTGCCCCAGGGTGAAGGCCAGGTCCGCCTACGGGCTGGAGTGCAACCCGAGCCAGGTGAAGATGTCCTGCATCATGGGCTGCTTCTCCTGCTTCGACACCTACGGCGTGGACGTGTACAACATGGCCGCCTGCTGCAGGGACTGTCGTCTGACGGAAGCTGACGTCATCGACGAGGGCCCATCGCGGTGCTCCCGGGAGTACATCAGGAGCAGCTGGCTCAAGAGGATCGGATGACGTAGACGGGCCTGCGCGCGCTGCTCTAGGCGTGGCGTGTGACACACCCCCAGAAATAATAATTATAATAATAACACAACAAAACCTCTTCAATTTTTTTTTACTGTTAATATTATTCTAACATAATGTGTAACATAATATAATATGTGTATCAATTTATTTCAACCTACATTAGCAACAGCTAAAACCTGTGTTTAACACAGACAAGCCCACCCCCCTTAGATTATTATATATTTGTGTTATGTTGCTATTGCTGAATAGAGACTTCATCGAAAATCAAAAATAAAAACATGAAATTACCTGCCTAATGAAAATATAAAAAATAATCAAGATTTCAATAATTTCTATAAATAGTCATGACAACACACAAAGGTATGGACGATTTAAAAAAGTCTCTATGTAAAAAGTGTGTAAGTCTAACTTTTTATTTTATAGTACAAAAAAGCTTAGCCCAGAATGTTATACGGTTATACGTTTCAAGTTTTACGATTTCATGTGTTCATTCACGGTAATAAAGAAAAGGCTTTGAGGATTTTTTTTTTAAGTTTTAGGGTCGAAGGTCAGAGGTTCATTGTTGTTTCATTAGATGTAAATAATGTTAAAACAAACAAAAAAAAACTTAAATGAACTGTGAATCTTAATGTTGTCTCAAGTTGCGAAGGAATGAAACGAGCTAAGAATTTGTGATTGGTTTTGATATATTGTTACAGTGTATGTGAGGAGCTGATCATTAAAGAAAATCACGGATGGCATTTTGATAAATAGGCAACATCTGCTTGTGTACAGTTCATTTAGTGATATGATAGTTGTAAATAATAAAAGGGATTTTTTTTTTCATTTTTTTTCCTCTGATTAAAAATAAAACAACACTTTATAAAATGTCATAACATCCAGAATAACAGATAATAACAAATCATCATAAGAAATAGTATGAAGTAATCGTATTATTTATCAAACATACATTCAACTGAATCAGTGCGACACGGTTTTTAGCAGCTGCTACAAAATTCTGTAAGTCAAATAGTGCTCAATATTTTGTTCAAACAAAATTACCTGAGTTGGTGACGTATCTCTATATAACTTGACCGTATAGTTACTGGTGTTTATATTAATATATTAAACTATATCTTGGAATCAATAAGAAAAGTTAATGAATAATGTTTGTTTGTTTTTGACAGCCATTCATGTGGTATATCTCGATGAAACAAGTTATTACTATAACATGACAGAAGTTATTATAACATGAAAGAAGTTATTATAACATGAAAGCAGTATATAATTATTGATAGATTAAATCATCCAACATAATTATCACAGTTGTAACTCAAGTGGTACGAGCTTTACATATCTACACAAAATTTTTTTTATCATCTATTGACAATAATTTTATATCACCCTTTTATAACTATGTGTGTTTAAATAAACTTCAGTAACTTTTGAGTGAGCAGTTTCCACATTTTAAATGTAATTCTGTAGAAACTATTACCTACCATATAATAAAAAGCCGTAAAAGATACCAAAAAAAAAATTAATTAAAAAGCCTTGAAATTTGTGTCGATAGTTGATTTTTGTTTTTGGCCAACTGGCCAACTAGCATGTTGTGTAGAGCTATACTCTAGTACAGGGCTTCTTAAACTATGGGTCGGCCGCAAAATTCTGGGGTCGCGAGAGATAAAAATACAATTCAACAGAAATTTTTTTTTTAACTTGTAAAATATTAATATATTTTTCTTTTATATTTGTATGGGGTCGTCAAGAAACTCGCAATCATAAATGGGGTCGTGAATTACAAAAGTTTAAGAAGCCCTGCTCTAGTATAACACAGAATGCTACACCAAATCTACTGAGCTAACTAAATGCATCTACGTATAATCAAATTGTATACATGAAGAAAACTTTCCATGTATAGACATTTATTAAATTTAGCAGCTTCATAAACAGATTAAAAAAAAATGAATCATGTAAAATGGTTTTCAGGCTGGAAGTTTTAGCAGACGATGTACAAAAACACAAGACCTTTTGTCATCTTTTTAAAACTAAAGTCTTCACTCTCAGTCATTCATTAGGTCATCTCTTTGTTTGCGACTTATACTTTCCGCACTTGGTAGATTTAAGAGTCCAAGTTAACATGAATTAAAAGTTTCACATTTTATCTTTATATTTAGCCTTGTAAGAATTTATTCACAGATATATAAAAAAAAAGTCGCTCATGATATTAAAATTATTTTGTTACTTTATAAAAACGGGTTATTTATTGCTTGTTATTTTGTTTACGTTGGAAGCTGTTAGTATGTTTGTTGTCATTGTGTTCAGAGGCTATTGAGTTATTCTATTAATAGAATTTAGATTCAGGCCTACTTGTTATATTCAGTTTTAATATTGGATTGGATATTCTGAAACAAACAGAAAATATTGGTAAAAAAAAAACAACATTCTACCAACTTCCAATATTTTCATTTGTAGTTCATCTGAGCCCAACCATTCAGCCATCATTCCGATCAAAGCGAACAAACTCATCACTCAGAGTTACGACCCCTGCGAGGTGCATTGCTGATGATATTACCACAGTAGGCCCATCTCAAGTAGGGGGTCTCAACCCGAACTAACCCTTGTCAGGGGCAGGCTTGCGGAGCCGGAGCCGAGGAGCCGGGAGCCGCCACTTTTTGCTGGGCCGGAGCCGAAAAAATCTGGCGGCTCCACGGCTCCCAAATGTTTTCTTTTACAGCAGAAATTTTTTTTCTTAGCTTTAAAATTCCAAATTTGTTTGATTGTTTGCCTCCTACAATTTGAAATGTTATTTCACTAAAGCCACAACAGTAACAGCGTTAAAAATGATAGCGTGCACGCACATCACCACAACGGGGAATTGTTTTGTGTTCGTTATAAATCTTGTTTACCGTCCGAAATTTTTTTAATGGCATGTTATTTTGTTATATATAAAGTTAAAACAGTTTTATTTCATAGAATAATTGTATCAATCATTTAAAATAAATTTTTACTAAGACGACAAATAGAACGCGTCATTTTGTATTATTATTTGACCGCGAATCAGGCCCGTAGCGTGTGTGGGGGCCAGGGGGGCTTAGCTATTGCCTGGCCCCTGTTGTAGAATACCTGGCCCCTGCTGTAGAATTTTCACGCTACGGGGCTGCCGCGAATTTGTAATAGACTATAAACAAAATGGTCGCTTTCTGTATTTAACAATTTTATTATAAACAGAATATCTTAAATAGAGTAGATAAATTTATAAGGATGTGGCTATACGGACCCGGGTCCCAATAAAATCCGATTGTTATTCGGACCCGTGGCAAATATTCACTAAGCTTACCTATATTTAAACTTTATTAGACGGATCCCGAAAAAATAATAATACAGAGTCCGCTTAGTGGAACCCTAGACACTGAGTAACGATTAAATCATACAATTAAAACAATTATAAAAAAAACAATAATAAAGTTTATGTATAGCTAAGCTAAGTGCATATTTGCCACGGGTCCGAATAACAATCAGATTTGATTGGGACGGGGTCCGAATAAAAATCGGAGTTTATTGGTACCCAGGTCCGAATAGTCACTTCAAATTTATAAATAATAAATATAAATACTGAAGTCTTTAAAATATTTTAAATAATGTATCATTTTACTATTTGCTAATTTGATCATTGAAATAACTTTTTATTACTTATGAAAATGGTGACTAGTGAAACCTCGGTCGAAAATAATGATGTGATTCTGGATGCACTGAAATGGTTTGTTTTTAGTAAAACCGACATGCTTAAATTTTCAAGTACCTGACTATGGGGCAGCCCCGTAGCGTGAAAATTCTACAGCAGGGGCCAGGCAATTGCATGGGGGCAGGTAATACATTTTACTAAGTAGAACAAATAAGCAGAGGGGGCCAGACAAAACGCAGGGGGCCCCGGCCCCCCTGGCCCTCCCCCGCACGCCCTGCCCCCCCCCGCACGCTACGGGCCTGCTATGGGGGTGAACGCGACAAAGTTTGCATAACTTTTTATCAGCGGCATGTTTGCGTGGCGCAATTACAAAAAATTTTTGTCTCGTGTGATACTATCTTAATAGGGAGCCAGAGCCGTAAAATTTGAGGGAGCCGGAGCCGGAAAAAAATTTGGCGGCTCCGCAAGCCTGGTCAGGGGCCCTTTTTTAGGGGGGGGCACAATAATATGCTATAAAATAACACAGCGATTGGTGAGTTCGTGAGTAGAGGGGCCCCAGTCGATGGGGTTTGTCAGGAAGGGTGGGGGGGGAGGAGGTCAAGAATAGTATGGCGACTGTCCATCGACCTCAGAGCTGTTTTCAGTTATAGTGACCGCTGATAAACTTGTTTACAACTAAATAAATGTAAACCAGAGAATAAAAATTCAATAAATGCAGTTAAAAATATGTTTCGATAATAACCTACTTCATTACATTAAAGTATAAATATGTATAAAGTATTAAGTATATGCATCGCGCTGTGCACTGCATTATAATTGCAAAATCGGAAACATGCAAAGGGTGGATATTCACAAAAAGAATTCAACGAAACAAAACATTATTTTTTTATCAACAACTACGTGATTTAAATAGTGGCGGGAAAAAAATTGTAACCATTTTTGGTGATGAAACAGTCTCATCTTAATGGCAGACATTTCAACCATTATGAATGGTGGGTGATTCAACAACTAAAAAGTCTCCAACCGTACTAGCACATACAAAATAATCTACAAATATATCATGTAATTAGCTAAATGTAGGTTACACGTGTTATGAATTAGGCACAATTGGGTCATAATTTTCAACTGGTCATAAAATTCAATGTCATATACGTCGTCGCCATATTTTACAAAAAGTATGTGTTGTAACTATTGTATTTCCCCTTTTCAGTAGTATTAAATGATGTAACATATTTATAGAATATGTTACAGAATATGTTTTTAGACAGAAATAACACACGCACAGATAAAACACATGTGTAAAAGACAGAAATAGCACACATGTACGGACGAAAATGTTGATGAATTTTTATATCGCAGACTGATACATACGCTCAAGATAATCACCCTAAGAGGTAGGCTTGTTTATGATGCCAGAATGCCCAAATTCTAGCAGCCTGTATTCCCCTTTCGGTGTCACTTTTCCCTTCCCCTGTGGCTTCAAACTACCTTAGTCCACCCCTGACCTCATAATTTCTTAAAATGCAGCTCTTTATATAAATAATGCAAAGCGAATAATCAAATAGGAAAAGGAAGGAATAATTCCCAAAATAAGGTTTTAAATCTTACATTCATAGGACCGTGTGCGGCAAAAGATGATTAGAGAATTGTAAGGCAGTTTAGCAGTTTAAGAAAATAGATACACGAATGTCATAAAATGTGTGTCGAATCATTTTAATGTTTACAGTTTAGTACAAGCAGACAGTGTCTGTGAGGATGTTGGCGCCGTGTTGCCGTTGGGCGCTTCGCCGTCTTCCTTTGAGTCCTTTTGTTGAAACTTTTTACAGAAGAACACTTTCTGCATGGCCCGGTCGTACGGCCGCAGCGACCGCAGTGGCGTGGGGAGGAACTTCCAGTTTCTGTACTTCTCCGGCATCCAGCCGGGCCTCTTGGCCTGGATGACCTTGACGACGCCGACCGCTATGAGGATGACCACAAAGGGTCCTAAAACTCCCAGAAGCACGTACCAGCCCGGTATGGACAGGGCGAAGACCAGCGCGGGGAACAGGAAGAACATGATCAAAATGTAGACTATGGCGAACCACCTGTACTCGGCGGTGCGGTTCCCGAGGAACTTGGCCAGGGGAATGGGGAACCGCATGAAGGGGATCGGGTAGAACAAGAGGATGCCGGTGACGTTGAAGAACAGGTGGCAGAAAGCCACCTGCAGGGCGTTCCTCAGGCCGGAAGTGTTGGCCAGCGCGGACAGAATGGCCGTGGTGGTCGTGCCGATGTTTGAGCCCAGGGTCAGCGGGTACATCCTGTCCAGCTCGATGACCCCCATGCCAACCAGCGGGGTCAGGGTGGATGTGAAGATGGACGAGCTCTGAACCACGATGGTCAGCCCGGCGCCGATGATGATGGCCAGGTAGCCCGTGAAGTAGGCCAACGGCCCCGGGAAGTCGGCGTTGATGAACCTCTTCACCAGCATGGCCATGGGGCCCTGGAGAAGGCTGTGGAGCAGCTTGACTATGCACACCAGGCAGACGCAGAGTATACCAAGGGAGATTACGAGCAGTATACCACCGATGGCTTTGTCTTCTAAGGTTGGATACATTCCCTTGAATAGAAATTCACCTATAATTTTGAAAAACTGTACAATTAAAAAAAAACGTAAAGCAATATGATATGACTGATAATACGATATGCAATTTAAAAAATACAAAAATTAAATACTAGCATGGGTTGGCAGCAGTTCTCGTGTGGGTTAGCAGAACTCGTTTGAGTAAGTAGTATCAGTATGGGTTAGATGGTTAGCTAATAGCTATTGTACTCGTATAGGTTATCAGTAGTACTAGCAGGGGCGAGGCGTGAGTGTTGCCGGTCTAACTCTTAGAGAAAAATGTGATTGATGTTATTATAGCTATATACAAAGCACAAACAAACAAAAGATCTATATATTTGTATAAAGTATTGGACAAACAACATACACAATTTATATAAATAAATTAGATTATATATTTAAACTTGTAGTCATTTTATTATGAATGATTATGCTAACTGTATTCAATGCACACAGCTATAAAATGGTCTTGAGTATTGAATATAGTTAGCATAATCATTCATAATAAAATGACTACAAGTTTAAATATATATATATAACATCGGTTATATATAAATCGTATATATTATTAGTCCAATTCTTTACACAAATATATAGATCTTTGTTCGTTTGTGCTTTGTATGTAGATATAATAACATCAATCACATTTTTCTCTAAGAGTTAGACCGGCAACACTCACGCCTCGTCCCTGACTGTACTAGTATGGGGTAGCAGTTGTAATAAGACAATTAAATTTCTGTTTAAAGACTTTATTGCAGTAACCGATTCCTCCCGAATCTATCATATCCGATTAATTCCGTATTTCGATTCCATTATATGGGACTATAACTTATTATGAAATTATCAGTTGCATGTTACAGTGGATAGGGGGAGATGAGAAATCGGAAATCTGGTAAAAAAAAATCGATTCGTATACTGGACCGATTCTGATACATACGTAAGTATCGATTCCCGGTTCTTATGAATCGTCCCATCACTATAACCAATCGAGCTACTTGTAATCAATCGATACTTGCTAAATGTTGCACATCATTAACGGTAATACTCACACTCTTGTAAGCAGGTCACCTTGGCCACGTCTCTGGTGTAAATGGAGCAAGAGAAATCCTCGGCCAGCACCGTCCGGTTGTCCCAAGAGGAGAGGCAGCCGGACATGTTGAAGGGGCCTGCGCTGGTATTGGCGTTGAAGCAAGTGGACAGTCTCTCGCAGGCAGCACGTTGACTGACATTAGAATGGTGTGAGCCTGTGGATGGGGGCATGGGAGAAAAATCTCATAGACTGGACATCACATAAACAATTATAGACTGGACATCACATAAACAATTATAGACTGGACATCACATAAATCATCATAGACTAGGTATCATAGACTGGGCACCACATAAACTATCATAGACTGGACATCACATAAATCATCATAGACAGGACATCACATAAACTATCATAGACTGGACATCACATAAATTATCATAGACTGGACATCACATAAACTATCATAGACTGGACATCACATAAACTATCATAGACTGGACATCACATAAACTATCATAGACTGGACATCACATAAATCATCATAGACAGGACATCACATAAACTATCATAGACTGGACATCACATAAATTATCATGGACTGTGTATCATAGACTGGACATCACATAAATCATCATAGACAGGACATCACATAAACTATCATAGACTGGACATCACATAAATTATCATGGACTGTGTATCATAGACTGGACATCACATAAATCATCATAGACAGGACATCACATAAACTATCATAGACTGGACATCACATAAATTATCATGGACTGTGTATCATAGACTGGATATCACATAAACTATCATAGACTGGACATCACATAAACAATCATAGACTGGACATCACATAAGCTATCTTAGAAAAATGTCATAAACTAGACTTCACAGATAACATCATAGGTAAAATATCAGTGAATCATTTGTTTGATATATATTGTTAAATTTTAAAACATTATCAGACAATAAACAGATCCAGATATCTATGGTGCTAGAACAGACGAAGAGAGGAACATTAAGTCATAATTGTCAGGAACTTTGATGGCATGATCTTTATCTTATGAAGTTCATGACTTGACGGTTCTATTTTCAGGGTTTATTTTAAGGCAGGTGTAGTGTGACATTTAAGTTAGATCGGTTTTAGTGTATGAAGGTTTAAACATTCAACTTTGTATTTAGACAGATGTCATTTTATATAATCCTACAGTGAGACATTGTAGCAGTACAGTTCTCGTAAACCCAAAATAAACATAAAATGAACTTAATTAAGTTCGGCTCCTTCAAATGGAAAATACATTTTAATTTGTCATTTTACACAATACCGCGATGACGTGAGGTAGGGTGAAGGTTTGCTGCACATGTAATTGATTATCACGCCTCTTTTCTTATGTATCATAAAGACATAATCATGTGATACTAAAGGGAGTTCAGGCTTGGAGTCCTGTGTTCTCAAAACTTGCACAAAAGATTCAACTATTCAAATACATGTAGAGTACTCTGTCTATTTTAAGCATTATTTGCTCGTCACTGTATTGTGTAAATAACATTTTTTGTTATTGCATGAAAGCTGATTGGTCTCTGATAAAATAACAAAGTCAGTTATTCAGCAGAGCCGTAGCTAGCTTATTGCTGCGCCTTGTCTGGGTGACATTTTTATGCGCCCTGCCGCCCCCTCCTTCCTCCCTCCTCCACCCCCACCCACCCCTGATCTGAAAAAGTGGAAATACATGTTGTTACAACGCTCTTTCGACGCCCTTTCATAGTTTGGACTCACGTCCTAGTTTGACAGACAGTAGAACTAATTTATGTATTTACCACAGGTGAGAGTAAATGACAAATTGACCCCCCTTGGTATTTACATATAAATTCGTTTAATTTGGATGGCTCATATAAAATGTAGAGCTGGGGGAGGAGCGGGTGGGGGGGGGGGGTAGGGGGGACAGCTCCGGTGTTCGTTATACGTTTTCGGGACGAATTTGAGGTGTGGGAGGAGTGGGGTCGAAAAAAAAAATCGCAATCATTAATCAAAGTAGAAATACTGGTCAATGTTTGCCCAATAGCACCATTAGCCTAGTTAACTGTTGTTATTTTTTTTTCTTTAAGGTGGGGGTGGCAAAAACAAAACAGGGGGATACTAAAGTGTACATACAGACTTCTTCCATTTGATTTGCGCTGCTTAAATTATTGGGCGGTGGGGCTTCTTGTCTGTGTGTGTGCGGGGGGCGGGGGGGTGATACAGAATTGATAACCTTGAATAACAAACCTCTTAAGACATAAAATATCACAATATACGGGCGATAACCTGAAAATGAAAATAATAAAGTTCTTTCATGATGTTTT